>CAWUFW010013556.1:0-468891 GCA_963921515.1 Calotriton arnoldi
TCTGGGTGTAACTTTGATATGTGGTCCACTTGCTGATCTGAATCACCACATGTCCCTGGGGTATTTGGCACACCCCCATGCTGCGGGTGGGAACAATGTTTGGGCCTCAGGAGTATGTATATCAAGTGTGTCACACATGCTTAGCCACCTGCTGTGAGAAGTTGGCCTGGCATATGCTGTCCACTAATTATAGTGGGCGCCTTGCACCAGTCCAAACAACCCCTTATTGGAGATAGGTTAAAGACAACCTTTATTGAAAGCTATCCTAGTGGTAGCTATGGAGAGCAGCCTTCAGGCTAAGTCTTGAAGGAATGTAAAGCAGCTTGTTTTACCAGTCTATAATCTCTTGAGTGACCAAATGAAAGAGGACCACACCAGGTATATATTCAAAATATATGTATTTATTGCTAAACACACCCCTCTAGTCTCTTTATGAGGCTAGAGTTCAAAGTACATAAGTTATAAGTTAGTTATCTACAGTAATAGCACAAATACACGTTTGAGCCCTAGGGGCGTACTCAAACCATATACCAATAAAGTGGTATAAGAACCACGACTGAACTAGACACAGGGCCTAGAGCCTGTAGAAGTGCTTGGACCACAAGGAACCACCCAAGGTAGTGACACAGGGGACCCACCGGGGACGCGTGCAGTGTATGAACACAGCCGCGAATCGCCGTTAACTTCTATGGGGAAAGTCGCGGTTTGAATTTAAAAGAAAAGGGACACTTAGAGGAGGACTTGGAGCAAACCCTTTGAGAACTAGGCTGTTCTAGTATCAATACCCACGGGAGCACCGGAGTACTCGAGTTACCTCACCCAGGGAGCCGGGTGCATAGGTGTCTTTCGGGGTCGGGTTTCGCTGCCGCTTTCAATGGCGATCTGCTGCAAAGTGCTGCTGGCGGCCAAGTCGAAAGTGTTCGGGTGGATCCAAAGGTGGATCGAAGATTTGAAGAACCTGAAAGCAGAGGGGACAGAGTCTGGGTCACTAGCCAGTGACCAGGAAGGCGATGAGCAGATGCCCACTGATGTCGAGTGCTTCAGGTAGGTTGACAGTCATCTTGACTCTTCAGCCACGAGGTCCAGGAGGCGTCGACGATGACCAGGAGCTGGATTTGAGCTGTCCCACAACGTCTATCGATTGCAGGGGTGTCGGCGACTGGCTTGGACCCAACAAGCCTTGGTAACAGCAAATCTCGTGGAAATAGAAGAAGGACGATGTTGCAGACCAGCAAGGTCTGTGGGACTCACCCAGCGAGGGTAAGTCAGGGCACGCCTGGAGCAATCAGGGAGCCCAAGCAGAAGAAGATTGGCTTTCGGGAGGGCCTACTAGCCAACGGACTAGCGACTGCGAAGGAGCCTCGAGTCAATGCACGTGGAGCTGGCTCACAGGACACTCGTGGAGTGGAGGCCAGTGATCTTCGGTGCAGTTGGTGCTGGAGGCTGGGGCTACTCGGAGCCCAAAGCACGACTTCGTGGGAGACCCAGAAGAGGATGCACTTGCAAATTCGATCGGTGTCCAGGGGTCATGGTTCCACGTTACCCACGACAGCTACGGGCCTCAGCTTTGCTGGGGACTCAGGGCAGCCTCGCGGAAGTCTGGAAATCTACCTCTGGTGATGCAAGGATTTCGGCGTCCGGCGGGAGCTTCAGCGATGCAGACCAGACAATTGCTTCTTTGGTGCCTGCCAAGCAGGGGTGTCCACGGTTTTCGCTGCTGTTGCTGGGGCGCTTGCCAGCTCGCGCTCACCGGGTCCAGGAGGACTACAGCCTCCAGTGTCCATAGCGCGAGGAGGCGCTACTAAAGTGCGACGCCGGCCCGCAGTGCCCTGTGTCCACGGTTTTCGCTGCTGTTGCTGGGGCGCTTGCCAGCTCGCGCTCACCGGGTCCAGGAGGACTACAGCCTCCAGTGTCCATAGCGCGAGGAGGCGCTACTAAAGTGCGACGCCGGCCCGCGGTGCCCTGTGTCCACGGTTTTCGCTGCTGTTGCTGGGGCGCTTGCCAGCTCGCGCTCACCGGGTCCAGGAGGACTACAGCCTCCAGTGTCCATAGCGCGAGGAGGCGCTACTAAAGTGCGACGCCGGCCCGCGGCGCGGGACGTGCCCGGGCCAAGGGCGGGCCCGTCCGCGCCCGTCGGAGTCCAGAGGAGGCTGGGCAGGGCCAACCCTCTTTCAACTGGAACCGAGTAAGGTATTGATTTGGTTGCAGTGACTATGGCAAAAAGAAGGGGCCCAAGGGAGAAGGTTGGGGGTGGGAGCTACCCTGGACCAATTTTTGGTAAGAGCAGCGAGTGTTTTGTCCCATGAGATTGAGCTAACTGAAAGACGTATTTCTCTCGAGCCAGGCCTCTCAGTACCGAGACTATCTATTGAGCCTGCTATTGATCATTCCCTGGCTACTCTGTCTTTACCATTAATGTCCTTGTCAGACTCTGTCCAACAGTGGGTCAGTCCCCCCCGCCCAACATAATCACAGAGATCACAGAGATCTCCCCAGAGGCCCATATAATCCTTTTACCGGAAAATACATCTTCTTTGGATACTTCACCGTCACCCCCGGCTAAGCGTACTAGAGCAGGGGGTGTCGTAAGTGGTGCTAAATCGAAACATTCTAGAAATAGTTGCACCACTAAATCTAAAGCACCCCAAAAAAAGTCACATACAATGAACCGTAAAATATCAGCAATTCCTTCAGTGGCTGTTAATCCTCCATCCCTTCAAGCTCAGCAAGATAACATTATTTGGCCGGAACTTACGCTCAGGCTAAATAAGATATTGGCTCCCATTTTAACCAAGATGTCACAAATCGAACTTCGGTTGGCAGACTTAGAGGCTCAAAACTGCTTATTACTTGAGCAAGTGTCCCAGATAATTGTACCTCCTTTAACATCAACAAGAAGTATAGACATAGCACAAATAGTGGAAGTAAGAGGACCATCTGATCCCGTGACAACGACAGTAATAACACCAATACCTTTGGTTGGTCCTGATAATGCTTTAGTACAAGCCTCAAATGCAAACTCTAACATCATTTCGACAAAAGGCAACCGGACACACCAAGGGCCAAATAAAAACGGGTTATTGCCTCACTCCATATTAGCCGAGAAGGAAACAAGAGGGGCTATTGATTTGGCAAAACTACCTGAGATTTCTTTGAAACAGAGTGAGGGTCATCCGCAACAACCCCTCCATCTTCCACCTGCCGCTGCTCCATTGGTATTGGTTCTAGCCAACGTCCCACTTCTTCGCGAGGAACAAACTGAATCAACTGGACAATTAATGGACAAATGTCTTCATTGGTTATCAAATAATGTCAAAATAACAGAGATGGGAAGAAAGCAGTTAGCTAATGAAATCATTATGGCAAGAAGAGTAGGATGGGTGGGTGGCTTCAGAAAAGTTTACTCTGGTGATTGTGTGGTCATAAATTTTAATAATGTAGATACGGCCCCGAAACTTTTAGCTAATTTGTGTACTTTTTCCCCAAGAAACACCCAGATAATACCCCTATCACTAGGGTATTTTTACTCTGGTCATGGATACAAACAGGAAAGGCAATATAGGGGCAGGGAAACATTTTTTAACCTGGACGAGAGAGGGAGAGAGGGCCCTCCTGCAAATCAAGGAATTAGATTACAAAATAGATATGAAGCCCTATCAACTCTGGAGGACTGTGATTGACTAATTCTTCCATCCCCTTTTTAATACCAAAGACAAATATCTCGGCTGCAGTGGAGAATAATAATAATCAAGTGGAGATCCAACGCATTAATTTACTCCCCGTTAATATCTTGGTAGATTCTAGCCCTATACCCAGTACTTCAGCACAAGCACAGACCCACCTATACTCTATGATTGACAGTAAGGGCCTCATGTCTAATATGATATCATGGAATGTGGCAGGTATAGCTTCCAAACTTGGAAACTGTCAGTGGTTAAATAAGTGGCAAAGTATGGAGATAGTGTTCTTTCAGGAGACTTGGGCTAAAGACCCAGTCTACTTTCATGGGTTTCGCACTTTTATTCTCCGGCATCTCCGTCACCCTCGGGAGGGCAAAGGGGGTCTATTGACCCTGATATCGAATACTATATCTACTGAAGTTAGGCAGGTTGGCCCCATACATAAGCATTTTCAGATCTTCCAGTTGAGATATAGGAGTCAGGATCCCTGGATTATTGTTAATTTTTATAACAATGAAACTGGGAGAAATATGAAGGCAGTGGTGGACGCACTAGAGATGGAGATTGAGAAGTTGAACATGGTAAAGAAGAGGGAAAGTGCAAACGTCATTTTGGCGGGGGACTTTAATATCCACATGTGTAAATTTAATGGGTCTAGAGTATGTGGAGTAGAAGACTCCCAAGGTAATCCATCGTTACACTTTACCCATAGTGAGTATGGTGAAACTCTAAATATTTTGTTACACAAGTGGAATTTATGCATAGCCAATGAAATAAAAGAGGGAGAGCATGCGTTAACATTCAGACGGGGCATACAAGAGTCCAATATTGACTATATTTTAGTGCCGGTTCATCTACATATACATGGGAAAGTGACACATATGGAAACATTATTCACTACCCATAGTGACCATGCTATCCTATTTATTCATTTAAGCATTTTGCCTAAAGCTAAAGAACACAATGAGGTAGCTGCAGATGTGAATTTGACCAGGAAGAATGGGTATCAATTAAAATGGTCACAGGCACATAAGCTAAACATAGTCCCTGAAGTTTTAGTTCAAGTTAAGGATGACATATTACTGTGTCTTGGAGAAAATACACCCCCTGCGTCTTTGGTTATTCATTTTAGTGCCCTTTGGCAAAAATAAAAGTGGCATTTACTAGATACAAGTCACCAAACGCCATTACTCATAGTGGGTGGTTTGACGTAGCTTGTTCCAAAGCTAAAAAGCCCTTGTAAATGCCCTAAAAATGAATCCTAGAGATCCAAATAATATTCGTGTATCACGTAGTGACTACAAATTAGCCAGGAGAGCCAGAGAGAAGGATCTCAAGGATCAGGCTTGGGAAGATCTTGAACAAGCAGCCATTTCGGGAGTAGTAGAGATTTCTGGAGAATAGTGAATGCCCCGTACTTTAAAGAATCCAGTGACCCTACGTTAGATGTACATGTAGACGAAGAAGTATGGGTGAGTTATTTTGAAAATATATTTGGTGTCCCAACTCCTCTGAATCAATTGCCCCATAGCATAGCATCTCCATTGCAAGGAGGATTAATTTTTACCCATCTAGAGGTTAGAAAGGCACTTGAAGCGTGCACTCCTGGCAAGGCGCCAGGTCCAGATGGGGTCCCCATTGACCTATTTCAGGATAATTATTATTTGTGGGTCCCTCTTTTAACAAATATTTTTAACAGCATTCAGACAGTAGGTCCCCCTTTATCGTGGAGACAGAGTATTATTGTACCCATTTTTAAAAAGGGGGAGAGGGGGTTACCAAAGAATTATCGCCCTATATCCCTTCTTGACACTACTGCCAAACTTATGGGAAGGGTCCTTTTGGCCAGATTGGAGGCATGGGCTGAAACTAATAACATTTTTATGAAGGCACAATATGGATTCCGCAGGGGCATGGGTACGGTGGATCAATGCCTAAACCTCTCCTTAACTTTAGAGAAATATACAAAGGCCAAAGGCGGGAAGATCTATATGGCCTTCATGGACCTGACCGCAGCCTTTGACTGCGTTTCCCATTCAAGGTTATGGTCCATGATGGAGGGGATGGGCATTGATCCGCCGATAATTGCTTTTATACGTCAGCTGTACGCCAACGCCACTGCTTGTGTTCGTTATGGTAGGAGGGGGAATGCACACGTCACTTTAAAATTGAAAAGGAGTAAGACAGGGCTGTGTTCTCGCCCGTTTCTTTTTCTATCTATACAAACGGGGTAGAGTCCGCCCTGTCTGCTTTATCTATAGATGTTCCGAAATTTGATCAAGCCCCCTCCCGATTTTAGCGTACGCTGATGATGCGGTATTGATAGCTAGATCAGGGTTAGCCCTGCAAGTGCTAATTACAGCCTACTCCACTTTTATGGCCTCACTTGACCTTAAAGTAAATGAATCAAAATCATTTATTATTGTGTCGGGAGCCTCTAGGGGAGAGAAACCCCCCACTTTCAGCTGGCGGGAAAGAAAATTGAGGTTGTCAATTCATTTTCTTACCTGGGAGTTCTTTTCGATAAGGACCATACATGGTCCAGATTAGTGGCAGTGAGAGCTCAGGGTATGCAAAGGACCCTCAATGCAGTAAAAAGATTTGCTAAAAAGTTGGGAGGGAGCCCTTTGGATATAATAAAAAACATTTATTCTGCAAAAACAAAGTCTGCTGCAACATATGGAGCAGGAGTATGGGGGCTGGCAAATGTTGAGCAGCTCCAGCAAGCAGAAGATAGTTTTTTAAAAATAGGGTGTCTTTACCGCAATCAGCCCCAAATTATATCTTACATCTTGAGTTAGGCCTTCCTTACATTAGTGATTGTATTAGACTAGCACCATTATTGTTGTGGCTCTCGATTTGGAGGAGGACAACGGTGGATTTGACACAAACTATTATTAGGGATTGTTGTAAGTTGGACTACTACAAAAGAATTGGGTGGTTAAACTATGTAGAGGTCCAACTGAACGCCCTAGGGCTGGGAGAACTATTTAAAGACCCTGATTCTTGTAAAAGGATCACAAAGAAAACGTTAACTGAGTTATTTAACCAGAGAGCAAATTTTGAGAGAAGGGGAAAGAAATTACGTTACCATTCCACCATTGTTTACGATTTGGTTCCCCCAAGACCTGGGGAGGGTTTTTATTACCTATCACGTGTACATAATATTCAGCATAGATTTATTTTACTGCGTTTTCGAATGAATATGATCCCGCTACTTTTGGGATACCCGGCTAAGAGATATAAATTGGCAGATTTGTCTTCTTGTCCGTGTAATAATTTTGCTGTACAGTCAGACCATCATATATTACTGTTTTGTAAAAATTATTCCGAAGAAAGGAAAACATTTATAATTCCGATTTTGAGGTATCATAATTTTAAACAGTATCAGGTGGCAATGTATTTTTTAAAGGCTTTATCGAATCCATTTGTATGCTATGCGGTAGCCTCATTTTTATGGGCATGTTATAGAAAAAGGAAACTGGCGGGATAATTTTTTAATAACAATGATTGATTTGATTTTAAGATATTTTACTGGATTTGTAAAGTTTATTTAATGGGGATCTGGATCATGGCAAAACTGTTTAATTCTTTATTAACATTTTATATAGGCTTTATATATATTTGATATGATGTTTTTAATATTGATGCTATGTGCTTTTATGGTCTGTATATAAAGATCGAATAAAGCTATGTGACTATGACTATGAGTCACTCCTTGACCCCAAGGGAGATTCTTCAGTCCTCTAATCTTGAAGTAGAGCGTCGAAGGTCCAGGATTCTGTGTCAGAGTTTCGTCCAGGTTAATCTAAAGTCCTAAGGACTGGGGTCCCATACTTATACTAAGGTAGGGGGTTGGACATACTCTGTGGACCCACCTATGGGAGGGTCAGGGCAGAGGGGTGGTTACACCCCTTTCCCTTTGTCCAGTTTCGTGCCAGAGCAGGGGCTGGAAGCCCCTGAGCCGGTTTGAACTGGGGTATGCACAGGGACACCAAATGTGCCCCCAGTGCAGGACTTCAAAGCACCAGAGAGTGCTCCGCCCAGCCCCAATACACACTATCCTGTCTGGGGAGGTGGTTACACCTCCCTGGGACAGGAAACCTATTGTCCAGGCCTCCCTGCCGGAGTTTCGGTCAGCAGCAGGAGGCCAGACTCGTGTCTGTGGCAGCGGCATCCATTTTGTGATGCCAGGGCTCTGGAAAGTCAGTACCGGGTATACCGGTGTGTACATGTCTCTCCCTCTAGAAGGGTGGAATGTTACCCCCGCCGCCAGAACTGGCGGGGGGGGTAGTATTCCAAGATGTTTGACACCAAACACGACAGGTTTCCATGCAGCCATCCCAAAGTTAGCATTTAACACGAGGTTATAATGCGCTTAAGAGTATATGGTCGGGCTGCACTACAAACAGCATCAGAGAAGGGTCTCCGAACGCTGCAGAGGGGCCCAGCTCATGCAGGGGCACCCTCTCACATAGGAACCACGCACTCTGCCTCCAGGATTGATAAGGCCTGCCATAGGAGTGACTTATAGGTTTATATGTGTGTATGTATGTAGTGATATAGGTAGCCTATATCACAGTAAGGGGTGCATGCACCACCTTACCCAGGCTGCAGTAGCAGACCTGTGGTGTCCTTTTGGCTGGCCTTCCAGGGGTGGCACAATACATGCTTCAGCCCCTGGCAGGCCTCTGAGGTACCTATACCCTGGGTACATAGTATACCATATACTAGGGACTTATAAGGGCACTCCAGATTCCAATCAGAGATGTGCCTAAGGCACATGGAAACCATTTTAGAGAGGAAGCAGCTAGGCTGGGGTTCTGATTAGCAGGGCCCCAGCCAGACTAAAGTCGAAAAACAGTGAAGCATCAGCAAAAAGTGGGGGTACCCATGTGAAGCAGATCCTACTCTCCTACACCTGCCTACTGTCCAGGGCTCATCCTTCCTTCAAGTGGAGCAGGACAGTCATGCCTACTCCAGGGCATACAATACACTCTGTACTCCCACTCCCGTGTATCAGCTGACATGTTGTGATCAGTGAAATGTTCCCTCAGGTGTCTGCCTCTGTGTCATTGTGCAGTGGCTTCGTTGTCAGGACTACTGGGATGTTAATCGGTTAGGGCTCAGCATGCCATCTGAGATGTGACCATGAGAGACGATACTTCTGTGACTTATAGGTGTTTGATCACTTGACTGTGCACACAGGTGTATGCGACTGTGAATTTCAGGCAGCTGTTTTTCATTCACAGCAGACTGTGAGGTGCTCAGGTTCTGAGAGTTGTGTTTCATGTCTCCCATATGTGCAATTGGTATGACGTGGACAAATAAGAGTTCAGATGATGTGGTTTGTGGGGTATGGACATGTGCACTTGTCAGATACATAACTTGCATTCACCATGTCCTAGGATTGTGACACAGTGCAGACTGTTGTTGGCTGGCTGCCATGCCCATGTGACTGGAGACAGTGATGTCTGACTTTGCAGGCATGCCTGTGCCAGGCATTGAACTTCCTAAGAGTGATCCTGCAGGGAAGTGACATGTGCAACATGCACCCCATTGTGGCATTCACTATCCGGACATGGGTGCATCATGGTGTCTGGTGCTGGTATGCATCACATGCATTTCTAATTAGACTCTGGCCATCCCTTTATCCGGACACCTGTACTGACTAAGTGGCAAGAGATGTGATGTGTGCATGTTCACATACTTCACCGTGTTCTCTGCAATGTCCAACAACTGTGTAGGTGGTGCATGTGTCCACACTGGGGTATTACCATCAGACAGGCACCAGACCGAGGGGTGCAAGGGCAGGAGGGGTGTGAGTTCCATGGTTGACCATCAGACTGACAATTGGCTTCTCCTAATCTGTGTGAGGACTATTGGCAATGCTCAACTAAGGATGCCAGGGCTTGCTCTGTAATGTGCTGTACTTACTGTGGTGTGTGCGGTCAGTGCAGGTGACTGATGTTTGTCTGTTTCCTTAATTGCTTGCAGATACTTCCATGGCCAGAGGAGGGGACAGCTCCACGGACCAGGAGGAGCTGCAGAGCCAGACTGGGTCAACAGCCGACGAGTGGTCGGAGGGACCCAGTGGCATGGAGGGCGAGGGGAGCCACACCGAGGAGTCCTCAGCACCATCCACCTCAGCTGAGGACCACAGCAGCTCGGAGGATGACTCCCTTGTGGAGGCGGGTGTCAGCAGCCACCACACCCCAGCTAGTCTGTCTGGCCCGCCACCACCACCACCACCACCACCGCCCTCCCATTGGCTCCCATTCCAGAGGTCCGTGGAGGCTCCCGTGTTCGGGAGCGTGTCTCCTTCGTGCCAGGCACCGCACCCCTGCCCCTGTGTCCCCTGCTGCCCTGAGTGAGGAGTCTGTGTACCTACTTCGGCAGCTCCATGTAGGGCAGACAGCAATGCTGAGTGTCCTCCATGCACACACCACTCTGTTGACACAGCTGGTGTCGTTCATGGAGGGCATCTCAACGGGTATGTCTGCCCTACAAAGGAGCAATAAGTCCATGGACTCCTCCCTGACGGCAGCAGTGTCCCTCCTCCAACAGTCCCTCACCCCTCCTACCTCTGCCCCATCCACACTTCCTGGCACCCTACCTGTCCCAAGCACATGCACACCTGCACGGTCACCCAAACACACAGACACGAGCAGCACAGAAACACCCACAACAAAGGCAAGACGTGCACACAAGCATCCTCAGGGGACTGATACCACACCCACAGGGGATGGGGAAGAGACACACACACAGGCATCCACAGTCACTCCGCAGTCCTCCAAATCCTCTCCCTCCAAGACCCCTTCCCTTGCCTCACCTGCAACCCCACCTACACAGAAAATCTTCCTCTGTGACCTCGGCCTCTTCCCCTCTGATCCCGCTGATCCAGCATACAGGGGGAAGAGGAAGTCCACCCACACAGAGGGGAGTGCCCCTCACCCCCAGACACCCTCCCCCAGGCACAGACAGATGGGGGCCCCCACCCGCAAGTCCCCCCGGTCCCGGAAGAGCAAGACCCCGCCACTGCCCTGCAAGTCAAGCACCCAGTCTCCTTCCTCCATCCCTCAGGCCCCCACAACACAGGTTCCCCCACCAAACCCTGCCCCAGGTTCCCCCACCCACAGATACACCATCCCCAAATTGATCCGTCCTTCTCCACCTCCCACTTGCTCTTCCAGCACCACACCCCCCACTTCACATGTTAGTGCCACTGGTGTGGAGACCGTGTCCTCCCCCTCTGTCCTGCCCACCTTACCTGAACCCCATTCTACTCCCCTGGAGATGGGCACTGCAGTGGAGTCCAGTAACACTCTGTCTGACTTGGGCACTGCAGTGGGGAACCTGTCCTCTCCATCTGGCCAGCCCACTGGAGTTGTGCCGGCACCCACACCATCCGGCTCATGCCCCCCAGTTGTGCCGGCACACACCATGTCAGACACCTCCACTGCAGTTGTCAGTGACTCTCCAGCACCAGCCACCCCTTCCCTGCCTCCTTCTGGTGAGCCCTGATCCTGTCCCTGCGGTGCCTGGCCTGCCCCCCGTATACCCCTCCGAGGGGAATGTCCCTGCTCCATGTCAGTGCAGGCAAGCAGAGGGTGACATCTGCCACTGTCACCCTGTTTGGACTTGATTCATGGACTGGACATTGGCCTTTGTGTTTTTTCTTGATTTTAATTTTCTATTTAACATATGCTGATTAAAGCTACTTTCAGTTCTCTAGTGGTTTTGCTTCAGATGTACATGATGTTGATGATGCTAACCATGCCCTTGCTGCAGTGATGTTGATTTTTGATGTCAGGTAAATGAAGTGTTACTGTGCAGGACCCCATGTGGTCCAGGGGGAATGTGTCCTATCCTGGTGTGTAGCCATGTCATCCTTTGTATCAATATGAGGGTGTCATGTTTTCCATATTTGCAAATGGGATTCCCTACCTGTTTTTTCAATATCACATCTGTGGCTTACACCCCTGCACATCAAATGTGCTTGCCATTGTTCAATTGGTCTATTTCCCTGACCGTGTGACCATCTCCACTGGACATGCATGTTTGGGCATCAATGGGGAAGGACTCATCTGTGGTATCAGTGCAACTTGCTATACATGTGTATTTGATCGGTGCTGATGATTTGGGTGACTATGCCATGGCCAGGCTGATGTGACGGGAGCCTTCATTTTGTGCTAATTGTTGACTGAGTGACCAAGTGTTCTGCTGACATGATAGCGCCCTGCAGAGACAATGTATGGCACAGCTTTTCTCACACAGGAGTGGAGTCCCCTCATGGCAGTGTGTAATTCCGTGACATTGCCTGAGCCCAAGGTGTGTGTTGTGTGAGCATGTCTGTGTGTGTTCACTTCCATTTTGCTACGCAGGCTGGGGGCCCTAGTGATGTTCCTGTTTGTGATGCTTGCTGAGTTGAGCAATGCTCCCCCCAGATCTTCTCCCTGGGTGCTCTGTGATGTGGGTGCATGGCACATTACTGGTGATCAGGGTGTCATCCATAGGTGTGTTTGCTGTCAGGGATGAGTTTGTGGGCAAACGCAGATGAGACACAGTCAGGATTCCCCTTGGCACTTGTTGGTTACACAAGTCATGTAATTTACAATTTGCGTTAGCTTCCAGTGATTGTGACACATTGTGTGTGTGACTGCTGCCACTCCTCAGGGTCAGAGCTGCAATGTTGGAAGTTGTCTATGTGTGTTGTTTGTGGGTGAGCTTGCCATCTTCATTGGTGTGTGACTGTGTCCGGGATCCCATTGGTTGGTGTGGATTTGACGTCATGCCCATGTACAGCGTACTGTGCAGTGTGTGAGACATTCACAAGTCTTGTTGACTGGCCATGTGTGATGGGTATCTCCGCCTTAGTTCCCCCCACCACCCCTGGGATTGTCATGGGTGCATGTGCAATGTCACCAGTCCATGTGAGCTTCACTGCTGCACATTGTTGGAGATCAAGGTGTGTGGTGTTGAGTGTGTGCAAATGAGAGTTGTTGCACGGCTGGACCCCTACCTCCATGTTGGCCTTGGCTGACAGGCCGTGCTGTTTTATTTGTGCTTGTGTAGGTGTGATGGTAGTTAGTTGCTCAGGACACATGACTGTGGTTCACAGTGTGTACGACATCTACCTTTGTCATCACAGTGGGATTATCATGCAGGCCAGTGTCACCACAAAGTGGGCTCCCTGGGGGTAGTGCTGTGGTGGGTCTGTCTCTTGCTGTGTTAGTTGCTGTTCCTACAAGCTTGTGTGACATTTGTGATTTGGGCTCCCTCTCATCTAACGATGCCTGATTGCCCACATAGGGGAATCCGATCCATGAGTTACTTTTGTGTGGCACTGTATACACATCTGTGTAATAGGGATTCAGGCCTCCTCGTGTGTTGTGTGTTTCCCTGGGGACACTGGCACACCACCCCCCTCACCTGTGGTGTTTGATATGCAGGTTGAGTCTGCCTGTTTGTGTTTGTGCATTTGCACCACTGCATTAACATATCTTTAGTGTGCCATTGGCTGTATGTTGTTTGGTGGCCTACCCCTGCTGTCCCTGGGACTCCTAGGTCATCAGTCAGCACAATGATCATGGTTTGTATGTCCCATTGCTGCCATGGTATGGTTTTTGTTCACCTGACATCTACAGTCTCCACAGGATATCTACATTTGTGTGTCCATTGGTGCAGATATGTGGATCTGCATTGTGATGGTCACTTCTGTCATTGTGTTATTTGTGAATGTTGACAATGTGAGCCCCCATGGGTGATGTTTGTCTGCACATGGCCAAAGCGATGTTTCATTTGCACTGCACTGTTTGCCTCACCCAATCTCTGTTGCTATGGGACACAAGCACTGCTATGCCACTGATGTGTTTGTTGTTGTGTGACCAGGAATGATCCATGCAGTTTGGCATTTGCAGCTTTTACCATGGCTACACTTACATTTTGGTCACTGTGGTGATGGGGCTTTAGACCCCATTGCCACAATGTTCAAAATGTGCTTCAGCTATGGACCCCACACTTCCCTTTTGGTCACTGTGATGATGGGGGTTTAGGCCCCATTGCCACAATGTTCAAAATGGGCTTCAGCTATGGACCCCACACTTCCCTTTTGGTCACTGTGATGATGGGGCTTTAGACCCCATTGCCACAATGTTCAAAATGTGCTTCAGATATGGACACCACACTTACCATTTGGTCACTGTGATGATGGGGTGTTCGACCCCATTGCCACAATGTTCAAAATGTGCTTCAGCTATGGAACCCACACTTACCTTTTGGTCACTGTGATGATGGGGTGTTCGACCCCATTGCCACAGTGGTCATGGTCGGCTTGCATTGTGGAGGCCACACACATTTATGTGTGACACATGTGATAGGGGGTCACATTGTATGTTCAATGTCATGTTCAGTGTTGTAGGCATTTGACACAGACTACACACTCTTGTCATGGTGTTGGGGGGGTGTAATTTTCAGGCATTCCTTATGTTGGAGTATGCTGGTTGTGTCCTGCATTACCCGTCCTATGAGTGGGGGTTGTGTGGGTGGTAGGCATCCATCCCCCTATGAGTGGGGATGGTAGTAGTGACAGGCATCCAGGCACCCCTGAGTAGGGGTGGTGGTAGTGGTAGGCATCCAGGCCCCCCTGAGTAGGGGTGGTGGTAGTGGTAGGCATCCAGGCCCCCCTGAGTAGGGGTGGTGGTAGTGGTAGGCATCCAGGCCCCCCTGAGTAGGGGTGGTGGTAGTGGGAGGCATCCAGGCCCCCATTAGTAGGGGTGGTGGTAGTGGCAGGCATCCAGGCCCCCATCAGTAGGGGTGGTGGTAGTGGCAGGCGTCTAGCCCCCCATGAGTAGGGGTGGTGGTAGTGGTAGGCATCCAGGCCCCCCTGAGTAGGGGTGGTGGTAGTGGGAGGCATCCAGGCTCCCATTAGTAGGGGTGGTGGTAGTGGCAGGCATCAAGGCCCCCATGAGTAGGGGTGGTGGTAGTGGCAGGCATCTAGCCCCCCATGAGTAGGGGTGGTATTAGTGGTAGGCATCCATCCCCCTATGAGTGGGGATGGTAGTGGTGACAGGCATCCAGCCCCCTATGAGTGGGGATGGTAGTAGTGACAGGCATCCAGCCCCCTATGAGTGGGGATGGTAGTAGTGACAGGCATCCAGACCCCCCCGAGTAGGGGTGGTGGTAGTGGTAGGCATCTAGCCCCCCATGAGTAGGGGTGGTATTAGTGGTAGGCATCCATCCCCCTATGAGTGGGGATGGTAGTAGTGACAGGCATCCAGGCACCCCCAAGTAGGGGTGGTGGTAGTGGTAGGCATCTAGCCCCCCATGAGTAGGGGTGGTATTAGTGGTAGGCATCCATCCCCCTATGAGTGGGGATGGTGGTAGTGACAGGCATCCAGCCCCCCATTAGTAGGTGTGGTATTAGTGGTAGGCATCCATCCCCCTATGAGTGGGGATGGTAGTAGTGACAGGCATCCAGGCACCCCTGAGTAGGGGTGGTGGTAGTGGTAGGCATCCAGCCCCCCCTGAGTAGGGGTGGTGGTAGTGACAGGCATCCAGGGCCCCCTGAGTAGGGGTGGTTGTAGTGGTAGGCATCCAGGCCCCCATGAGTAGGGGTGGTGTTAGTGGTAGGCATCCAGCCCCCCCTGAGTAGGGGTGGTGGTAGTGGTAGGCATCCAACCCCTCCTGAGTAGGGGTGGTGGTGGTGGTAGGCATCCAGGCCCCCCTGAGTAGGAGTGGTGTTAGTGGTAGGCATCCAGGCCTCCCTGAGTAGGGGTGGTGGTAGTGGTAGGCATCCATCCCCCTACGGGTGTGTATGGCATTGGTGGTAGCCATCCCGCCCCTATGGTTCTGCTGTTGCTGGTGTACGTCATTTCTGCATCCCTATGTGTCTGTGACATATGTTGGGTACGTGTGGTTTGTTTGTGTAGTGGGTGTTTGACTTACCGTCTTCGCCGTACGCGTCCGTGCCGGTCCCGGTAATAGATGTAGAGTATTGGTAGGACCTGCGCGATGGGATTCATGGTTTGTTCGTCTCGTTCGGGTTTCTCGTGGCTTCGACTGGTACTCGTCGCTGGCTTGTTCGTCTCGTAGCCGTGGATCGTCTTGTGGCGCGAATCGGAGCTTTTGTGCAGCTCTCCCAGATGCTCTGACGTGCCGGACGTAGCGACGGGTTCGGCGCGTACGGAAGGCGCATCGTACTAGTTTGGCCAGAAGGTGCTGTGTATTTGGTTCCGTGCGACTCGATTGGACGTTTACGGATCCGGCTCGGGCGGGGAACAGGAGCTGTAATGGGTGAGTACGGCTCGCTCGGAATCTGGGCTGTTATGCGCATCGTACTTGTTCGTTCGGACGGCTGTTCGACTCGGTCGGGAAACACGCGTTCGGCTTGGTTTTTTTCCGGACGAATACTGTTAGGTGCACTTCCGGCCGAGATCGGAATCGACCCCTAAGTCTCTACACCGTTTTAATATTCTGGCTACTCTCTTGGTTTATATTGTGTTGTTTTAGCTTCATTTGGTGTTCTCCAAATTTATATTACATTTACATTTCCTAACATAATCCTGATTTTGCTTGCTGATTACTTGTTCACTATCCTGTTCTTTTAATTAATGTGATATTTGGAATGCCTAATCTAGTTGTGTCCCCTTTCAAAGCCCTGCTATGCTAGGGAAAGCAAAGGGCCGAACCGCTGGAGTGGTCAACCTCGAAGCGGGGTAGCCGGGTTCGAGTCTCGGCAGAGACCTCAACAACCTGTGATTCTGGGCAAATCACTTAATCTCCTATGCCTAACAAAAAATGGAATGTGTCCCTCTGTAATTGAACTGGTGCTCATGTAAAGCGCTCTGAAACCTTCGGGTTTAGTTTGCGCTATATAAAACTCCCAAAAAAACATTTAGGTGCTAACTTTGATTTGATTGGTGTTCCAAATGTCATTCCCAGGTTTTGATATATCACACAATCCTCCCTTACTTCTCTAATATATGACTTTCCATTGTTGCATTTTATTTTACATTGGTGATGGTGTTACAAATGTCTCTCTCAAGTTGTGTTCCCTCACACAATCCTGACCTTCCTTTCTGCTAAATATACTCATTTTAAAAATCATGGGGCATATTAGCAAGACCGGCGATAAAATTATCGCTGTTTTAGCGGCAGGAAACTGCGCTAAAACGGCGATAATGGGCTTGCTAATATGCGTTATAGAATTCCAATAGAAGCCCAGGTTAGATGTGCAGGACATCTAACCTGGGCTTCTATTGGAATTCTATAACGGATATTAGCAAGCCCCTTATCGCAGCTTTAGCGGCAGTTTCCTGCCGCTAAAACGGCGATCATTTTATCGCCGGTCTTGCTAATATGCCCCTAAATGAGTTACTTCTCACTGCACTGACCTGTCTCTAGAGTAAAGTCTCTTTCCTTTTAAAAAACTAAATTAAATAGCTGTTTGATTTTCTTTTTTCCTTCTTTCAACATATTAGTCTATAGAACAGAGTGCTCGTGCTTACCACTGCCAGAAATAATCCATATCACTTTAGAACATTCTCCACTTCCATCCCCAACTATTCCCCAGACTGCTGAGAAGCTGCATCAGTTTGGAAACTTTGTAAACTGAAGAAAATCTGCCCTAACTTACAAAAAATTGTGATTTTGTTAACTCCCAATTTCATGTGAATTCAGAAATTTTTTAATTTGCATAAATAAATTAATCAATGAGCAACAATCAGCTTACATCGGTAGCAAATCTTCGATGTATGTAGTGAAGGGTTGTTGTTAAAAAGTAGAACTGATTTAAAGTATAGTCCTTTGTAAGTCATGCAATATAAATGTACACTCTTGTCTGATGTAGATGGAGAACCGATTAAGGCGAATTATCAGATTTGAAGTAGGCAGCCATATTTAACAGCAGGCTGAATGAACTTTACCATGCAGCCAGCAGAATTTAAATCTGCAACATATATGTGCTACTTTGCAAACATGGATGTTCTAAATAGACAAACGTTCCAATAACACACAAGAAACACATATTGCCAGTAGATTCTGCTCAGCCAGCAAGCAAGAATTTCGAAAGCTGCATGTTTTAATGGACGCTTTGAGGCTTATTTACAAGCCCCTTGCGCTGCAGGTGCGTCACTTTTTCCCAAATTAGAAAGTGACGCACCGGCTGTGCAAGGGGCTTGTAAATATGCCCATTTGTTTGTTAATATTATTAATATGCTATTTGTTAATTACACGTACACAATCAGTTTATTGACACTGAAATGAAACCAACAAGTGACAGTGCCTTAGTACTGATTAACAGGGAATGTTGTTAGTAGCGTCTTTAAACGAAGCAACGCGGACTCACTGCTTCCAGCTTTTAGGAGCCAAATTCCTGATCTCGCACAGCACAAACCCGCTGGGAGCAGGTCAGCGGTCAGGGAACAGACAAAAGAAGCGAATGTGGGGGCATATTATCAACGAGGCGATAAACAATTATCGCCGCTTTTGCGTCCGTTTTCGGACGAAAAGCGGCGATAATTTTATTGCCTAATCAGCAAGGTCACGCTTACGCGTGAATCCTTGCATTATCGCTCTTTCCCCAACGCCCATCTTTGCATCTCTAATGAGATGCAAAGTGGGCGTTACTGGCGTACTCGGATGGACTACGTTGCAAATATCGCTGATGTTCACATCGCGATATTTACAAGGCAGCCCACATGATTTTAGCAGAGGTTAGATTTTGGCGAAACGGCAGTTTTCGCCAAAATCTAACGTCTGCTAAAATCCTGACTTAGCCATCCCTAACATAGGGGTGGATTCTGCTGATACGACCACAGGGTCGTATCAGCAAGGTTATCGCCGTTTGCAGGGAACATCGCTGGAAAACCAGCGATGTTCCCTGCAAAACGGCGATAACCTCGCTATCTCTGGAATTTTCATCGCCCTGGAGAAACGCGTTGTTAATAACGCGCTACCAGGGCGATAATTTCCAGAGATAGCCTGCGATAGGA
Source organism: Calotriton arnoldi (assembly GCA_963921515.1). Lineage (NCBI taxonomy): Eukaryota > Metazoa > Chordata > Amphibia > Caudata > Salamandridae > Calotriton > Calotriton arnoldi. Next base: position 18,674 of record CAWUFW010013556.1, read on the forward strand.
CTATTATCGCTAAGCACGGCCAGCGATAATTATCGCTGGCCGTTGATAATATGCCCCGTGGAGAGATAAATCATGAAGGGTCTTAAATATTTTTATATGGGCAGCAAAGCATGTCTGATTTATAGCACACGGTGCTGGAGGATTCGCACACAATTAGCTGGATTGGACACGGATTTAACTTTGTAAAGTTAAAAATGTTTGCGCCTCATTTTGAGAACCTGTTACTTACAGATAATGCATTTCACACTAAGGAGAGGAGCGTCGTATTGTTGTCAAGTCGCATGTTTTAAGAATACAGCCCGGGTAACCCTGCGAGAAAACAACTTTATGTAATGACATAGGAGCATATTCTCAAGGACTTAACGCCGAGTTAGTGGCACATTATCGCAGCCAAAGTGGTGATAAATCCATCGCACCATTCACAAGCTGGTGCTAACAGCCGATATCACCAGTCTACCTGCGATAGCAGCCGCAAAAAACATCGCCACGGATGACACCGGCAACTAACGCTAATGAGATGCAGAGTAGGCGTTCCCGTGCAAAAAACCGCGGAAACATCACTACGCAACATTCCCAACAACCAGCCAGATCGGCGATAAGAACCAAAAACAGGCGATAAGGCGCGTTAGCCGCAGGGAACTAACACCTGCTCCTACCTGGTGTTAAGTCGGACGACAACCTGCACCATGAAAGGGAGCCCAGCCCAGAGCCACACCTGAAGACCAACAGATGCCATGGCTACTGATCATGCAGCCCGGAGCCCCTAGAGGGCCACAACACCCACCGACACCACACCCAGGACCCCCAACCCCCCCAGGACCACCCCCCCGGACTACCACACCGGCAGTGGGGTATGTGACGTGCTAGGCCCCTTAGAATGGCAGGGTCACATGTCCTATGACGCCTGTGCTGGATGGGTTTGTTGTGGGTCTGAACGAGCCCTCCGGGAGTGGCTGTGGCATGCTGACGACTAGACCAGTGATCAGCAGATCACTACAGGGATGACCTGGGACACTTAGCGTTGTCGTCCCCCCCTGTATGCGTAAGCGGAGTGGACTGGCCTGGCATATGGCAGGCCCGCATAGGGGTGGGAACAATGAAGCCGGGGCCCTGGGCGTGCTCCAGTTCTGTGATGGACATGGAAGTTACAGATGCGTGTGTCCCTGTTGTAGTGATTACGCCACCCGGACCGCAATCGGCACTGTTGCACCCTGTCACACAAGTTCCACGACATGAGCAACATGGACGTTAGGGGAATCTCCCACCCTACATTTAACCATATGCACATACGTGAATGATCAAAGGCATGACACATCTGTGCGATTCTGAATGTTTATTACACATCCAGTGGAGTGTTGCAGCTGGAGCAGTACAGGGCCATGCAAACCCCACTTCACATTATTGGCCCGTGGAGGGCCAGCAAGAGTCCCACAGGGGATGACAAGTACATCGGAAGAGGAAGAGTTCAGTCCGCAGTCTGATCGCTGTGTCATTGGTAACCAAATGGAACATGGCAGTCCATGTCGAGGCCAAGGTGAGTGTCGTAGAGTGCATCGGGGGACAGTGGAAGGTGTTGATGCAAAGGGCAGAACCAAGCAGAAACAGGCCATATGGCAGAGATGGATGCTACTGCCTCCTCCTTACCAGTAAGGTTGGTTCACCCGCATCTTGGTCCTCTGATGGCACATGTGCCTCACACGTGGGTGGTGGTTGATTGTCTGCCGCACTGTGAGGCACTGAGACAACAGGGGGCGAATATGTGGATGTAGAAGCTGCAGCAGCACTCATCTGAGCAAGGCCTTGAGGCAGCAATGCCATGACGATGTGCTGCAGGGCATTGAAGGCCCCAGCCACATCCCGCTGGTGTGCAGCCATGGCAGCCATCCTGTCCGCTGTCATCCGCACCATGGTCTCCATGAGCCCCTGCATCTGTCCCAACTCCCGGCAGACCTCGCTCGAGCCACTCTGACTGGACAGTTGTTCTTGTCTCAGTAACATGACTCCAGCGATGTCAGCCATGGATCGCTGGAGAGCATGAGCGGACTGTGGGTGACCGTTAGGGACTGAAAGTGGTCCCTGATGGGAATTAGACACCCATGTATGGCATTAAGTCTGGCTGCCATGCGGTCGAACCCCACCCGCACCTGATCAGCCAACTTCTCCTGGCACTCCAACACACGGCGTTGGAAGGCCATGTGTTGGTCGTGGGTGTCCTGGTGATGGAGCAAGGACTCGTAAAAGAGACTTGCTCGGAAGTAATCCTCTCGTTTAACTCACTAACAAATTATTAACAACGTGTTTGTAATTAATAATTGCATTTAGAACAAGACACGCGGGACAAGGAAGCTTGCCTATGTGTTTACTAACGACAATAACATGAACGAAGGACTAAGAACGCACTCTAACACGGGATCTTTACTGCGCATGTGTCTACTGCATCTACGTAGTATGATGTACTAACGCTTGGAGGGAAAATCTTGCGCCTGCGCAATAAACGATAAAATGGCCGCTTGAAAGCTCACATGCATGGCACCTGCTTAGCTGAAATAGGATATAAGTTTTATACTAACGCAAATGCAGAAAGGGAAATAACAAATGGAATGGGTTAGAGTAGAGGTTGGTGGTATACAGTGAAATCATTTAATTTTGAGAATAACATTTTTCCTTTTGACTTTATTATTAGTGCGTATTTGGGCCTGTCAAATTTGTCTGAGTCGAGCAGACTGACGTTGCACCACGCATGCGCCCTGACGAAAAAGAACGAAAGATGACTAAGGACTTGTCACGCGTCCAAGGCCAGCGAAGATGTGCCCGGGAACATGAGGGTGAAGAGTTCATATGAAGGAACTTTATTCAAGAGATCGCAACAAATTGTATTAATAAAGTTGGGAGATGTATGGGAAAGGAAGCGGAGTAATAAAGTTTGAGGGGAGGAGATTTGAAGCAATGGCTTAAAGAAATAAGTGAAATGTAAGCATGGTGATGATCATCCCCCCTCGCCTGTCCAATCAGAATTAGTAGTCTGTAAAAATTGAAACATTAATGGGTGGTACATAAATATAGAAAGGTATAATTGAGGAAGTTTTAGTTAGTTAGTTGAGCATTGACACGGGAGAGAGCGCGATGCTGGGAGTGACTTTTGGCGGAAGCATTGCAGAGCTCGGGATGCTGTCGGTGTTGGGGTGGTGCTGATGCAGTGAGAAGCTGATGAAGAAAATCGAATGCAGAACCATCTAATTTAATTTAATTGGGTTAGAAAGAAGATCGTGAAAGAACCACGAGGAGGAAGAGAGTGTCAGAGAGGGGTGTGACGCAGTCGTCGGTATTTAGAGAGGTGAAGTACCCTGTCCTTTTCCTTTTCCTGTCCTGAAGTCTTTGTCTCCTGATCTATCCTGGGGGACCCTTACCAGCCCTTTGGCCAGAGGGTTTGGTCTTCACACCATACTTGGTAATTATAAAATTCATCGTATTGATAGATGCTCTTCTCTCTCTGTCCTCTTCTTTCTGAGCATAGTTATTGTGTGAATCTGAATTACTAAATGCATATTTTGAAACTTGATTGAATTGACACTCTTGCGAATGAGGGTGTTTGTACTGAAACGATTGAGATGGTTCACAAGCAACTAATTTAGATAAAGATTTTAAAACTTCCCGAGTTTGTGATTATTTCATTTTTAATCAAGAAATATTTTATAAGTTATGTTAATTATCACCATCAACTAGTTCCAACTAATGGTCCATCGACTAGAGGAAAGAACTAATTGATCAGTGAAAGGTTTAGTTAGGGAAAGAAATAACTAGACCTTGAAGTATGAGAAGCATAAACTAAAAGTTCCGGCGGTCTACTTGCTGTTATTGTGGAAGTAGTTATATGGGCCCAGGTGTGTATATGGTAGTGGAGTATCTGTAGCTAGTACACCGCTGGATCAGTTTTCTGGTAGCAGAGCTATGGTTATTATTGACTAGTTTGGTGATAAGTATAGATTATTGATTTTTTGATCTATGTTTTAACAAAAGAGTTAGCGTCTTTGTTTTATGTCGTCTGGAAAATTCCCGGGGAATGAATAGCAGGTGGCGATAGAAACCACACTGCAGTGAGGTTACTCGTCTGTTGGAATAACACTGAGAAGCTAGGTAGGGCTGGCAGTGTTAAAGTAGGGACTATTTTCTGTGTATAAGTGAGAGTGATTGATAGCAAAGAGTTCGCTGGTGACACTTTAGGCGTTATATCACCTAGTAAGGGTAACCCTGAAGGAGTAGCAGGTTCTTCTAAGCTAGATTGACAGCAAAAGGAGTTCGCTGGTGAAACATCGGTCTCAAATTTTCCCTAACGGGTGACACCGGAGGAGTAGCAGGTTTTATGGAGCTTTGGTGAAGAGTAAGCGGAAGGTTTTACTCGCAGTGAAAAGAAATAAACTATCTTTTGATTTAGCGGAACAGACAGAGTAGGGAATGTTTTTATGTCGTTAATAACAAAGAATTTTTAGAGAAAATATTGAGAAATAAAGTTTTTGTATTACCTTGTAAAGGGAGGGTCAGTTGCTGGAGTGGTATTGACGTCACAGTGAGCCGCGCTGGGATTGGTAGAAGCAGCGGGCGGGTGACAGGAGCAGCCTTGTAAAGGAGGGGTCAGTAGTAAGGAGCGGAACTGACGTCAGGAAAAGGCCGCGCTGGAATTGGTCAGATCACGAGCGTAAGCCTGATTTGATTGGACACTTAGTTAGAAGCCGCGATAGGATTGGTGGAGAGAAGGATTGTATGCAGGATTTTGATTTGACTGTCAGTGCAAGACGTACAGGTAGAAGATTTCAAGGGTTTGCGGAATACAATTTCCTACACCGTTCTTCAAAAATGTATGGAGAGAAAAAAAAGATGTCATTTTTAAAGAAAAGTAAGAATTTCTTTGTAAAGGATAAGCCTGTGTTGACTAGAGAAGGAATTCCTATTCCGCCACCGAAGACACCAGCATCTTTTATGATGATGGAAAGAGGATATCATACTTGCGTGTGGTTGGAAAATTGGGTAGAATATACGAAGGATGATGGTGTGTTAGCGTTTCCTAAGGATGGTACATTTAATGGGAGAATCCTTCAGAATTTGAGATTGAAAATGAAAGTTTTGGAACCTTGACCTAGGTTAACTCAATATGAGGCTTTGGAAGAATGGGAGACTGAGTCATATGAACGAGAGAAATGCAAAGGTGGAAGGTATAGAGGATTCTTTCCGAGACATTTGCATGAGTCACGCGAAGGGCAGATGAAACAATGGAGGAGAGCTATGGTATCAGAAGGGTTATATCCAGTGTTAATGGCTGAGGAACAGTCTGGAGGAAAGTGTAAGGAGAAAACGAAACATATGAACTCAGCAGGTTATGGTGAATCAGACGACGAGTTGTTAGAGGATATTTTAATTAAAAATCCACCACTGAATCAGGAAGCAACTAGTAAGGTTACCCCAAGTGCACCGGTAATGGGAATGTCATTAACCCCACAGATTTTACATGAAATGTCATATAACCGAGTGTTGCAGGATAATGAAAGAGAAGCCTTGAATAAAACCAGAGAAGAACTAGTTCAAAATATAGGACAGCTAAATTTGAATACTGAAGCCTTGACAGTACCAGTGACCATTGGTCAGGTAATACCATTGTATGGAGATAATAATATTTGCCAGAAATCACAACTTGTGACTATCTCATTAAATAGTCCTAGAAAAGAAATAATAATTACAGATGATCAGGTTAGCGAAAGTGAGTCAATTATTTCATTAATGGACCTCCCTATTGTGGAACCTCTGACGGAGACTCCAAAGAGAGTTACGCCTATGAATTTGAGAGAAAGAAGACCTTTGGTTCCGGCTGGAACTGGAGGCACAACAGTAGTCACCTCTGAAGAAATAGAAAGGTGGGCTCAGGAAAGAGATAATCAGAACCCAATACCAAAGATTTTAGATATCAGCAGATTGAAAGTGGAATTGGAAGAGATGATGACAGGATGTGTGGGCACAGAAAGATTGAACGCTTACAAGGATGAGGAGTTATTATTTTTGTGCAAGAGTATAACCAGGAGAGCAAGGGTATTTCATGAGAGACTGACTGAAGTTGCTTCAGAGATTGGAATAGATATAGGAAAATCGAAGTTGTTGCAGAAACCATATCGAGTGGACTTTACTGATAAAGATTTAGAAAGTGTAAATGCTTCTGGAAAGAGACTACAGATAAAAGAATTAATGAACATTTTGCGAAAATGGGGAGACATTGATAAATGGAGAATTAGATGGATAAGAAAGAAAGAGGAAGTACAAGCGAGAGAAGCAGCAGCTGCATTTCCAGTAAGAGAATCAAGCAAGACAGAAAAATTGTGCCCGATGAGAAAAGTTCCAGGAGGTGGATATGTTCATGCTCCTTGGAATAGACAAGATATTTGATCATTTACAAATTATTTTCCAAAACTGAGAGAAAAACCAGTTGAGTGGTACAAGCAGGTAGAGAGGTTTGTGAAGGTTTCAAAGGTTTTATTGAAAGACTTGGATGGTCTATTTGATATAGTGGTACCCGCTGATTTATGGATAGAATGTAAGATCACAATTGATTGGCCTAATGAGGAGTATCCTAGAGATGCAAAAACAGGAGCACCTTCGGAGGAGGTGATGAAAAAGTATCACCAAGTAATTACGTATTTGAAAGGGAAAATTCCTCCTAAAGAAACCGATTGTGTAAAAATAGATAGAACAACACAAGAACCAAATGAATCTGTACATGCGTACTATGAATGGTTATTGCAGGTGTTTAAGCAGTATAGTGGTTTTGAGAATATTGGTGACAAAGATATGGGACATTTTGTGTATCGGTTTGTATATGGTTTGAAACCAGAAATCAGTCAGATGATACAGCAGCATATGTTGTGTTGGCAAAGCAAGACAGTGGATGAGATTCTAAAGTACGCAAAATATTGCGGAGATGACATTGAGGCCAGGCGTAGGAAGCTAAAGGAGAAAATGATGTGGGCACAAGTTAAATTGGCAGAACAGCAAGATGAGAAAACAAATGACCAAAATAATAATCAAGTGAAAGAACAGAGCCAGAATAATCAAGGAGCGAGTGGTAGTAAATATAAGGGACGAATGGACAGAGAAGAAGCGAAAAAGAAGTTTCCTTGTCATGCGTGGGGAAAGCTTGGACATTGGAAGAACGAGTGTAAGAGTACTCAGAATAATAATAATAATAATAATGGGCCAAATCAAAATTTAATCCCACAGATGCAGAATGAAGTACTTATGAATCAGCAGCAGCAGGTTGTAAACAGCCTTTAGTGCGCGGCTGCTAGTGTGCATACCATTACTTCGCAAGCGTTACTACGCTTGCGGTGTTACAACGCGTACCATTAATACGCAAGTTGTTACATCACAAGCGTTGTTACAACGCATGCGTTGTAATGGTATGCGCTATCCACATCGTTGTTTGGAAGGAGCTTCCGTTTCTGATCCAGCGTTAACAATAAAAACAATTCTCCTAAATGCTTTGGTCATCCAGGTGCAACTATTCCTCTAACACACACACTATATCCATATGACGGTGGGGCCCATAACACCGCATATACATTCACTTACTCATTTGTTCCCTGGATTTCCTCCGTCAATAACCTAGGAGAAAAACGATTCGCTGGAAGGAGACGGGATACCTCTTTAACATGACATAATATTTCTCTTTTGCTTTAAGGTATTCCGCTCATTGGTCGATGGACCAACTAGTAGGAATCAGTTGATGGTGATTAAGACCAGCTCAATCACAATAAACTCTTTATCAATTTACTTTAATCATTGAGCTAAAGAATCACTGAGTCATTTGTTTAGAGAATAATAAAGTTTATATAAAGTTTTTATGCAAGAAATGAGGTTAAGTTTATTATTCTGATCATTACATTTATAATCACTATAAGGATAAAATGAAATTGCAATGCATATCTTTTTGACGGAAGAATAAGGTTATCATAGTAAGAACTCTTAAAGATCAATCTATCTATCTGGGGAAAATCTAATAGTTCTAAAATAAAAATCTATCAGGAAAAATTCTCCTAAAGCAGCATCTTATACTCAACTGGAAAAGAAAAATAGCAGCAGCAGCATCAGCTCATCAGCATCAGCAACCGCAACTTCACCCATCTACAGCATCTAACTTCTCCAGCAACTCCTGCAGCATCTACCTCAGCAACTCACGCAGCATCTCTCGCAGCAACTAACCCCTCCCACCAAGAGTAGGTCTTCTTATACCCTAATTCTAGCTTACAGCATAAAATGTTTCTTCTTCATGGCGTGACTCTTCCTTATTGGTCAAAACTCAAGCCCATATACATTTTAATCAAACTTCCTGGTCTTAACCAGTTCCTTGTGGAATGTCCATGCAAGCATCGTTTCCCACAGTTCATGCAATTGCTCATCCATTTTGATCAGTCCAAATTGTATCTTTTTCTGCTACATTTTGGGTTTAACAGTTCCGTCTATTGATTCAGTTGGACTTCTCACGCTTCTTGCTGATCATCTTGGCACACATCTGCTCAGAAAGGTCACAACAGCCTTGACCATACTTCCATCTTAGCCTCTCAGCATCAGCACGTGATCATCCCTTTTGCACAGCCTCTCTCCTCTATCACATGGTCCCCCGCTCATGCGTACTCTAGCAACTTGTGGCCATTTTATATCGCTGCTCGACAGGCCTAAGCGCACTATTTTCAAAGATAAACAAAATATTGTTAAAACAAAGAAATATAAACCCTTTTGTTTCCCTCCTGTCTTTCTACGTACCCCAATTAGGTATTACCTAGCAAAAAGCAACATATAAAGCTGTCCCTTACTTACCATCGCTTTATTTTACAACCACACATTTTATTTAAAAGCACAGATCATGCATTTATTATGTAATTAGTACGCAAATATTATGTTATGTTAGACACGTAAACAATTATAAGTTGATTATTTTGCACACGGAATAGCGTGTTACCTTTAACCCTTAACATGTAACATACATTGTTGGTTATTTACTTAAACGAAAATGTTTATTAATTATTTTACGAAAATATTAGGAGGTTAAAAAAATTTCATTTACCCTGCTCCATCAACTCCCCCCTTTGGTGATTTTTAATATCACCGCAAAACCCAAGTTATACAATTTTCTCAGACAGCATATATCTTTTATCCGTTTGCTTTTGTTAGTTTACACAACTGTATCCCTTTCAACTTGTCTCTTCGTTTTCTTGTACATGTTCTCTTTTATTTCTTCTAACTCTATTTCACCCATTTCTCTCTCTCTTTCCTTGTTTATCATGTTTTCTTTTTCTATTTTATTCTGCCTTCTTCTTCTCTTTATACATGTAATTGCAAGCTTCAGTATTAATATTATTATTATTATCACGGTTGCTATTATTATAACTTTCCCTATTATTAATCCACTCATTCTTGTTAACCAATTTATTACTGAAGAAAACCCTTTACCAAGTTTTCCAAACACACTTTCAACCTCCAGTGGAACAAGTTCTTTGTGCAAATTTGTAATATTTGTTATATACTTCTGTATATTTTTGCTTTTATCTGGAATGTAAGTGCAACAATGTTGGACTTTCAGCATTCCACAGACTCCGCCCTCTTTTGCCAAAAGAATGTCAAGGGCAAGTCGATTTTGCATCACCATAGCTCTCATGGCAACCATCTCGGTATTTACCATCAAGAACCCTCCAGCAGTATCTGTAGATAAACGATCTACCACTGTGGATAATTTCCGAATTCTAAATGCATTCAAAGATATTCCCACTGCTGGTATCAATGCACCAAAAATATCACCTACTATTTCTGAAAAACTTTCCCTTTTTCTACGTGTAAAGGTATTTATCATTTTGTCTGTTCCCTTTTCTTTTCTATCCACATGAAAAATCTTTGGAAAGACCAGGCCTAAGTAACATGACCCATACCAATGGTCCGGCAACCTATAATAAGCCCTATTTCCGCAAACATAATAGATCCCTGGAAATATTGGATCTTTTCCCCCTTTGAATCCCCATCCACCTAAAATTTGGTAATTGTCGTGGCAAATACTGGAACCCACAAAATAATTGTCATATCTTGTCTTATTTCTTCTAATGCACAACCTTCCCTGTTGGGGCCAATCCAAAGTCATAGCTGCATTTGTCTTTTTCTTGTCATGATTGTCTTCCTCAAACGCCCAAAGAGGTGTTTTTGTCTCTTCTATTACCTTTCTTTGAAATTTCACTCTTCTCTCTTCAACCATCTCTAAAAATACTTTTTCTTCCTTCTTTAACTCACAGGTAAGGTTGTACCTAATTATACTATCTAATGTTAAAATCTTATCCTCTAGAAAATATTCACCAAACGTTTTTCCCTCTTTTATTTTGTTCAGCTCGGGAACTACAGAAACTTTCGCAAAAATCTTATTTATGTCAGTGTAATAATATTCTAATCTACCTGTTTTATAAAATAAACTTGCTAAGACACTACATGTTATTCCATACGTCAAAGGGAGGTGATGATAAGTCACACCCTCTGCTACAGATGCAGGCAACTGCATACAAACATAGCAATCTCTTACATCCATTGTTTCTACATACTCATACAGTAATTTAGTAAAAACATTTTTAGAAAAATCTGTTATTGATTTGTCCTTGTGTAATTCTGCACTACTCTTTAATATAACTGGTTCTTGAGTGTTAGCTCCTTTTTCTTTCTCAGTGTTATTAGACATTTCTACTACAGCTAAACTAATTGGAATAGTGATTGCTAAAATCACCCATACTGTTATTAATAATCCTGTACAGAAGCAACACATCTTGCACCATCTACTTAAAAACTCACATTTACATTTTCTATCTCTAGTATTCTCCATTTTGTTTGATAACCTTATTTATTTGTTTTCCAGAAAATTGTGTCACTACACCTCAGAAATGACTTATTTGCCACTCTGTACTCCACTGTTTTGTCTTTGCTTGGTACTTTCTTTTAATTCTTTCTCAGAATTCTTTCTTTGTCACATCCGGTAAATTCGTCAGATCCAGTGTTTTGTCAAATCCGGTAGAAACTATCTAAACTTCTTCAGGTTTGTTGCACTTCACTTTCTCCCATCAGGTTTCTTTGTTCTGGGTTTTCGTGAGTGTTCTTTTCTTCTTTGTTACTAGTCAAAGCAAGATACAACCATTCAGGCGATCTATACTTGGATTTACCTTCTTTATTCTTTTCGTTTTCTGCAAGTGTTTTCCACCTGTTTTTCTTGCTCTCTCTGACTTGTTATTTCATTCACTTGTTCAGCACTTTTCCCATCCAACCTTATGATTCTGTATCTTAATTTTCTTACTTCGTTGGGCCAATTGTCTCCTTTTCTTGGCCTTTTTGCTTCACTTCCTTTTTCCTCTCTTTCTGTTTTCCAATTTCTTTTTCTTGACTCTAGCTTTTGGTTTCTTTCTTCTCCACTTTCTTCAGACTCTGTTTCAATTCTTTCGTCATTGCCTCTTATTTTGAAACTTATAATTTCATTTTCTTCTACTTGTGGTTCTTTTCTTATCTTCCTTCGTTCACCTATTTCTGTCCCTCCTCGAGGTTCTTCCGAATTTGTGTCAGCCTCCCTATCTGCTTCTAAATTTCCCTGTTCTCGTGTTTGACTATTTGTCCCTATTGCTCCTCGGGGATCTTCCGATTTTTCTAGCTTTTTGTTTGAAACTCTCCCTTCTTCATCTATCAATATTATCTCCGAAGGATTTTTACCACAACTTGTACTTGGTTGCTCACTGTCACTATCTTCTGGCTCAGTTTCTTCTCTTATGCTTTCAAAATTCCAAATTCTTTTTAGAATTTCTTCACAATCCGAATGCTCTGTATCAGATTCTGAACTGGGTATGATATTTCCAGATGTCGACTTACAGGTCGATCTTCAAGTTCTGGAACTTCAGCTATTTCTTCTACTTCTTCTACTTCTTCTGTCGTTGCACTTGTAGTTGGGTCTTCCAGATGTCGACTTACAGGTCGATCTTCAGGTTCTGGCACCCTGTTTGTTTCTTCTTCTGTTTCTGATGCTGAACTGTTATCCAATACTTCCAGATGTCGACTCACATGTCGATCTTTAGGTTCTGGAACTGTGATGGTGTGACTGGCATGTACCCAGTGTTTCACTCCTGCACACTTGACTGCAGTGGTCGTCACCAGGATCACTTGTCGTGGTTCGTCCCAGCGAGGAACCAAACAGTTTCTTCTCCTGTGGACTTTTATGCGGACCCAATCTCCTGGATTCAAGTCGTGAGCTGGTTTTCTTTCAAGAGTGGTCGCATCCGGTCCAACCTGATGAAACACAGAACGCACCACATCAGCCAATCCTTTGCAATAATCCAGCACTAGATAATCAGTTATAGTCAGTAGTTTGTTGACAGGTACTTGTGCTTGTCTCATTGCTCGTCCCATAATTATTTCATGGGGACTGAGTCCAGTTTTCCTTTCTGGAATACTTCTGATTGTCATTAGAACTAATGGCAAAGCATCTGGCCATTTGAGTCCTGTAGCTTGACACATTTTTCCTAACCTGTTCTTGATTGTTCCATTCACTTGCTCTACGATTCCAGAAGCCTCTGGTCTGTATGCACAATGCAGTTTCTGTTTAATACTAAGTGCTTCACAAATCAGTTTAACTAATTCATTTTGGAAGTGAGTTCCTCTATCTGTTTCAATCGTGACTGGAAAACCATACCTCGGAATGAATTCTCGCAGCATAAGTTTTGCTACCGTAATACCATCATTCCTTCTTGTTGGGTATGCTTCCACCCAACGGGAAAACAAACAGACGACCACTAGGACATACCTTAGTCTGTTGCAAGGTGGCATTTCAATAAAATCCATTTGCATTCTAGTGAAAGGACCCCCTTCTCGTCCTATTGTTCCTAGACTCACTACTGTCTTCCTTCCTGGATTTAACTGTTGACAAATAAGACATCTCTGACAAAGACTCTCAGCTATGGCTCTGAATTTTGGATTGTACCATGTTTGTCTAAAAAGTCTGATCATTGAATCTCTCCCAATATGGGCTTGTCCATGGTACATCCGTGCCATGTCATAAATCATGCTATCAGGCATAACTGGTCTCTCATCTCTGTAAACCCAAACATCATTTTCTTCATGTTTTCTACATCCTGCTTTTATCCATGTATCTTTTTCCTCATCCTCTGCAGCTTCTTGTAACTGTCTCACCTCATCCCATGCCTCAATAGAGTTAGTAAAAAGCAAAGGACAAGAAATATGCTCTCTTTCCCGACATTTGTTTAAAGAAACCACATTCTTTGCACAATACTGTGCCATTTCGTCAGCATATTTATTACCAACAGTTATGTAGTCTTCCCCATTTTTATGTGCATTGCACTTCACAACAGCAATCTGTTTAGGCAGCTGTATCGCCTCAAGCAGCTTTTTCACAAAATCTCCATTTCTAATGGGCGTTCCAGCAGACGTCAAGAAACCCCTTTGTGACCAAATCTGACCGAAGTCGTGCACCACCCCAAAGCCGTACTGGCTATCTGTCACAATCGTAACTCCGTACATTTCTTCCCAACTTACATGCTTGAATCAGAGCTACTAATTCAGCAACTTGGGCAGACCGTACCCCTTTCAGACAAGATGCTTCCATTACAGTTGCTACTGTGCAAACTGCATATGCTGCACTTAGAACTCCATCACTTGTTCTCAAACATGAGCCATCCACAAACAGAATATAATCTGATTCTTTCAAAGGCTCATCTCGTATGTCAGACCTTGGTTTTGTACAGTATTCGAGCACATTCAGACAATCGTGATCTACTTCATCCATTTCAATCACACTCTCTTCATCTGGCAATGATGTCGAAGGATTCACATTCATACATCTGTCAATGGTCACATTATCTGCACTCAAAATTACTTTTTCATACCTAGTCAGCCGACTATGTGTCATGTATTGGGTTTTCGTTCTTGTCAAGAGAATTTCCACAGAATGGGGAACATATACTCTCAATGGATATCCCATCACTATGCCTTCACTCTGTTCCAGACTCACACAAGTAGCAGCAACTGCTTTCAAACATCCAGGCAATGCTTTCGCTACAGGGTCTAAAACAGCCGAAAAATATGCAATTGGTCTTTTCATAGTTCCATGTCTCTGTACCAAAACTGAAAATGCACATCCATCTCTTACACTGCAATACAGCTCAAAATCTTTCTCATAGTCAGGCATTCCTAATGCTGGAGCCTCACATAATTTCTTTTTCAGCTCTCTGAATGCTTTCATTTCTTCATCATTCATTTAAAAAGGATCTTTAACATCCCTCTTTGTCAGTTTTTGCAATGGTTTAGCAATCAGTGAAAAACCGCTTATCCATTGTCGACAATATCCAACCATTCCCAAAAACATTCTTACCTCTCTTTGTGTCATTGGAGCTCTCATTCCTTGAATCATTTTTATTCTTTCAGTCGTTACCTTTCGCACTCCTTTCTCAATTTTATGCCCTAAATACTGGACTTCTTGTTGACAAAACTGCAATTTTGAAGGGGACACTTTATGTCCTCTTTTTGCTAAATGATTCAGCAAAGCAATTGTATCATTGACACATGCTTCTTTCGTTTTTGATGCCACCAGTAGGTCATCAATATACTGAACCATCACTGACTTTTCTGGCATTCTTAAATCTTCCAACGATTTCTTTAGAATCTGATTAAAGATTGAGGGACTTTCTGTGTACCCTTGAGGAATTCGGCACCATGCCAAAATACGCTCTCCAAACTTAAACGCAAATAATGGCTGGCTATCTGGATGCAATGGAATAGAGAAAAATGCATGACATAAATCAATTACTGTGTACCATTCTGCTTCACGTGGAATCTGGTATAGAATCACAGCAGGGTTCGGTACTATTGGGCAACAAGGCACAACAATTTTGTTTACCTTCCTCAAATCTTGTACAATTCTATATGTTCCGTTTGGCTTTTTCAGTCCCATTATTGGCGAATTACATGGACTGCTCATGATTTCTTTTAGAATCCCTTGTTCAATCAATTTATTTATTACTGGCGTTATTCCTTCAATTATTTCTGGTGTAAATTTATACTGGGGCGTATTTGGGTAACTCGTTCCCTCTTTCACTGTTATTTTAACGGGATCTACTCCTTTCATTAATCCTACATCTTCTCCTGTAAAGTCCCACACTTCTTCTTTCACTGTCTTTTTCAATTCAGTTGGGATTTTCTCTGCATCAAATACAGGAAACAAACCATTTACTTCTGGTTCTAAATTCACCATTGTCATTTTATACAGCACATCCTCATCCAGAGTCTGAAATGCAATTCCGTCTGGGGTACAATAGATAGTGCAGTTCATCTTGCACAATAAATCGCGTCCTAAAAGGTTCACGGGACTTCAATCGCATACCACAAATCGGTGCATTTCACTAAATGGACCAATTCTTACCTTCACTAATTTAGTAAGAGGCGTTTTAATTTGCTGATTTGAAACTCCAACTACTTGGATATGTTCACCTGAGAGAGGAAGGTTTGGAATTTCCACTGACCTAACAGTAGAACGGGTAGCTCCAGTGTCAACAAGGAATGTTACATTTGCACCATTCACTTCTCCATCCACAAATGGACCAGACTGATCTACCTCTAGAGTTGCGCCAAGCATGCACTCTTCCCCTCTCCTAGGCACCGTCAGGAACTTTCATCCGTGTCATCCTCATCCTGTCGTAACCAATATTGAGAAATTGCAGCTGCACGCGGCAACTGTGTTACCTGTTCTCCTCCGTAGAATCCTGAATCTGCACTGTATTTCTGTTGGTTAACACTCTTGGGAAGTGGTGGTTGTGGCACCTGACCTTGTTGAGTAACTACCTCACTCTGCACCTGTGAATTTAATGATTGATTTTCCACATTAGGTTTTGGAGGAAATTTACACTCGTTTCTCCAATGTCCTAGCTTTCCGCAGTTGTGGCATGGCCACTTTTTCTTTGCCTCATCTATGCTCATTTGTCCTTTTCCTTTTCCTATATTAGGTCGGGATTTAACCTGTCATGTTTCATTACCAGTATTACTCAATTGAGCTTCTTGCTTCTCTGCAACTTTCACCTGCGCCCACATGGCTTTCTCTTTCAATTTACGCTGTCTACTCTCAATATCATTACTGCAATACTTAGCATATCTCAAAACTTCGTCGACTGTGCTATTCTGCCAACCAATCATGTGCTGCTTAATCATTTCACTTATCTCTGGTCTCAATCCATATACAAACCTATATACAAAATGACTCATATCCTTCTCATTCAGTGTCTCATAACCACTATACTGTTTGAAGACCAACAACAATCTCTCATAGTAGGCGTGCACTGATTCTTTACTTTCCTGCGTTGTTCTGTCTATTTTTACCCAATCTGTTTCTTTAGGTGGAATTTTATTCTTCAAAAGGTAATTACTTGGTCGTACTTCCTCATCACTTCTGGTCCTGGCGACCCTGTTTTAGCGTCCCTTGGATATTCTACAGTTGGCCAATCAATAGTAATCTTACATTCTGTCCACAAATCAGCTGGCACTACTATATCAAAGAATCCATCCAGATCTATCCACAGCACTTTTGACACCTTAACAAATCTTTCCACTTGTCTGTACCATTCTACTGGTTTCTCTCTCAATTTGGGGAAGTCATTTGTAAATGACAGTATATCCTGTCTGGTCCACGGAACATGCACATAACTACCACCTGGAGTTTCTCTCATCGGGTATTCCCTAACAACTGGTTCCCTATCTGTCACTGCAAAAGCCAAAGATGCTTTATCTGTTGTTTTCTCATTCCTTTTGACCATCTATTTCTCCATCTATCCACATCACCCCATTTTCTCAATAAAACAATTAACTCTTTTATTTGGGTCAGTCTTCCTGATGTGTTCAAATTCTCTATGTCTTTCTCACAAAAATCTACTCTGTATGGTTTCTGCAACGTTCTCACTTTTACAAATTCCACTCCTAGTTCACTTGCTGTCTCTTCCAATTTGTCATGTAAATTTCTAGCTCGCCAAGTAAGACTCTTGCACAAAAACATAATCTCATCATCCTGATAATTTTTTAATTTTTCTGTTCCAATTGTTCCCAAAATCAATTCTTCCATGTCTATTTTCAACCTAATTACATCTAATGGTTTCTCTTCCGGTTCTTTTGTTTTTAGTGCTTTCATCCATTCATTTAACTCATCTGGAGTCGGACCTACAGGTGTACTATTTAATTCTATCCAATTGCTACTTCTATCTGGTGTTCCTGATGCAGACTCCGTTACCATAGGCATTCTCCTGATCTCATTTTCATTTATCGTCAAATTTGTAGGTGGGCTTGGTCTATAGGTACTAGCCAAATTGTGTGCACCTTTATTATTCAGCTCCATCCCTTCTCTTTTTCTTTGCAAATGTGAATTCATGGGAATCACTAAAGAACGTTCATCAATTTTCTGATTCTCAAAAATTGGCATTTCTGGACCTATCGTTACTGGTACAGTTACAGCTTCCATATTCTTTGTCAATTCTCTTATTTTCTCAGTCAATTCTTTTGTCGTTTTTGCTAATTCAGTTGCATTGTCACTTTCTATCTCTTCATTTTGTGAAGTTTTAAATTGATCTTGTGACCTATTTGTTTCATTTCTTCGTTCGGGTTTTTATTCCTCCCAGTTTCCATTGGCGGTGCATTAGGTGTCACCACCGCAGAAGTCTGTTGGTATGGAGGTGGGTTTCTGTTTAAAATATCTTCCAGCAATTCGTCATCTGTTTCACTACCACCATACACATACTTTTCTACCACTAAATGCTTCTTTTTCTCTGTACACTTTCTCTTTGCTTCTTCCTCAACTGTAAAAGCTGGAAACAAACCTCCTGTCATGTTAGCATATCTCCAACGCTTTATTCTGTCCTCATGATTTACTCCCCATAACCTTCCAGGCACAAACTCATGATTCTTTAATCCTCTGAATCTCTCTCGCTCATACATCTCATCTTCCCATTCCGTTAAAGCTTCAAACTGTGTCGGTCTAGGTCTAGGTTCTAACATTACCATCTTTTCTCTCAAGTTCCGTAATACAGCTACATTAAATGAACCATTCTCAGGGAAAGCCAATGCTCCATCATTCTTGGTGTATTTTGTCCAATTTTCTAACCATATGCATGTATGATATCCATATTTCAGCATCATATGTGAAGCTGGTGATTTCGGCGGAGGAATTATTTGTCCCTCTCTAGTCACTACCTTTTTGTCTTTCTTAAAGAAGTTCTTAACTTTCGACATCCATGACGTTTTCTCTTTACCATACTCATAGTACGACATAATTCACAACCTTTTTCTCCTTAAATGATCCGCAATTCAACACTGTTCTCTATGCGTTATTTCAACCAATACTAGCGCGACTCACACCAATGCTCCAATCAGAGCGATTTCTGTCTCCCGCGCACTGTCCAATCCCAGCGTGACTTCTGTCTACGTCAGTTCTGCTCCTGTTTTCATGTGTCTTGCGCACTGTCCAATCCCAGCGCGACTCTTGTCTACGTCACTTCTGCTCTTGACCCCTCCTTTACAAAATTTATCGGCAATTTCTTTTTCAACAATTTTTGTTAGTTACAACATTTAAAACACATTTCCATTGTCTGATTCGCTAAACCGAAGAGATAGCTTTGACCATTTACACAAGAATTCTGTATTTTCCAGTAGGCAGCGCTTACCTCTACCCTACCACAGAATTTTTAGTTTCGCCGATAAAGTAGTACTTTCCTCTACCTTACCCTTCTTTCAAACAATCAGTAAACCCGTTTCTCTGGGGATAAAACACATGTGGAGACTATACTGCTCCTGAGAATTAAGGCCAAAGTTTCACAAGAAAACCGATCACTATTTCACTTACACACCTTTTATACGGAAAATGTCCCTATCATAACACAACCTGTGTTATTTCAAAAAATTGAACTCAGACAATGCACAATTCCATGTGACTTCTCTTGCCACACGTGTTCCACTTCCTACTTCCCAGAAGCGTGAAAACTTACATATAACATAACGCGACTCAACAAAAAGTGTTAGACATGAACTTATCAATAATCAATAATCAATAATCAAAAATCACCAAACTAATCTATAGTAACCATAACTCTGCTACCAAGAAATCTGATCCAGCGCTAACAATAAAAACAATTCTCCTAAATGCTTTGGTCATCCAGGTGCAACTATTCCTCTAACACACACACTATATCCATATGACGGTGGGGCCCATAACACCGCATATACATTCACTTACTCATTTGTTCCCTGGATTTCCTCCGTCAATAACCTAGGAGAAAAACGATTCACTGGAAGGAGACGGGATACCTCTTTAACATGACATAATATTTCTCTTTTGCTTTAAGGTATTCCGCTCATTGGTCGATGGACCAACTAGTAGGAATCAGTTGATGGTGATTAAGACCAGCTCAATCACAATAAACTCTTTATCAATTTACTTTAATCATTGAGCTAAAGAATCACTGAGTCATTTGTTTAGAGAATAATAAAGTTTATATAAAGTTTTTATGCAAGAAATGAGGTTAAGTTTATTATTCTGATCATTACATTTATAATCACTATAAGGATAAAATGAAATTGCAATGCATATCTTTTGACGGAAGAATAAGGTTATCATAGTAAGAACTCTTAAAGATCAATCTATCTATCTGGGGAAAATCTAATAGTTCTAAAATAAAAATCTATCAGGAAAAATTCTCCTAAAGCAGCATCTTATACTCAACTGGAAAAGAAAAATAGCAGCAGCAGCATCAGCTCGTCAGCATCAGCAACCGCAACTTCACCCATCTACAGCATCTAACTTCTCCAGCAACTCCTGCAGCATCTACCTCAGCAACTCACGCAGCATCTCTCGCAGCAACTAACCCCTCCCACCAAGAGTAGGTCTTCTTATACCCTAATTCTAGCTTACAGCATAAAATGTTTCTTCTTCATGGCGTGACTCTTCCTTATTGGTCAAAACTCAAGCCCATATACATTTTAATCAAACTTCCTGGTCTTAACCAGTTCCTTGTGGAATGTCCATGCAAGCATCGTTTCCCACAGTTCATGCAATTGCTCATCCGTTTCGATCAGTCCAAATTGTATCTTTTTCTGCTACATTTTGGGTTTAACAGTTCCGTCTATTGATTCAGTTGGACTTCTCACGCTTCTTGCTGATCATCTTGGCACACATCTGCTCAGAAAGGTCACAACAGCCTTGACCATACTTCCATCTTAGCCTCTCAGCATCAGCACGTGATCATCCCTTTTGCACAGCCTCTCTCCTCTATCACATGGTCCCCCGCTCATGCGTACTCTAGCAACTGGCGGCCATTTTATATCGCTGCTCGACAGGCCTAAGCGCACTATTTTCAAAGATAAACAAAATATTGTTAAAACAAAGAAATATAAACCCTTTCGTTTCCCTCTCGTCTTTCTACGTACCCCAATTAGGTATTACCTAGCAAAAAGCAACATATAAAGCTGTCCCTTACTTACCATCGCTTTATTTTACAACCACACGTTTTATTTAAAAGCACAGATCATGCATTTATTATGTAATTAGTACGCAAATATTATGTTATGTTAGACACGTAAACAATTATAAGTTGATTATTTTGCACACGGAATAGCGTGTTACCTTTAACCCTTAACATGTAACATACATTGTTGGTTATTTACTTAAACGAACATGTTTATTAATAATTTTACAAAAATATTAGGAGGTTAAAAAAATTTCATTTACCCTGCTCCAGCATTTCCAAACAACGACGTGCAGATCTGACGTCGCTGGAAGCCGCTGGAAGCCGGAGAAGAGAGGAACCACGGAGGAGAGAGAGGTAAGTGTAGTTTTTTGTGTCGTGCATGGGTAGTCTTTTAGGTTGTAGGGTTGTGTTTGAGTAGTGTAGGGTCGTGCTGGGGCTAGTGTTTTAGGGTTTAGGGTAGTGATGTGTATGTGTAGTGTAGGGTAGTGTTTTAGGGTTTAGGGTAGTGTCGGGGGGTTGTGCAGGGTAGTGTTTCAGTGTAGGGAAGGGACTGGGGGTAGGGGCAGGGTTGTGCTGGGGGTAGTGTTTTAGGGTTTAGGGTAGTGTTGTGGTGTTAGTGTAGTGTAGGGTAATGTATTAGGGTTTAGGGTAGTGTCGGGGTGTAGTGTAGGGTAGTGTTTGGGTGTAGGAACAGGACTGGGGGTCGGGGGAGGGTTGTGCAGGGGGCAGTGTTTTAGGGTTTAGGGTAGTGTTGTGGTGTTTGTGTAGTGTAGGGTAGTGTTTTAGGGTTTAGGGTAGTGTTGGGGTGTCATGCAGGGTAGTGTTGTAGTGTAGGGAGCGGAGTGGGGGAAGGGTGAGGGTCGTGCAGGGAGTAGTGTTTTAGGGTTTAGGGTAGTGGTGTGGTGTTTGTGTAGTGTAGTGTAGTGTTATAGGGTTTAGGGTAGTGTCGGGGGGTGGTGAAGTGTAGTGTAAGAGTTTAGGGTCCAGGCAGGGGGAAGGGGGAAGGTCGTGTAGGGGGCAGTGTATTAGGGTTTCGGGTAGCGTAGTGATGTTTAAGTAGTGTAAGGTAGTGTAGTGTAAGCATGATTTTAGTGCAATGTTTTTAATTAGCATAAACCATAGTACATTTATAACCATTTGCGTTATAAATGCATGCGCAGTTAAAACTTGCGAAGTAATGGTTTATGCTAAGTAAAAACATCGCACTAAAATCATGCGAAGTAATGGTATGCGAAGTATCGACATACATTCGCAGCAGGTAGTTACTCCACAATATCAGGTGCCACCAGCTCCTATGCCAAATTTTGTGAACCATCAAAGTTTCAGTGTGAACACCGGCTTTCAAGGAGAAAGTGGTAAGAATAATAGAACAATTGCACATATTTTTTACAGAATGATGAAGAACATTCAGATGCCGCACAATGACAGTGCCTGAGGGGGGAGGAAGAGGAGTGCGTGCTTGGCGCATCCTTGCCAATAGATCAGTCAGGTCCATTTGTTGATGGGAGAGTAGAGGGTAAAGACATTACTTTCCTATTGGATACTGGTGCTACCAGGTCTACTGTGAGAACAGCAGACATCCCAAACCTACCCCTCTCGGGAGAATCAATCCAAGTTGTAGGCGTGTCTAACCAACAGATTAGAACCCCAATCACAAAGCCAATGGAGGTGCACATTGGGAACTTCAAAGAAATGCATCGATTTGTAGTTTGCGATTCCAGTCCAGTAAATCTGTTGGGAAGAGATCATTTGTGCAAGATGAATTGCACGATCTATTGTACACCGGATGGTGTCGCTTTCCAAACCCCTGATGAAGACGTTGTTTACAAGATGATGTTGGCCAAACAAGGAACAGAAGTAGATGAAATGTTTTCATTAATAACTGAGAATGAATTGCCAGAAGAGTTAAGAACCACAGTTAATCCAGAAGTGTTGGATTTTACAGGAAAAGACATTGGGCTGATGACAAACATAGACCCAGTTAAAGTGACAGTGAAAGAAGGTGCAGTGTATCCAAACACCCGACAGTACAAAATGAGTCCAGAAGTAAAAGCAGGAATTATTCCAGAAATTGAACGAATGGTTAAACAGGGTATTTTAAAAGAAGTGATGGGTAGTCCCTGCAATTCGCCAATAATGGGACTGAAAAAGCCTAGCGGAAAGTACAGAATAGTGCAAGATTTACGGAAAATAAATATAATTGTGGTGCCATGTTGCCCAATAGTGCCAAATCCAGCAGTGATCCTTTATCAGATACCCTGGAATTCAGATTGGTTTACAGTAATTGATTTGTGCCAAGCGTTCTTTTCTATTCCTTTGCACCCAGACAGCCAGTATATTTTTACGTTTAAGTTTGAGGATCATATTTACGCATGGTGTCGAGTTCCTCAAGGGTACACAGAGAGTCCTTCAATTTTTTATCAGATTTTGAAAAAGTGGTTGGAATCATTGATTATGCCTGGAAATTCTGTTTTGGTCCAGTATATTGATGACCTACTAGTGGCATCAAAAACACGCGAAGATTGTGTCACAGACACAATTGCATTGCTGAATCATTTGGCTGAAGGAGGACACAAGGTGTCTCCAGAAAAGTTACAATTTTGTCAACGAGCAGTTAGATATTTAGGGCATAAAATAGAAAGAGGAGTTAGAAAAGTAACACCGGAAAGAATAAAAATAATCAAAGAGATGCAATTGCCACAGACTCAAAGAGAAATGAGAATGTTTCTAGGAGTGGTTGGATACTGTAGGCAATGGATTCATGGTTTTTCGATGTTAGCAAAGCCATTAATACAGATGATCCGGAAAAGAGCAAAAGATCCGATTGATTGGAATGATGACTGCATAGAGGCATTTGTGAAACTAAGACATTGTTTGTGTGAGGCTCCTGCTTTGGGCATGCCTGATTATTCAAAAGATTTTGCTTTGTTCTGTTGTGAGAGGGAAAATTGTGCACTTTCAGTTTTAACACAGAGACATGGATTGAGTCGACGTTCAGTGGCATATTTTTCAGCCACATTGGACCCAGTGGCTTCAGCATTGCCTGGCTGCTTAAAAGCAGTAGCTGCTACTTGTATGAGTCTGGAGCAAAGTGAATGGATAGTGATGGGACATCCGGTAAAAGTTTTTGTTCCACACTCAGTTGAGATTCTCTTGACAAGAACAAGAACACAGCACCTCACCCCTAGTCATTTGACAAAGTATGAAAGAGTGATTTTGGGAGCTGAGAACGTGTCTGTGATAAGGTGTATGATCATGAACCCAGCCACCCTATTGCCAGACCCCTGCAATGAAGAAGTGAAAGATGAAAGTGATCATGATTGTTTGGACGTGACTGAGTTATGCACGAAGCCCCGCCCGGACATAAAAGAGTCACCTTTGAAAGAGGCTGACCATGAGTTATTTGTAGACGGTTCCTGCCTTAGGACACAAGAAGGAGGACTAAGTGCTGCATATGCTGTTTGTAAAATATCTGGGGTAATTGAAGCATCCTGTTTACCTGGGGTCAAGTCTGCACAAGTAGCTGAATTGGTTGCCTTAACAATGGCATGCAAAAAGGGAAAAATTGGAGAGTAACCATATTTACGGACAGTCAATATGGGTTCGGGGTTGTGCACGACTTCGGCCAGCTCTGGATGCAGAGGGGATTTCTGACTTCTTCAGGATCCCCTATCAGAAATAGCAAATATGTGAAGGATCTGTTGGAAGCATTACAATTGCCAAAAGAGATAGCAGTTGTAAAATGTGCTGCACATCAGTCAGGAAATGACTATGTGACTGCTGGCAATAATTATGCTGACCAAGTGGCTAAATACTGTGCTAAAAATACAGTGGTCATAAACCAAAAAATTGAAACAAGTGAAACCAGATGCCAACTTATGCTTTTCTCAGTACCAGAAACATGGGATGAGATTAGACAATTGCAGGAAGAAGTTGAGGAAAAAGAAAAGGAAATTTGGATAAAGGCAGCTTGTACAAAAAGACCACATGATGAGGTATGGGTGTATCTAGATAGAAGACCAGTCATGCCAGATTGTTTACTTTAAAAAATGGCAAGAGTGTATCATGGAGCAACACACATAGGGAGAGATGATCAGGCTATTTAGACAGAGTTGGTATAATCCGAAGTTCAGGGTAATCGCAGAGAGCCTTTGCCAAAGATGCTTAACCTGTCAACAGCAGAACCCAGGTAGAAAGACAGTGGTAAGCTGGGGAAAGATCGGAAAAGCAGAAGGGCCCTTCACCAGATTACAGTTAGATTTTATTGAATTACCTCCATACAATGGACTGAAATATATACTTGTCATAGTATGCCTTTTCTCAAGATGGGTGGAAGCCTATCCCACTCGAAGAAATGACAGTCTTACAGTTGCCAAATTGTTGTTGAGGGAATTGGTTCCGCAATTTGGTTTCCCAGTCACTTTGGAATCAGATAGAGGCCCTCATTTTAATAATGAAATAATTCGATTAATCTGTGTAGCATTTAACATTGAACAAAAACTGCACTGCGCTTATCGTCCAGAGGCTTCTGGAATTGTTGAGCAAATGAATGGCACAATCAAGTCAAGATTGGGAAAGGTGTGTGCATCCACAAAACTGAAATGGCCAGATGCATTACCTCTTGTACAGATGGGTCTCAGAAGTATTCCAGACAGAAAAACAGGAATGAGCCCAAATGAGGTTCTCATGGGAAGAGCCATGAGACAGGCATTTATTCCTGGGAATAAATGAATGAGCATAACTGATGATCTGGTATTGGACTATTGCAAAGGATTGGCTGAAATGATGCGTTCTATCTCTCACCAGGTTGGAGAAGACGCAGCTGAAAGACAGCCAGACCAAGCACATGATTTAAAACCTGGAGATTGGGTGCTAGTGAAGAAACACGCAAGAAAGTCGTGCCTAGCACCAAGGTGGAACAGACCGTGGCAAGTCATACTAGTCACTACCACAGCAATGAAGTGGGCAGGTTTGCCCAATTGGATTCATGCCAGCCATACCAGAAGAGTTACGAACCCATCAGAACAATAAGAGCAACCACTGACTGAACAGGCTGAAGCGTCAGTAGTTGTAAACTGTGAAATTGAAGAATCTAGAGTGATAGATTCTGAAAGACAACCATATGATGAACAGCCAAGTACAAGTCAGGAAGACTGGATACCAGTGATTGAAATAATTGATGATGTCATTGAAACCAGAAGAGGAACAGAACTGAAAAGACAGGAAAGTAGTCAGGAAGAGACAGGGGAAGAAGAACACACTCAGGTGGAAAATAAAAAAGACTTCCACGAACCTGAGGAGGGAAAAATAGAAGAACACGTTCAGGCAGAAGAAGAAAAGTTTGAGTTAAGACCTAAACAGGAACAGATAGAATTAGAAGAACAGATTCAGGCAGAAGAAGAAAGGTTCAAAGTAAGACCTGAACAGGGTCAGATAGAATTAGAAGAACAAGCTCAGGAAGAAGAAGAACAAAATACGGTAGAACCTGAGCAGGTGGAAGCAAAGGCAGATACAAGCACAGAAAATAAAGAATCAGAACAGATTGTACCTAGAATAAATGAAATAAAAAGAACCTTACAAAGAGATAAAGAAGGTGAAAAGGCAGTGCAAATCAAAAGAATCAGAAAGGGAGACAATTGGCCAACTGGAGTAAAGAAACTAAAATATCACTTGAGAAAATTTGAAAAGAAACCAGAACAAGTAAACGAAGCCACAAGTCAAATGCAATCTAAGCAAAACCTTGGCAAAAATAACTCGAAAAAGTCCAAGATTGAGAAACTTAAACAGGAGATATAAGGCTCCTGAGTGGACTTACGTCATACTCGAAGAGTTTGAATCCTTAGATCTAACTGATGATACAGAAGAAATTCATATTGTTCAGATTGATGAAAGCAAATTGAGGCTTAGAAATGGGATTTTTGGAAAGCTAGGACGTGGGCCACAGTCAGGCAAAAACCACCACTCTAGTCAGGATAAGGGAGTTACACGTCTAAAATAACCCCTGCTCACCCCCTTGGTAGCTTGGCACGAGCAGCCAGGCTTATCTTAGAGGCAGTGTGTAAAGCATTTGCACATAGCCAATAGTAATACAGTGTACGCACTACAAAAGGACACCACACCAGTTTAGAAAAATATCCAATATTTTTATATAATTAAAACAAGACCAAAAAAGATAAAAAGCCACAATACTATACTTAAAAGTTCACAGTTCAAAAATACGCTGATAAAAAGAGTTCCTTGTGTGGATAGCTCCGTCCGGGCTACCACGGCGTCGTGAACACACAAATCCAAAAACAGTTCTGGCTGACCGCGGGGTCGCAGGCCAGCTAAGGTGTCGGGAAGACCCGCAAACAGTACCTTTCAGAGATGCAGGGCGATGGGGCCCTTGAAGTCACTCGCATTGCAGGTCGAGCTCCTTTCTGATGGGATCAGGAGCGCTGGCGCCAACAGGCGCCGGGTGCTGCAGGGCGAAGGGCAGCGGTGCGGCGTGCGGTGCCCCCAGGTCGTGGTGCGAGCAGCGGCGTCAGATGGCGTCGTTGGTGAGACCAGGGTCGCGGTGCGAGATGGAGGCGGTGCTCGTCACGGTGCTAGCAGGTCACGGTGCAAGCAGCGGTGTCGTCGTTGCTGAAGCGCTGTCGTTGGTTGACGAGCGGGAGTCGATGGCACCGGCGTCGGTGGGACAAGGCTGCGGTGTGGGATGAGGGCTGTGCGTCGTGTAACTTACGAGCGGTGCCCCCGAACCACGGTGCAAGCAGCGGCGTCGATCTCGGCGGGAAGCGGCGGCATCAGGAAGGCCACGGCATCGCCGTGTAGCGAGGCGGTGCAGAGTGCGGTGCCCACAGTTTGCGGTGCGAGCAGCAGCTCAGTGATGGCATCAGCAGGTGTCATCGGTGAGACCAGGGTCGCGGTGCGGCATTGCGGCGGTGCCCTCTGCGGTGCCAAAGCTTCGGCGTGAAGCAAGGCGGTGCGGAGTGCGGTGCCCACAGGTCACGGTGCGAGCAGCGGTTCGGTGATGGCATCAGCGTCGTCGTCGGTGAGACCAGGGTCACGGTGCGGCATTGCGGCGGTGCCCTCTGCGGTTCCTTCAGGACACGGGGTCGGCAGGGTCGTCGTAGGCGTCGTCGAGGTGGTGTTCTTCGGGTTACAGTACGAAACACACAGTCGCCAGTATTGCGGGTCGAAGAACCTGGAGTCTTTGATGTTCCTGAGACTCCGTGAACAGGGGGCAAGCTCTACTTCAAGCCCTTGGAGAGTCTCACCAATGCGGTTGCAGAAAGTCCAGTCCAGGCCTTTTACTGCCCAAGACAGAAGCAGTGACTGCAGGTCGGCCCAGCAAAGCACGCAGCAAAGCAGTCGTTCCTTCTTGCAGCTTCTCTGGCTCTTCTTCTTGGCAGTCTTCTTGATCCAGATGAGTTCTAAAGTTCAGGGGTCTGGGCCCCAGTATTTGTACACAAAAATCCTTTGATCTTCCAGGCAGAGAGTGTCTGTGCCCGGCCAGAACCAGTTCGGCCTTCTCTGGTGTGAATTCCTGGCAGGAGGTGGAGACGGTTTTGTCAGAGGCAGACCAGGCCCTTTGAGGTGCGAGGAAATCTCCTCCCTCTTCTCCCCATCGCAGCCCAGGTCTATTTAGCCCTTTCCTGACCTACCTAGACTATCGGGAGCCACCCTGCTTCCTAGCCATCTGTCGTCCAAATCCCAGACAGGCAATCCACATTCCAGCAGAGGCACACAGGCTGATCGAGCAAAATAATACCCACTTTCTAAAAGTGGCCTTTATGAACTCAGAATGAAAAGGGCACCCTTTCTAAAGGCTGCGTCTTTAGACGCTGAGTTCAGGCATACCAAACTTCACTCACTTATACCTTTTTCGGGCTACGTATGTGGGTGCCACAATCCGTGCTGCAGGCCCACGAGTAGCGGTTGACTCACAAGCCCCGGCAGTGCCCTTTACTGGGGACTGACAAGCAAGTCAAACATCCAATCAGATCACCTTTTTCGGCTGCTTCTTGGAAGTCAGCTCAGTTAAGGGGGCCACGATGGTGCCATACCCCTTAACAAACCTCCTGTAGTATCCGGTGAGTCCTAAGAAGGCCCTCACCTATGTCTGGGTCTTGTGGGGCTCCCAAGCCAAAATGGTGTCAATCTTGGACTGTAGGGGCGCCACCTGGCCGCTCCCTACCTGGTGTCCCAAGTACACCACTGAACCCTGCCCGATCTGGCACTTACTGGCCTTAATCGTGAGGCCTGCCGTCTGCAGCGCCCTCAACACTTCCCTGAGGTGTTGTAGGTGTTCGTCCCAACTGGAGCTGAACACCGCAATGTCGTCCAGGTATGCGGCGCTGAATTCCTCCAGCCCGGCCAACACCTGGTTGACCAACCTCTGAAAGGTGGCAGGGGCATTCTTCAATCCGAAGGGCATCACCCGGAACTGGTAATGCCCGTCCGGGGTTGAGAATGCTGATCTCTCTTTGGCTCCCTCGGTTAGAGCGATCTGCCAGTACCCTGACGTCAAATCGAACGTACTCAGGAATCTGGCCGATCCCAACCGGTCGATGAGCTCGTCAGCTCGGGGGACGGGGTGTGCGTCCGTCCGCATGACGGCATTGAGACCCCGATAGTCCACACAGAACCACAGTTCTGGGGCGGCACCAGATGCCGTTGCCTTCGGGACCAAGACCACAGGGCTGGCCTATGGGCTGCTGGACGGCTCAACCACCCCCAACATCTTCAAGACCTCCTCTTTGATGCTGGCCTTGACCCGGTCAGCCAGCCGGTAAATCTTGTGTTTCACCGGGGGGCTGTCACCGGTATCCACGTCGTGGGTACACCAGTGAGTAACAACTGGGGTCAAGGAGAACAGTGAAGCAAACTGCCCCAACAACTGGCGACACTCGCTCTGTTGCTCAGCGGTCAGGGCCGGGGAGAGGGTCACAACATCTACCGACCCATCCCCCTCTTGGGCAGACAGGAGGTCCGGGAGAGGATCACTCTCCGCTTCCTCCCCGTCGTCCGTCGCCAAGAGCATGCTCACTTCGGACCTCTCGAAGTGGGGTTTGAGGCGGTTCACGTGGAGGACCCGTAACGGGTTCCGAGGAGCCTGCAAATCCACCAGGTAGGTGACCTCACTTTTGCGCTCCACCACCTCAAAGGGCCCCATCCACTTGTCCTGCAAAGCACAAGGTTCCACAGGGGCCATGACCCACACTTTCTATCCAGGTTGAAATTCGACCAGAGTGGCAGTCTGGTCATACCACTTCTTCATTTCTTCCTGGCTGGCCTCGAGGTTCGCCTGAGCGAGTTTCCTGAAGCGGGCAGTTTGGTTGCGGAAGGCCAGCATGTAGCTGAACACATCCTGGGGTGTCTTCCTGGGAGCGACCCTTCCAGCCTTCCTTCACCAAGCTTAGAGGTCCCCGCACGGGGTGACCATACAAAAGCTCGAAGGGACTGAACCCGAGAGACTTCTGGGGTACCTCACTGTACGCAAAGAGAAGGCATGGTAAGAGGACGTCCCACTTACGCCTCATGGGTTCAGTGAGACCCTTGATCATACCTTTCAAGGTCTGGTTGAACCTTTCCACCAGACCGTTACCTTAGGGGTGGTAAGGAGTGGTAAACTTGTACGTAACACCACACTCCTTCCACAGGGATGTCATATACTTCGATATGAAATTAGTCCCCCTGTCGGAAACCACCTCTCTGGGGAACCCCACGCGGAAAAAGATCCCCATTAACGCCCGGCCCACCACTGGTGCCGTCGTTGTCCTGAGAGGGATTGCCTCAGGGTACCGTGTGGCATGGTCCACCAAGACCAGGATGTACCTGTTGCCCATGGCTGTCTTGGGGTCCAGTGGCCCCATGATGTCCATCCCTACCCTTTCAAAGGGTGTCCCCACCACGGGGAATGGTTGGAGAGGAGCTTTGACCTTCCTCCCACTCTTGCCACTGGCCTGGCAAGTTTGGCAAGACCGACAATGCACATCTGACTGCCTTCGCATTTGAGGCCAGAAGAAGTGGGTGACAAGCCGGTCAAAGGTCTTGTCCTGCCCCAAATGTCCTGCCAAAGGCACGTCATGAGCCAGACCCAGTAGGACGGTCTGGAAGCGCTGGGGTACCACCAGCACACGGGCTGACCCAGGTTCCACGACCTTAGGCTCGCTGTACAGGAGATCATTCTCCCAATATATCCAATGTGATCCGGACTGATCACCAGTCGCTTGGGCTGCAGCCTGCTGCCACAGACCCTCTAGAGAAGGGCACTCTTTCTGCTCCTGGCAGAACTCCTCCCTGGTGGGACCCCCTTCTTGCTGCCAATGGGTCAGCTCAGAGATGTCCCCCAGTTTGGCTACCTGCTCCCCAGTAGGCACCGGGGCGTCCCCCTCGAGGTCCGCCTCCTCCCGGGCCGTGGGAACTTCAGGGGCTGGTTTCCCACGCCCCTTTCTCTTGGCAGGGACCTGGGCCACTGTTTCAGGCTCCGGGTCCCTCTGATCACCCTCTTTGGCCGCCATCGACCGAGTGGACATGCAGGCCCACTCTGGCAACCTTAGCATTTCCAAGTGGGACCTGAGCTCAACATCCTTCCATAAGGACTGCTCCAGGTCGTTACCGAGCAGACAATCGACAGGCATGGAAGGGCTCACAACTACCCTTAAAGGACCTGAGACCCCCCCCACTCGAAGGGAACCTGCGCCACCAGACACTGGCACTCTTAATTGTCGACTGCAATCACCTGGTGGAATACCCCAGGGACTACCTGCGTCTCAGGGACCAGGTGACACCGAACTGAGGTCACACTGGCTCCCGTATCCCTGAGAGCCTCTACCCTTTTCCCGTTGATGATCACCCAGGTGCTGTATTTCTTTGTGTTAGGGGGCACCTGGGCTCCTGGGACCATCTGACTGTCCCCTAGTGAGACGAGGGTCATTTCTGTGAGGTCCCCACCCTCCTGTTGGGACTCCTCCTCCTCCCCAAGTGCTACGCTAGCCAATACTTTGGACGGTCCACCCGTGGGTGGCTGTGTCCCCTTTGGGCACCTGGGGTCTCCCTTCATGTGCCCCACCTGGTCACATGCAAAACACTTGCGGGGGCCGGTCTCGGCAGGCTTTCCTGTCGAGACCCCTGGCTTCTTATCTCCGGGGGGATGCGAACCTTTACCCTGGGTGTTATTTTGGGGCCCTTTCGAGAACTCCTGTGTTTTACCCTTGTCCCCCCCACTTTTCGGCTGGGGACCCTGCACACCTTTGGCTGAGTCTCCCCCAAACGCTTTCTTGTGGACCCTGGTACTCACCCAGCGGTCCACCTCCATAGCAAGCTTCCTGGGGTCAGTCAGCTTACTATCTACTAGGTGCTGGCGCAGGTCTGCAAAACATAGACTGAACAGGTGCTCCCACGCAATCAAATTGTAGAGCCCCTTAAAATCTGTCACATTACTGCCCTTCACCCAGCCATCCAACGATCGACAAAACCCATCCACACATTCCAGCCACGTGTTGGCATCAGATTTCTTCCAGGACCTAAACTGATCCCTGTACTTTTCAGGAGTGAGACCATACCTAGTGAGGAGGGCTTCCTTCATATCAGCATAGGTGAGGTTAGGCCCCCTACCCAAAGCTGTCAAAGTATCCCTGGCTTCCTCTGGAAACAGAGACCACAATCCTGCTCCCCAATTCTCCTCAGGGACCCCATTCATGTGTATCGCTGCCTCATAACCCTGAAACCACCTCTGTATGTCATCCCCCTTCTTGAACTCTCTGCCCACATTCTTAGGGATGTGTACGATTCGGTCTATCTGCCTTGACGAGTTGCTGCCACCATCCGAGCCGGGCCTACTCCTCAGCTCCAGCTCTTTAAGACCTCGTTCATGCTCCAATAGCATTCTCTACTCCTCCATGGCCAATCTAATCTTTTCTAGCTCCGTGGCGGCTCTCCTTGCTTCCCGCCTGTCCTCCAGCTCCTCTGGGGACAGGCCACTGCTGCCTGGTCAGAAGGGTTCCCCCCCCTCCCAAAAGCACATCCATCCTAGGACTAGGCTCCCCCGCCTCTCCACTAAGGTCACCAGATTGCCCACTTGCGTCCCTGGCTGCTACCCAGGCCCTCAGCGCCTTTTGTAGCTCGTCCTTTCTAATGAGGCCTCTGATTTGGACTTTTAGGTTTTTGCAAACGGATTTCAATTCCCGAACAGTGTAGAGCTCCAACCTATCCTCCTCAAAGGCAATGTCCATGGATGCAACGGATGATGCTATTGATTTAGGCATGATGAAGCAGAAAGTTCACCTGGCAAGATCACAAAAATCGGCCAAAAAGAAAACGGGTTAGTATGTGGCACGTAATGGTCTGCGATATGGTAGTAGTGCACACCAATCACTGTAAGTCAAGTGCAAACGCAAGTCCTATCCTCACCGCTGACAACCAATGTTAGAAATGGGATTTTTGGTAGGCTAGGGCGTGGGCCACAGTCAGGCAAAAACCACCACTCTAGTCAGGATAAGGGAGTTACACGTCTAAAATAACCCCTGCTCACCCCTTGGTAGCTTGGCACGAGCAGCCAGGCTTATCTTAGAGGCAGTGTGTAAAGCATTTGCACATAGCCAATAGTAATACAGTGTACGCACTACAAAAGGACACCACACCAGTTTAGAAAAATATCCAATATTTTTATATAATTAAAACAAGACCAAAAACGATAAAAAGCCACAATACTATACTTAAAAGTTCACAGTTAAAAAATATGCTGATTAAAAAGAGTTCCTTGTGTTGATAGCTCCGTCCGGGCTACCACGGCGTCATGAACACACAAATCCAAAAACAGTTCTGGCTGACCACGGGGTCGCAGGCCACCTACGGTGTCAGGAAGACCCGCAAACAGTACCTTTCAGAGATGCAGGGCGATGGGGCCCTTGAAGTCACTCGCGTTGCAGGTCGAGCTCCTTTCTGATGGAATCAGGAGCGCTGGCGCCAACAGGCGTCAGGTGCTGCGGGGCGAAAGGCACCGGTGCGGATTGTGGTGCCCCCAGGTCACGGTGCGAGAAGCGGCTCAGTGACGGCGTCAGATGGCATCGTCTGTGAGACCATGGTCGCGGTGCGAGATGGAGGAGGTGCTCGTCACGGTGCTAGCAGGTCACGGTGCAAGCAGCGGCGTCGTTGTTGCTGAAGCGCTGTTGTTGGTTGACGAGCGGGAGTCGATGGCACCAGCGTCGGTGGGCCAAGGCTGCAGTGTGGGATGAGGGCTGTGCGTCGTGTAACTTACGAGCGGTGCCCCCGAACCACGGTGCAAGCAGCGGCATCGATCTTGGCGGGAAGTGGCGGCGTCAGGAAGGCCACTGAATTGCCTTGTAGTGAGGCGGTGCAGAGTGCGGTACCCACAGGTCGCGGTGCGAGCAGCGGCTCGGTGATGGCGTCAGCAGGTGTCGTCGGTGAGACCAGGGTCGCGGTGCGGCATTGCGGCGGTACCCTCTGCGGTGCCAAAGCAAGGCGTAAAGCAATGCGGTGCGGAGTGCGGTGCCCACAGGTCGCGGTGCGAGCAGCAGCTCGGTGATGGCGTCAGCGTCGTCATCGGTGAGACCAGGGTCGCGGTGCGGCGTTGCAGCGGTGCCCTCTGCGGTGCCTTCAGGACACGGGGTCGGCAGGGTCATTGTAGGCATCGTCGAGGTGGTGTTCTTCGGGTTGCAGTATGAAACACACAGTCCCCAGTGTTGTGGGTCGAAGAACCTGGAGTCTTTGATGTTCCTGAGACTTTGTGAACAGGGGGCAAGCTCTACTTCAAGCCCTTGGAGAGTCTCACCAATGCAGTTGCAGAAAGTCCAGTCCAGGCCTTTCACTGCCCAAGACAGAAGCAGCCACTGCAGGTCGGCCCAGCAAAGCACGCAGCAAAGCAGTCGTTCCTTCTTGCAGCTTCTCTGGCTCTTCTTCTTGGCAGTCTTCTTGATCCAGATGAGTTCTAAAGTTCAGGGGTCTGTGCCCCAGTATTTGTACACAAAAATCCTTTGATCTTCCAGGCAGAGGGTGTCTGTGCCCGGCCAGAACCAGTTCGGCCTTCTCTGGTGTGAATTCCTGGCAGGAGGTGGAGACGGCTTTGTCAGAGGCAGACCAGGCCCTTTGAGGTGCGAGGAAATCTCCTCCCTCTTCCCCCCATCGCAGCCCAGGTCTATTTAGCCCTTTCCTGACCTACCTAGACTATCGGGAGCCACCCTCCTTCCTAGCCATCTGTCGTCCAAAACCCAGACAGGCAATCCACATTCCAGCAGAGGCACACGGGCTGATCAAGCAAAATAATACCCACTTTCTAAAAGTGGCCTTTATGAACTCAGAATGAAAAGAGCACCCTCGCTAAAGGCTGCGTCTTTAGACGCTGAGTTCAGGCATTCCAAACTTCACTCACTTATACCTTTTTCGGGCTACGTACGTGGGTGGAACAATCCGTGCTGCAGGCCCAAGAGTAGCGGTTGACTCACAAGCCCCGGCACCCGCAGTGCCCTTTACTGGGGACTGACAAGTAAGTCAAACATCCAATCATAACACAATTTACCACAGGAGCACCAGCACTTTACCACTGATCAGCAGTGCGAAAAGCGCGCAGAAACGTTACACCAGCAAAAACAGAGTCAAAACCGGGAGGGCAGAAAGCAAAAACTCGGGGGAAAAACGCCAAAAGATGCCAAGTCTAACACACGTCCCCTCCAGCTGAAAGTAGGGGGAACTACCCACACACCTGGGAGTTCTCCTCACTAAGGCGGAAGAACCGGGACAGGCCATCTGCGTTGGCGTGTTCTGTCCCAGGAGGGTGTTCCACCGTGAAGTCCATTCCATATAGGGAGATGGACCACCTCAGCAGTTTTGGATTCTCCCCTCTCATCTGCATTAATCACCTGAGGGGCCTGTGGTCGGTCTGAACCCGGAAGTGAGTCCCAAACAGGTATGGTCTCAGCTTCTTCAGTGCCCAGACCACAGTGAAAGCTTCCCTTTCTATGGCACTCCACCTTTGCTCCCTGGGGAGTAGTCTCCTGCTAAGGAAGACTACCGGCTGATCTAGGCCCTCTTCGTTCAGTTGTGAGAGCACCGCTCCCACTCCATGCTCTGACGCGTCGGTCTGCACGACAAATTCTTTGGAGAAGTCGGGGGCCTTGAGCACGGGGGCCGTGCACATGGTGGCCTTCAGGGTATCAAACGCCTTCTGGCAGGACTCAGTCCAGATCACCTTTTCGGCTGCTTCTTGGAAGTCAGCTCAGTTAAGGGGGCCACGATGGTGCCATACCCCTTAACAAACCTCCTGTAGTATCCGGTGAGTCCTAAGAAGGCCCTCACCTCTGTCTGGGTCTTGGGGGCTCCCAAGCCAGAATGGTGTCAATCTTGGGCTGTAGGGGCGCCACCTGGCCGCTCCCTACCTGGTGTCCCAAGTACACCACCGAACCCTGCCCGATCTGGCACTTACTGGCCTTAATCGTGAGGCCTGCCATCTGCAGCGCCCTCAACAGTTCCCTGAGGTGTTGTAGGTGTTCGTCCCAACTGGAGCTGAACACCGCAATGTCGTCCAGGTATGCAGCGCTGAATTCCTCCAGCCCGGCCAACACCTGGTTGGCCAAACTCTGAAAGGTGGCAGGGGCATTCTTCAATCCGAAGGGCATCACCCGGAACTGGTAATGCCCGTCCGGGGTTGAGAATGCTGATCTCTCTTTGGCTCCCTCGGTTAGAGCGATCTGCCAGTACCCTGACGTCAAATCGAACGTACTCAGGAATCTGGCCGCTCCCAATCGGTCGATGAGCTCGTCAGCTCGGGGGATGGGGTGTGCGTCCGTCCGCATGACGGCATTGAGCCCCCGATAGTCCACGCAGAACCACAGTTCTGGGGCGGCACCGGGGGCCGTTGCCTTCGGGACAAAGACCACGGGGCTGGCCCATGGGCTGCTGGACAGCTCAACCACCCCCAACGCCAACATCTTCGAGACCTCCTCTTTGATGCTGGCCTTGACCCGGTCAGCCAGCCGGTAAATCTTGTGTTTCACTGGGAGGCTGTCACCGGTATCCACGTCGTGGGCACACCAGTGAGTAAAACCTGGGGTCAAGGAGAACAGTGGGGCAAACTGCCACAACAACTGGCGACACTCGCTCTGTTGCTCAGCGGTCAGGGCCGGGGAGAGGGTCACAACATCTACCGACCCATCCACCTCTTGGGCAGACAGGAGGTCCGGGAGAGGATCACTCTCCGCTTCCTCCCCGTCGTCCGTCGCCAAGAGCATGCTCACTTCGGACCTCTCGAAGTGGGGGTTGAGGCGGTTCACGTGGAGGACCCGTAACGGGTTCCGAGGAGCCTGCAAATCCACCAGGTAGGTGACCTCACTTTTGCGCTCCACCACCTCAAAGGGCCCCGTCCACTTGTCTTGCAAGGCACAAGGTTCCACAGGGGCCATGACCCACACTTTCTGTCCAGGTTGAAATTTGACAAGAGTGGCAGTCTGGTAATACCACTTCTTCATTTCTTCCTGGCTGGCCTCGAGGTTCGCCTGAGCGAGTTTCCTGAAGCGGGCAGTTTGGTTGCGGAAGGCCAGCATGTAGCTGAACACATCCTGGGGTGTCTTCCTGGGAGCGGCCTCCCATTCTTCCTTCACCAAGCTTAGAGGTCCCCGCACGGGGTGACCGTACAAAAGCTTGAAGGGACTGAACCCGAGAGACTTCTGGGGTACCTCCCTATACGCAAAGAGAAGGCACAGTAAGAGGACGTCCCACTTATGCCTCATTGGTTCAGTGAGACCCTTGATCATACCTTTCAAGGTCTGGTTGAACCTTTCCACCAGACCGTTACCTTGGGGGTGGTAAGGAGTGGTGAACTTGTACGTAACACCACACTCCTTCAACAGGGATGTCATATACTTCGATATGAAATTAGTCCCCCTGTCGGAAACCACCTCTCTGGGGAACCCCACGTGGGAAAAGATCCCCATTAATGCCCGGCCCACCACTGGCTCCGTCGTTGTCCTGAGAGGGATTGCCTCCTGGTACCGGGTGGCATGGTCCACCAAGACCAGGATGTACCTGTTGCCCATGGCTGTCTTGGGGTCCAGTGGCCCCATGATATCCATCCCTACCCTTTCAAAGGGTGTCCCCACCACGGGGAACGGTTGGAGAGGAGCTTTGACCTTCCTCCCACTCTTGCCACTGGCCTGGCAAGTTTGGCAAGACCGACAATGCACATCCGACTGCCTTCGCATTTGAGGCCAGAAGAAGTGGGTGACAAGCCGGTCAAAGGTCTTGTCCTGCCCCAAATGTCCTGCCAAAGGCACGTCATGAGCCACACCCAGTAGGAAGGTCCGGAAGCGCTGGCGTACCACCAGCACACGGGCTGACCCAGGTTCTGCGACCTTAGGCTCGCTGTACAGGAGATCATTCTCCCAATATATCCAATGTGATCCGGACTGATCACCAGTCGCCTGGGCTGCCGCCTGCTGCCGCAGACCCTCCAGAGAAGGGCACTCTTTCTGCTCCCGGCAGAACTCCTCCCTGGTAGGACCCCCTTCTTGCTGCCAATGGGTCAGCTCAGAGATGTCCCCCAGTTCGGCTACCTGTTCCCCTGTAGGCACCGGGGCGTCCCCCTCGAGGTCCGCCTCCTCCCGGGCCGTGGGAACTTCAGGGGGCAGTTTCCTGCGCCCCTTTCTCTTGGCAGGGACCTGGGCCACTGTTTCAGGCTCCAGGTCCCTCTGATCACCCTCTTTGGCCGCCATCGACCGAGTGGACACGCAGGCCCACTATGGAAACCCTAGCATTTCCAAGTGGGACCTGAGCTCAACATCCTTCCATAAGGACTGCTCCAGGTCGTTACCGAGCAGACAATCGACAGGCATGGAAGGGCTCACAACTACCCTTAAAGGACCTGAGACCCCCCGCACTCGAAGGGAACCTCGCCACCAGACACTGGCGCTCTGAATTGTCGACTGCAGTCACCTGGTAGAATGCCCCGGGGACTACCTGCGTCTCAGGGACCAGGTGACACCGAACTGAGGTCACACTGGCTCCCGTATCCCTGAGAGCCTCTACCCTTTTCCCGTTGATGGTCACCCAGGTGCTGTATTTCTTTGTGTTAGGGGGCACCTGAGCTCCTGGGACCATCTGACTGTCCCCTAATAAGACGAGGGTCATTTCTGCGGGGTCCCCACCCTCCTGTTGGGACTCCTCCTCCTCCCCAAGCGCTACGCTAGCCAATACTTTGGACGGTCCACCGGTGGGTGGCTGTGTCCCCTTTGGGCACCTGGGGTCTCCTTCATGTGCCCCACCTGGTCACATGCAAAACACTTGTGGGGGCCGGTCTCGGCAGGCTTTCCTGTCGAGACCCCTGGCTTCTTATCTCCGGGGGATGGGAACCTTTACCCTGGGTGTTATTTTGGGGCCCTTTCGAGAACTCCTGTGTTTTACCCTTGTCCCCCCCACTTTTCGGCTGGGGACCCTGCCCACCTTTGGCTGAGTCTCCCCCAAACGCTTTCTTGTGGACCCTGATACTCACCCAGCGGTCCGCCTCCATAGCAAGCTTCCTGGGGTCAGTCAGCTTACTATCTACTAGGTGCTGGCGCAGATCTGCAAAACATAGACTGGACAGGTGCTCCCACGCAATCAAATTGTAGAGCCCCTTAAAATCTGTCACATTACTGCCATTCACCCAGCCATCCAACGATCGACAAAACCCATCCACACATTCCAGCCACGTGTTGGCATCAGATTTCTTCCAGGACCTAAACTGATCCCTGTACTTTTCAGGAGTGAGACCATACCTAGTGAGGAGGGCTTCCTTCATATCAGCATAGGTGAGGTTAGGCCCCCTACCCAAAGCTGTCAAAGTATCCCTGGCTTCCTCTGGAAACAGAGACCACAATCCTGCTCCCCAATTCTCCTCAGGGACCCCATTCATGTGTATCGCTGCCTCATAACCCTGAAACCACCTCTGTATGTCATCCCCCTTCTTGAACTCTCTGCCCACATTCTTAGGGATGTGTACGATTCGGTCTGTCTGCCTTGACGAGTTGCTGCCACCATCCGAGCCGGGCCTACTCCTCAGCTCCAGCTCTTCAAGACCTTGTTCATGCTCCAATAGCATTCTCTTCTCCTCCATGGCCAATCTAATCTTTTCTAGCTCCGTGGCAGCTCTCCTTGCTTCCTGCCTGTCCTCCAGCTCCTCTGGGGACAGGCCACTGCTGCCTGGTCGGAAGGGTTCCCCCCCTCCCAAAAGCACATCCATCCTAGGACTAGGCTCCCCCGCCTCTCCACTAAGGTCACCAGATTGCCCACTTGCGTCTCTGGCTGCTACCCAGGCCGTCAGCGCCTTTTGTAGCTCGTCCTTTCAAGTGAGGCCTCTGATTTGGACTTTTAGGGTTTTGCAAACGGATTTCAATTCCCGAACAGTGTAGAGCTCCAACCTATCCTCCTCAAAGGCAATGTCCATGGATGCAACAGATGATGCTATTGATTCCGGCATGATGAAGCAGAAAGTTCACCTGGCAAGATCACAAAAATCGGCCAAAAAGAAAACGGGTTAGTATGTGGCACGTAATGGTCTGCGATATGGTAGTAGTGCACACCAATCACTGTAAGTCAAGTGCAAATGCAAGTCCTATCCTCACCGCTGACAACCAATGTTAGAAATGGGATTTTTGGTAGGCTAGGGCGTGGGCCACAGTCAGGCAAAAACCACCACTCTAGTCAGGATAAGGGAGATACACGTCTAAAATAACCCCTGCTCACCCCCTTGGTAGCTTGGCAC
This sequence comes from Calotriton arnoldi, assembly GCA_963921515.1. Taxonomy (NCBI): domain Eukaryota; kingdom Metazoa; phylum Chordata; class Amphibia; order Caudata; family Salamandridae; genus Calotriton; species Calotriton arnoldi. Next base: position 58,961 of record CAWUFW010013556.1, read on the forward strand.
GAGCAGCCAGGCTTATCTTAGAGGCAGTGTGTAAAGAATTTGCACATAGCCAATAGTAATACAGTGTACGAACTACAAAAGGACACCACACCAGTTAAAAAAAATATCCAATATTTTTATATAATTAAAACAAGACCAAAAACGATAAAAAGCCACAATACTATACTTTAAAGTTCACAGTTCAAAAATATGCTGATTAAAAAGAGTTCCTTTTGTGGATAGCTCCGTCCAGGCTACCACGGCGTCGTGAAAACACAAATCCAAAAACAGTTCTGGCTGACCGCGGGGTCGCAGGCCAGCTACGGTGTCCGGAAGACCCGCAAACAGTACCTTTCAGAGATGCAGGGCGATGGGGCCCTTGAAGTCACTCGCGTTGCAGGTCGAGCTCCTTTCTGATGGGATCAGGAGCGCTGGCGCCAACAGGCGTCGGGTGCTGCGGGGCGAAGGGCAGCGGTGCGGCGTGCGGTGCCCCCAGGTTGCGGTGCGAGCAGCAGCTCGGTGGCGGCGTCAGATGGCGTCGTCGGTGAGACCAGGGTCACGGTGCGAGATGGAGGAGTGCTCGTCACGGTTCTAGCAGGTCGCGGTGCAAGCAGCGGCGTCGTCGTTGCTGAAGCGCTGTCGTTAGTTGACGAGCGGGAGTCAATGGCACTGGCATCGGTGGGCCAAGGCTGCGGTGTGAGATGAGGACGGTGCGTCGTATAACTTACGAGCGGTGCCCCCGAACTATGGTGCAAGCAGCGGCGTCGATCTCGGTGGGAAGTGGCGGCGTCAGGAAGGCCACGGTGTCGCCGCGTAGTGAGGCGGTGCAGAGTGCGGTGCCCACAGGTCGCGGTGCGAGCAGCGGCTCGGTGATGGCGTCAGCAGGTGTCGTCGGTGAGACCAGGGTCGCGGTGCGGCGGTGCCCTCTGCGGTGCCAAAGCTTCGGTGTGAAGCAAGGCGGTGCGGAGTGCGGTGCCCACAGGTCGCGGTGCCAGCAGCGGCTCGGTGATGGCATCAGCGTCGTCGTCGGTGAGACCAGGGTCGTGGTGCGGCGTTGCGGCAGTGCCCTCTGCGGTGCCTTCAGGACACGGGGTCGGCAGGGTCATCGTAGGCATCGTCGCGGTGGTGTTCTTCGGGTTGCAGTACAAAACACAGTCCCCAGTGTTGCGGGTCAAAGAACCTGGAGTCTTTGATGTTCCTGAGACTCCGTGAACAGGGGGCAAGCTCTACTTCAAGCCCTTGGAGAGTCTCACCAATGCGGTTGCAGAAAGTCCAGTCCAGGCCTTTCACTGCCCAAGACAGAAGCAGCCACTGCAGGTCGGCCCAGCAAAGCACGCAGCAAAGCAGTTGTTCCTTCTTGCAGCTTCTCCGGCTCTTCTTCTTGGCAGTCTTCTTGATCCAGATGAGTTCTAAAGTTCAGGGTACTGGGCCCCAGTATTTGTACACAAAACTCCTTTGATTTTCCAGGCAGAGGGTGTCTGTGCCCAGACAGAACCAGTTCGGCCTTCTCTGGTGTGAATTCCTGGCAGGAGGTGGAGACGGTTTTGTCAGAGGCAGACCAGGCCCTTTGAGGTGCGAGGAAATCTCCTCCCTCTTCCCCCCATCGCAGCCCAGGTCTATTTAGCCCTTTCCTGACCTACCTAGACTATCGGGAGCCACCCTGCTTCCTAACCATCTGTCGTCCAAATCCCAGACAGGCAATCCACATTCCAGCAGAGGCACACGGGCTGATCGAGCAAAATAATACCCACTTTCTAAAAGTGGCCTTTATGAACTCAGAATGAAAAGGGCACCCTCGCTAAAGGCTGCGTCTTTAGGCGCTGAGTTCAGGCATACCAAACTTCACTCACTTATACCTTTTTCGGGCTACGTACGTGGGTGGCACAATCCGTGCTGCAGGCCCACGAGTAGCGGTTGACTCACAAGCCCCGGCACCCGCAGTGCCCTTTACCGGGGACTGACAAGTAAGTCAAACATCCAATCATAACACAATTTACCACAGGAGCACCAGCACTTTACCACTGATCAGCAGTGCGAAAGCGCGCAGAAACGTTACACCAGCAAAAACAGAGTCAAAACCGGGAGGGCAGAAAGCAAAAACTCGGGGAAACACGCCAAAAGATGCCAAGTCTAACACCTCCTTAAAACAAAAAGAAAAATCAAACTGACAAAGAAAAGATAAGAGAAAAGAAAAGAAATGTTCTCAGAATTAAAATGGCAGAAATTGAAGTTACCGGGAAACCAAAACGTGGATTAAAAAGAAAGTGTTTTAGATTTTGTTTTTGTAGTATTTTATTAGCAGCACTGGTATGGTTATTCCTAACAGTACGAGTATCTTTGATAATGAAAACCAGTGACAAGAATAATACAGATACTAATGTTAAGGTGGATAGAATAAAAGAAACTGAAATAGAAATAGGGGTAGAAGATGAAGCAAACTATCATAATGAATCAGACTATAATACGTCTTCTCATGTGTTTATTAAGCTGTTATTTCAATATGTTAGCACCATGGAGATTAATAATTGTTACGTGTGTATGAAGTTACCCTCATCAGTATCAGAAGGGGTGACGTATCACCATATACCTTTAACGTATGGTGTATTATGTAGTATTTTGTCAAGTTTATTTTATGCTACAGGGAGACTTAAATATTTTTATTCAGATATAGATGTAGTATTCTCTGAGTTGCCTATTAGAAAGAATATGAATCCAGTAGCTAGTAGTAAGTATGCACAGTTTATGGGTGAATTTTTCATAACAATGAGTTCAATAGATTTAGTTCAGGCACGTAGAGATAATCTAACCTGTACATTAAGAAAAGAAGAAAAAGATTTTTGGGATTTAGTAGAAGAAAGGAGACAGGATTTAATAAAGAAAGCGACTGAACAGAAAACCCATGTACCTCCATGGGTTGGGAAAGAGGGAATCTATGCAATTGGCAAGGCTCATGCTGCGATGTCCCTGGATTTTGTGAAAAGGGGAAAATTCTGCCTCCATAGATTAAAGACAGATTATAACAATAACTACATTGGTTCCAGTGAATGCGAACACAACTTTGTAATTTTAGGAGGGTGGGGACTAAAAGGGGGAACTGATCCTGTGTTTCCAGGAGTTTATTATGTTTGTGGGAGCAATGCCTATTATAGGTTACCTGCAAGATGGTACGGGAGCTGCTACTTTGGAATAGTGTTTCCAAAAATTTATCATGTAGATAAAATCAGTGGAACCAATGGAAATTCGAATGGATTAACACGTAATGTAATGTAATGTAATGTAATGTAATCAGCATTTATAGAGCGCACTGTGACCCTACGGGTATCCTGGCGCTTGAACACGTGAGACCAGCTAAGCTCTAAGTATATTGGAGGGCATAGAATCAATAGAACTAAGAGACCACGTAGAAGAAGAGCTAGTTTTTCTGAAATTGTAGGAGAGATCTTTAGTGCATTGATACCGTCAGTTGGAGTCATTCTGAATTCACAGAAAATGTGTAAGTTATCAACCATAGTTGATCGTCTTTCTACAGACACTGCAGGAGGATTCTTGATGATTAACACATAAATGGTTGCAATCCGGTCTATGGTTTTACAGAACCGTCTTGCTCTTGATATATTGTTAGCAAAAGAAGGTGGAGTCTGTGGCATGTTGAAAATTCAACATTGCTGCACTTATATTCCGGATAAAAGCAGAGAAATTAAAGGATATATTGAAAACATTACAAGAATGCATAAAGATTTGACCCAACTGGAGGTTGACAGCGTGTGGGGAAGACTAACAAAAGGTATAACAACAATAGGGAAATGGTTTGCTGATTTTGGGCAGGGTTTCCTAGGTCAAATAATAATACCATTAGTTATGATAATAACAGTAGTGATGATAATAATGATTACATATAAGTGTTGTAGAAGAGTTACGAAAGAGAAAGTACATTTTGAAAGAAAAGGAAAGGGACAGACACGAAAGAGAAAATATGATGAAATACGTTTGGAAGAAATGAAAGGCAGGTTATATAAGAAGATGCGAGATTTAGAAGGAAACGAGTTTATTGATGAAAATTTGAGAGGAGAAATAGAGAAAACTGAGAAATGTTAAAGTTGGTATCTGGGATGGGATGGGTATTTTTGTGATGGCTTAATATGCCATCAGAGAGGGGATTGATGGAGCAAGGCCTCGTAAAAGAGACTTGCTCGGAAGCAATTCTCTCGTTTAACTCACTAACGAATTATTAACAACGTGTTTGTAATTAATAATTGCATTTAGAACAAGACACGCGGGACAAGGAAGCTTGCCTATGTGTTTACTAACGACAATAACATGAACGAAGGACTAAGAACGCACTCTAACACGGGATCTTTACTGCGCATGCGTCTACTGCATCTACGTAGTATGACGTACTAACGCTTGGAGGGAAAATCTTGCGCCTGCGCAATAAACGATAAAATGGCCGCCCGAAAGCTCACATGCATGGCACCTGCTTAGCTGAAATAGAATATAAGTTTTATACTAACGCAAATGCAGAAAGGGAAATAACAAATGGAATGGGTTAGAGTAGAGGTTGGTGGTATACAGTGAAATCATTTATTTTTGAGAATAACATTTTTCCTTTTGACTTTATTATTAGTGCGTATTTGGGCCTTTCAAATTTGTCTGAGTCGAGCTGACTGACGTTGCGCCACGCATGCGCCCTGGCGAAAAAGAACGAAAGATGACTAAGGACTTGTCACGCGTCCAAGGCCAGCGAAGATGTGCCCTGGGAACATGAGGGTGAAGAGTTCATATGAAGGAACTTTATTCAAGAGATCGCAACAAATTGTATTAATAAAGTTGGGCGATGTATGGGAAAGGAAGCGGGGTAATAAAGTTTGAGGGGAGGAGTTTCGAAACAATGGTTTAAAGAAATAAATGAAATGTAAGCATGGTGTGACGATCACCCCCCCCTCGCCTGTCCAATCAGAATTAGTAGTCTGTAAAAATTGAAACATTAATGGGTGGTACATGAATATAGAAAGGTATAATTGAGATAGTTTTAGTTTGTTAGTTGAGCATTGACACGGGAGAGAGCGCGATGCTGGGAGTGACTTTTGGCGGAAGCATTGCAGAGCTCGGGATGCTGTCGGTGTTGGGGTGGTGCTGATGCAGTGAGAAGCTGATGAAGAAAATCGAATGCAGAACCATCTAATTAATTTAATTGGGTTAGAAAGAAGATCGTGGAAGAACCACGAGGAGGAAGAGAGTGTCAGAGAGGGGTGCGACGCAGTCGTCGGTATTTAGAGAGGTGAAGTACCCTGTCCTTTTCCTGTCCTGAAGTCTTTGTCTCCTGATCTATCCTGGGGGACCCTTACCAGCCCTTTGGCCAGAGGGTTTGGTCTTCACACCATACTTGGTAATTATAAAATTCATTGCTCTTCTCTCTCTGTCCTCTTCTTTCTGAGCATAGTTATTGTGTGAATCTGAATTACTAAATGCATATTTTGAAACTTGATTGAATTGACACTCTTGCGAATGAGGGTGTTTGTACTGAAACGATTGAGATGGTTCACAAGCAACTAATTTAGATAAAGATTTTAAAACTTCCAGAGTTTGTGATTATTTCATTTTTAATCAAGAAATGTTTTATAAGTTATGTTAATTATCATCATCAACTAGTTCCAACTAATGGTCCATCGACCAGAGGAAAGAACTAATTGATCAGTGAAAGGTTTAGTTAGGGAAAGAAATAACCTGAACTTGAAGTATGAGAAGCATAAACTAAAAGTTCCGGCGGTCTACTTGCTGTTATTGCGGAAGTAGTTATATGGGCCCAGGTGTGTATATGGTAGTGGAGTATCTGTTGCTAGTACACCGCTGGATCACTGGGAGTCAGCCGTGGTGGTAGGTGCTTCCTGCTGTGTGGTCTGTGCAGGGTGTGGGGTTCCCTCGATACAGCTGGGCTGCCCTGATCCTGGACGTGGGGTCCTGAGGGCGTCCATGAGCTGTTGGAGGGCGTCGGGGTCGATGGTGGTGTTGTCCTCTTCGTCATCAGTGAAGAGAGGTTCGGTCTGCTCTGCAGGAGGTGTTGGTTCTCCTTCTGCAAAGTGAAGGGTAGATGCAGTTTTACATTGTGTACACATGTATGTTGACGGATTGTACACATTTACATTCAGACTGCATGACAATGTATATTGTTACTGTTTGGGAGGAGCTGCCTACTTGATGCGGGACAGTGGACATTCCGACATCATCAAGGATGTGTGTTTGTACTCGTACATTTTCAGCACATGTTTCCCTGCTATGCCAAATGTGATTGGCCAGTTTCTACACACAAGCTGCACCACTTGGGTGCTCTGTTCTGTTGTGTACATGTTGCAGTTCATACCACATTGTTTTCAATGTTGATATGCACTGCATATCATGTGTGTGTGCCGCATTTTGGGTGAGTCGCCCATGCAGCTCTGATGTGGCTGGCCCTTATCCCTTTCAGGCGGTGTGCCTTGACTTCTGTGCTTTTACAGTGCTGAGATGTTGCATTCTTGGGTACATTGTGCTCTTGGTGGGGGTTGGGGCTGTGGGGCATGGTTTGTCCGCAGGTGTGTTGTTGAAGTAAGGGGTTGTTCGTGCAGGTGGATGTGTCAGAGTGTGACCTGCTCCTTTAAGGATGTGGTCCACACTCAGCCACCTCAGTGTGGTGGCGTGCACCATGTCATGATGATCGGACTGCAGCCATGCTAATCGTCTTGCAGTGCCACTTGCATTGTCAGTGTGGCTCACGGACCCGCAGCTTTGCTGGGGTCAGCACATGTGCATGGGTTGGTTGTGAGATAAGTGATGTGTGGGCGGGCCTCCTCTGGGCACATAGTCGACGGGGGCCTACGTGCTGTTGCTATGTGTGCTGCAGTGTGCCAAGGGGATCAGGGACATGATCCAGAGTCATTGTGGGTGTGCACTGTGCTCCGCTTGATTGTGCATGTGTGCCATTGTGCCCATCTCCCCCGTCCCCCCAGTCCCTGGTGGTTACTCACCCTGCTGCTGTTGTGTCGGGTCATGTTGAGCAGTGTCCGGTCCCCCAACTCCTGCCACCATCTCCCGACTGATGACTGTGGACACCATTTCCTCCATCTCATCCAGCTCCTCCCGTGGCGCTGGACTCCCACCTCCAGTCTGCATTGCTGCCTTCTGGTTGTTTGCGAGTTTCTGCTTGGTCTTGCACTTCACATCATTCCAGCGCCTCTTGACCTCGTCCATTGTCCTCCTCAGCACTCCGACTGCATTCACCTTGTCCACAATGGACTGCCATGTTGCATTTTTTGTTGCCAATGACACAGTGGAGGTGACGAACAGTTGTTGATGGTGTTCTATCACCTCCGTGATCAGGATCCTGTTTTTCTGCAGACTGAACTTCGTCTTCCTCTTCTTTTTGTCACTGCCCTTCCCTGTCCCCGGGGTCCCAGGCTGGTCCTCCGTGGGGCTTGTGGGGTCCTGGCCGTCCTCTGTGCCTGCTCCGGCTGCCTCCATTATGACTCGCTGTGGTTCGGTTTTAGTTTTTTTTTTTTTTGCTGCTTTTATGGTGGTTTTTCCCACCTGACATGTGTGTTTGCGGGCCTGGCGCTGCTTTTCGCTGATTGTATTATCGCAATTGGGCCCATCGCACCTTTTTTCACGTTCGCTGTTGGATTTTTTTCGCCGTCCGGGTGGGTTCATCGCGGTCATTTTCCGCGTTATCAGGACACTATCGCATGTTACCGCCGTGTTGGGAATGCCACGTTGACACGGGGTTATTTTCCCGCGATGGACGGCGATATCTGAACTTGCGTTAGCCTATTTTGGCGATGTTTATCGCACGTTGTTGTGAATATGCCCCATAGTTTGCTGGTACAGCTACAAGTTTAGAGCCTTTAATGCGGTATTAACACCTTAACAAAAGTTGGTAATACTGCCATGTGCAGGAAAATAACTACGTGTTAACAGTAAACGGAGTCCCTAGTGCATTAATACAGCTAACCAATGATAAATGTGAACATATGTGTTTATGTCCTAGGTATTGTACTACCACTTCTTTCCGAGTTCTGCTGTTCAGAGTGGAGATAGTGCTTAATTTGAGCCGGTGGTTGCCCCCTGCACTTTTTTTTGGGGTCCGGCACTTATTTGCGAAAAAAACACACCAAGTGGAAAGATTGAGTAAGATAAAACTGAAAAAAAGTCACAAAGGGAGAAAGCAGGAACCTGCAAGAGTGAGTTAAAGGGGCAGGGAGTGCCTGGTACTGGGTTAAAGAGGCATGAGGTGGATTCAAGACTACGCAATATTGGTATTTACCGTGCAGACCACGGACTTCTGAGCAGGAGCTTCAGGCACAGGCACTATTTATTTTACAAACTAAGCACTGGTGATAAAGGCCTGAGATGGCCGGCCAAACCCACATGCTCAGTGAAGGCAGTGCCCAGCACTCCCCACCCAGCCTGTCACCACCCTTGCCCCGCCCCCAAGCCCCGGCACACAGAAAAATAAAACAATACTAATAGAGGTTTTAAACCCATTTTATTATCAGTTTATTTTTCGTACTTTTAAATGTGATGGCGTGGGGTGACGCTCCTCCTCCAAAGCGGAGGAGCCGCCGCTGTTTGTATCTGAATCTGGATAACTTCAGTACATTTAATGAGTGTCTAAAGGCTTTCTCCTGCATGGTAATGCATCATTTACATAAAGAGGATGCTTCTCAAATTGCTCAGTTACATTCACCATTGGTTGACCACATGGATATAAAAGGCATTGTCAGTACACGGGCCTAAGCAGCAGATATCAGAAACTGTTACCTGTTTTTAATGCCCTAGTGAACTTGTTCATTCTTGAAGGTAGCCGGTAGACTCTTAAGGCCTCATTTATGCATTTTTTGCCGTAGGCCAGCGCAGCAGGCCTTGCTGCTGAGCTGCCCTACGGCAAAACAAAAGGGCAGGAATGCGCTGTATCTATTAGATACAGTGCATTTCTGTCCTTTTCCCCAGCGCCGGCGCACAATGGGCTCTGTGCGCTAGCACAGGCCCCTTTGCACCATGGTGCAAGGGTGCCTGCGTTGCGGGGATGATTATTTTTGCGCAGAAAGGGAAACCTTCCTGCACAAAAACAATAACAAGAGGCTTTTTCCTCTTCCTAAAAGAGGAAAAACAAGGAGAAATAAAGATTTTTATCCTCTATGTGTCTCCCTTACACCTCCCCTGGGGAGGTGTAAGTTTTTGGCGCTGCCTCAGACTTACGATTTCTCGTAAATCTGGGGGAGTGTCAAAGAGCCATGGATGTTGCTGGGAACGTGTTATCATGTCATTGTGATGTTTATGCTCGTGGCTTAGATTGTAAGGTTGATGTATATTCCAAGTGAGTTCAGTTGCTGCTGACTCCTTGGTGTGGACTGACGCCAGGTTGTGTCTCAATTAAAGCTCATCAGAATATCCCATCAAGCAGTGTGACAGCGTCTTCTTTCTTCGTAACATTTTTGTGACGACTTGAAGCATGTACACCCCACGGTCTAGCGAGACGTGACACAACCTGGGTGGTCCAAGAGGTTTCTGCTAAAATGGACCAGGACACCTGTTGAAAGAATTCAACTACTCTGACTTCCAGAGCAGGCAAGAAAAGAAAATTGGAAAATATTGCAGAAGTCATGCAAAGAATTTAGGGTAGAATTGACGAATCCTACCGTTGGTTGAGTGGCTCGAGCATGGTCACGTGAGGAATTTTTTAGCCATTGCTCTCATGCAAGTTCATCCGGCACCTTGTGACGTAGGGCGCAGATGACGTGCGACGCATTGTAGCAGAAACGCAGCGTGTGGCGGCCATCTTGTGGAGATGGTATCAGCTTTGTTGTGCATTCCAGCACACGAAGAGGATCTTGCGGAGTGCAGCATGTGGTGGCCATCTTTCGAGGCATTGTGAGACGTGCTAGTGCTGCAGCAGAGGCCGACAGGAAGTGATGCGCGTTCACATATACACATACTCACATCGGGCAAAAGTGTGGTGTTAATCGTTCCACAGGGACTGTACAGAGCCTGCAACAGAAGTGTATTAACTGGCTATAAACTGAATTTATGAGGTAAAGCTCTGCGTGCTGTGTATAAGTAAAGATTAACTTTGGCTATTCCAGCTTTTGAAAACTCTATACAATTTAGCGACAGGATCTGTGAAAGTCTGCAAGTTTGCAGCACGCTGCTCATCTAACATCACAACAACGTAGCGTGCATGTGTGATATCAATAATTTGCATACTGTGAAGGGTGTATTTTCACATTGAAGGTCTGTTGCTGTAAGGTATTTTTGTGTAAACATGGCTTCACAAAACATTATTACTCCTCCACCATTTTTAAGCCAGCCTGGTTCACCATTGATATTATGGGAGGATTGGGTGGAAATGTTGGAAAATTATATTACAACTTTGGATGGACAAAACTTTGCTCCAGCTCGAAAAAAAGTGTTGCTACTCAGTGCTTTAGGCAATGAGGACCAGAGGGTGTTCAAATACTTACCACCTGCATTGGAAGCGAATGGGCAGCCAATTGGGGATGTATACAAAGAGACAAATAAACGCTTAGAGAGTAGATTTGCGAAAGAACTTAATTTGGTCATGGTACGCTATAGGTTTTACACTCAACCACAAACAGAACATGAATCTATTGATGAGTTTGTAGCAAGATTAAGAGAACTGTCCATTAAATGCCGTTTTGATGGGATGACGGATGAATTAATCCGGGATCAATTAATTGTGCAATGTAGAGATAAGAAAATTCAAGTGAGATTATGGGCCGCGAAAGATCTCTCTCTTAAAAGTGCTGTTGAAATGGCCAAAGTGATTGAAGAGTCACAAAAATGTATGAGAGAACTTTCTAAGAAAAAAAAAGATGTTGCCAGTGTGAAGGATGAGAGTGATGAGGCTGACGTATGCTTTATAATAAAAAGGAGGGAGAAGTGTGCCGGTGTCTTTTGATAGGAGGCAAAGTGTGCATACGATGTGGTAGTATGTATCACTCATCTGATTCAAAAAGGTGCTTTGCAGTGGGAAAGGAGTGCAGGAGATGTAGACGTAGAGGGCATTATGCACGCATGTGTAAAGCTGTAAACATGGAGAAGAAGGACAACAAGCCGAGGGTGGGGAGTGTGGAAGAGGTGAGTGATGATGGGTTAGGTGATAGGATTCTTGTAATAGATGATTTCAAGGAGAAAATACCTACTTCTTCTAATGATTCTAGGAGAATGTCTAGACCGTTGCTATTTTTGGAGTGTGTGGCAAGAATGTAGAACTGATGGTAGATACTGGCTCAATGTACACCATCATTCCTCAGAGAGTTTTTGACGTGTGTTGGAGTGGTGTGGACTTGATGCCCAAAGATATCAACCCGGGGGGATATCAAGGTGAGCCTATTGGCATATTAGGATACATGGAGGGTGATATTCAATACGGAGAACGGTGCACGGGGGGAAAGGTGTATGTGTCGGTGGATTGGCCAGCTATACTTGGGTGGATGCATCAGTTTGATTTAAACAACATGTTCAATCCTAGAGCACAGCACCACATCATGGTGGTGGAAGACACATCATTGGGGGATGTGCTGATGGGAGCTGAGAAGGTGTTTCAAAAATCTTTAGGGTGTCTGAAGGGATATGTCCATAAGATTCTTCTCAAAGAAGGGGCTGAACCAGTACAACATAAACTCAGAAGAGTCCCACTTGCAGTGAGAGAATGTGTCAAAGCTCTGTTAGAAGATATGCTCAAGGAGGGTATAATTGAACCTGTGGAAGTTTCCCCATGGATTTCTCTGGTCGTGATCACTCAAAAACCTGAAGGCCGTATGAGATTGTGAGTGGACCTTAGGTCTCTCAATCAGGACATTGTAACTAATGTTTTTCCTCTTCCTAACATTAGCAAATTGTTAAGTCTGGTTAAACATGGTAGATACTTCTCCAAATTGGATCTGAGGAGTGCATATCATCAAATTAGACTGCATGATAATTCCAAGGCTTTAACAGCATTCATTACCACTGAAGGGACTTTCCAGTTCACTTGCATGCCGTTTTGTTTGGCATCGGCTGCGAGTGTCTTTCAGCGCATGATGACCAAAGTTCTTCAGGGGGTAAGAGAAGTTATTTACTTCCAAGATGACATATTGGTGTTGGGAAAAACTGTGGAGGAGCATAACACTATCTTGAGGTTGGTGTTGCAAAGGTTGGATGAGTTTGGACTCACTTTGAATAAGGATAAATGTGTGTTCTTGTGTGAGTGTGGAGTATCTAGGATATTCTATATCCAATGGTGGTGTGAAGCCTAAGAGATCCCTGTTAGATGCTATAAGGAGAGTGCCAGCACCCAAGGAGAAGGATCAGCTTCGATCCTTTTTAGGATTAGTAGAATACTATGCCAAATTTGTAGATAGTTTTGTGGACAGGACTGAAATTTTGAGAAAATTGTTGCGAAAGGGAGCAAAGTTTCTGTGGGGAAAAGAACAACAATCATGTTTGGAAGAGATTAAAACCGCTATATGTGATGCAGGTATTCTAGCCTTGTTTGACAACAGGTTAAAATGTATACTCAAGGTTGATGCTAGTGCCACAGGTTTAGGGGTGGTTCTCTGGCAAATTCATGGAAGAAAAGAAAGGACAGTGGCGTTTGTCTCACGCACTCTTACCCAAGCTGAGAGACACTACTCTGTAATAGAACGTGAGGCGTTGGCTGCTGCTTGGGGAGCAGAATATTTCATAGTATATTTGTGGGGTTTGTCATTCACCATGAGCACTGATCATAAGCCCTTGACCAAGATCCGTTCATCTGGTGGCGTGGGCAAGGGATCTGCTAGACTGGCTAGATTGGGGGCACGCCTACAGGAATATTCTTATGTGTTGGAGTTTGTGCAGGGTTGGAGAAATGTTCAAGCAGACTACTTGTCAAGGTTGGCTGTACCTTGGGAAGTTGCGGACAGTGAGGCAATGGTTAGTTTTCAATCAGAAAGGGCAGTTGCTCTGTACAAGATGCTGTGGTTAGTGGTTTTGGTACATTTACCATGGCTCAGTGGGAAAAGGAAATGGAAGTGGTGTAAAAAGAGAGAGCACTTTATCGATGTCTGTGCGACCATATTTTAAAGTGCTGGATTAGTTGTCAGCGTGTGGTCTGAGCATCATCATGAGAGGTGAACGTTTTATCCCTCCTGAGGGGTTGAGAAGTAGGTTATTTGACTTGGCGCATGAGGGCCATTTAGGGCAGGGTTTGACCAGCAGGAGACTTAAGAAAGAGTTTTGGTGGCCAGGTCTGGATGATCAGGTTAGGAGATGGGTGGAGTCTTGTGTTAGTTGTAACGAGAGCGAAAAGAGGTTGAGAGTAGGGTGCAAGAGTGTGGAGGGGCATATCAATGACCCTCGTAAACCATGGCACACCATTTGCTTGGATTTCATTGGTCCCATGGGGGGATTGTCAGAAGAGTTGAGATATGCTGTTGTTGTAGTGGATGTGTTTTCAAGGTGGATTGCGGTCAGGTTCTTGAGAGATGTCACCACAAGAAGTACTATTCTTGTGTTAAAATACATTTTTCAAGAAGAAGGTGTCCCAGTAGTATTGGTGACAGATAATGGGACTCAATTGATCTGACATGAGATGACTGTGTTTCTGCAACAGTGTGGAATTTGTCACTCGCGTACCTTGCTGTATAACCCACAAGGCAATGGTCTAGTAGAAAGAGTCAACTGATTAGTGAAAGGCACCATACAATTGGCCCTTACTAATAGGGAGGATGTGGAACTTATGGTTCATGATATGATTCAAGCTTATCGCACTACTACTCATAGTGTGACGCAGAGGATTCCCTTTCAAGAAATGAGGGGTTGTGCACCAGGATCTAATTTGGTGCCTGGTTGGCTGAAAGAGTGGGTTGAAAACGATGGTCTTGTGCAAGTGCAAGCCAAGAAAGAAGTGTGCAGCAAATTGGCAGGGGGTGATTGGGTTAAGATCTGGTCTAGAGGGGTGGCTGGAGGTTTGTCTAAATTCAAGGGGCCTTTTCGTGTCAGTAGTCGTGGCAAATTCTGTGTGACATTGGAGAATGGTGAACGATGGAATTTCAGAAATGTTGCTTTGTACCAAAAAGGTGGGGAGTGTCTGAGAGAAGAAGAAGAAGGGTGTTCAGGTGCCATGTTGATGAGTGATCATGAAGCTATAGGTGGTGGCATAGGAGATAGAAAAACCCCTGCGGTGAGGTCTAGTAACAGGATACGTAGACCTCCTGTGTATCTCAATGACTATGCTATATAATTTCTGTGTTGAAGGATTCACGTCCTACCTTTTTCTCTTTTTCTTTTCCCATGCTTACTATTGTATTATTGTTTGTTTTTTTTGTTGTAAGGGAAGGGAAGGGGATGTGTTATGATGTCATTTTGATGTTTATGCTTGTGGCTTAAATTGTAAGGTTGATGTACATAAATGAGGCCCTATAAGTTCTGAGGCAGAGGGGTGAGGTGCCCTTTCAAAGCATATTTATTGTATATTAAGAATTCATGTATGTCATTGAATTAGGTCATTAGATTCAATGAGATGGAATTTGGAATGTATGTTAGAAGATACACTTGGTAATAAACATCACTCATCTTTCATCTGCTTCGTACCTTTTCATTGAACTTTACAATGGCGATGAGCGATGATTATGGAATTGGTGTTAGCCCACTGTGAGGAGGTCAGCAACTGGAGGAACCACCGTATATTGTTTGGTACCCACTTGTGGAGGAGAAACTTTCTGTGTTTAAGGAAAGTCTTGTTGATTCTGCACCACGCAGCTCACTGTTACTGGAGGTAATGTAAATTGAAGAATATTTGTTGTACCTGCATGATGAGTTTTCCAGCAGCCGTTTGGCTTTGAATGCCGCGGAGGACACCTGCGCGCACATTCCGTTGACAAAGAGTGGAGCGTGCAGCAGGTGCGTGTGTTTGTTGTTTTCTGGACTTCACGTACTTTAGAATCCTACGCTACATGGCATTCTACGTCTGTGTTGCAGACGCTGATGCGCTTACGTCATTGCATACTTTCCGTGTGTGGCGGGCATCTTTCAGCGGGCTATCTTTATTATTTACATTGGAGAACACAGCACGTCAGTATCAGTGACACGCATGCTATTTCTATTACAGTATACGCTGCGCATTACTCAAACAGTGACGCTCACGCTACTCACAGGATTCAACATTGAGTGGAGTTGCTTGATCAGTAATTCACACACTATTAGCGTGGCCAGCAGTTTGAGGTGATATTTTGCGCAGGACTCCTGTTCAAGTGTAATCTTAAGTTTATGTTCTAAGAAGTGAGCATCGTTGTGCGTACTGTAGCACAAGGTCAGTGATGTGCACACTGTGAATGTGGTGAGACACTTGAATATACATATAAAAATATAAAATTTCTTAATTTAATCATTATACAATATATTTATATCTTGTAGTAGCATTATATATCATATATCTGTAATGGCTAACTCACGAATGTTCAATCAACAGTCTATATTTTTACAAGTTCCAGGTAAACCACCATTAATTTAGAAGAAATGGTGTAAATCATTTGAGAATTATTTCATTGCTATTAAGGGAAAGCATTTTCTGCGGGGAGGAAACTGGCATTATTATTTAGTTTTTTAGGAACTGCGACTATTGGAATTTTTGAAAATTTGCAACTGATTCCAGCACCTGGAGGGGAAGGTGTTCAGTGGGATGTGTTTAAAGAAGCTGTTGCAAGAATTGAAAAACAATTTGTTGAAGAACCTAATGTGATGACTGAACATCATGCTTTCTTTAAAAGAAAACAGTTTGGGGGTGAATCAGTGGAAGAGTTTGTAGCAGCATTAAGAGTACTTGCTGCAAATTGTGAGTTTGTTCAACATGTAGACACATCTATAAGAGATCAGTTTGTGGTTAATTGTGAATTCAAGAAAGATTGCTGGCGTATAGAAGTCTCAAACTATCTGAAGTTCTAGATATTGCCAAGGACATAGAGAGATCTATATTGTCGTCCAAAGCATTGACAAGTGAGGAGAGTAAGGCAAATTCACCAGTGTGTGCAAATCAAGTAAAGAAAAACGTTTAAGCCTGTGAATAACAAATCAGGACTTAGTTGTTACAGGTGTGGTTCTAAAACACATCTCAGTAATAGTCCAAGATGTCCTGCAACCAAAAGGAATTGTAGTAAGTGAAACAAACTGGCGCATTTCCAGAATGTGTGCAGGAGTGTAAGATTTGGTACAAGTGTAAGTGTAAACACAGTGGAAGATGTAAGTGACAATAAGAGAATATGGTCCTCACACTCTATGATGACTTCAACATAAATGCAATTAATACTGGATTTATAGCGCCCTTGGGAGAAGTGCACATTGGGAAAGTGGCCTTAGATGTAATAGCTGACTCGGGTTCTCCGGTCACCATAGTGTCTGAGGACAGTTTCAAAGACAAACGGGAAAATGTTAATTTAAAGAAAACAGACATAAACCCAAAAGCATTTGGCAATTTTGATATTGATATGATAGGGTATTTTGAGGACAATCTCGAATTTCAGGGATGTGCCATTTTTACAAAAATATGTGTGGCAGTCAATGGTATGGATATTTATTTTTTATTTTTTAAGTCCTCATCAGCCTAGGTCCACAAAAGGAATAAAGAAACGAAACTCCGGGGTCTCCCTGAGTATAGCACCATCCGGAGCCCTTTTGTATTCAGACCTAAGATGCGTCACTCTATACCTTGCTTCTATTACTCCGACCATAGGAAGCCCTGCAATCGACCAGACCTCTCAAGGCTGCCACCGGGGTAGTCAAGCAATATGTTATAAAGGCCTAATCATAGGACTATAGTTGTTCACAGTTACAAAGAGGTTATCCAGTTCTCAAGGGGGAGCCAAAACTCATTACGCTTGCACTTTACAGCTCTGTCCATCTTAGCTGTATATTTTATAGAAGCTAACCATTCTACTTTATTCGGGGGCATAGCTTTAATCAAATACTTACAAATTTCTCTGCAAGCAAGCAATATTAGGTAGAAAATTAATTTCCTTGTGTTTTGCGATAGTGTTTCATAATTAACTGGAAGCCCAAAAAGACAAGGGATATGCTTACCTGGATCAATTCTCCAAGTATTAACGATATCGTACTACTCACATCCCGCCAAAAATCTCGTAATACCAGGCAATCCAAAAACATATGTTCGTCATTACTTTTCTCTTCCCTACACTTAGGACATCTCGGCATGACACCTTTCACAAATTTTGCCAGTTTATATGGCGTCCAGTAGACAAAAGAGGTGGTTCCGCCTTAAATTTGCGGCACGTACTGTGGAGTATAGCATGTTACAAGATACTTGCCATAAGTCTATAGACTGCTCTCCCGGCAAGCTCTTTTCCCACAGTGTTACAGGCAGGTTGAAGTCTCCATCCGAGCTCTCCACTAAGCTCCAGTACCATCTTGCCACCTCTTTTCCACGGGATTCTTCAGATTGTATTGAGGATTCTAGTGCGTTAGATTGTCCTGCACCTAACCCATCCGTGAGGCTCCAACTTTTAATTTGCAGGTATTTAAATTTAGACAGTTGCTCAACCGCTATCTCCTGGGCCTCCTCCCAGGGGATCAAGACTCCATCAACCATCAGTTGACCCCAGGTGTTTATCCATGCTTCTTTCAAGGGACGAGCCAGGCAGTCCCTTGACCATTCCGGGGAACCCGGAGAGTCCCAAACAGGAGCCAGTCCACTGTAATAGCTCATATTAGAGTCTCTCCTAATTTTGTGCCAAGTTATTGCAAAACTTTGCAGAGTCTTAAGCCTTACTTTTTTAAAATAGCGAGGATCGCCATATTTATGTTTGAAATCCTGCTCGCCCCCTTGTACATCAGATAACATGGCGTTGAACATTCTCCCAATAACAGAGCTGTCTGGCTTGCTTAATAAACATTTTCCTCCTTTTAATAAAAACACCCAAGCACAATAAGACAAATCCGGGAGTCGTAGCCCTCCTTTATCATACTGCCGTCTAAGCTTTTTCCAGGCAATTCTCGTACTTTCGACGCCCAGATGAAGCTCATTACTTTGGATTGGGATTTTTAAGCCAAGCATCCTTAAAGGCCATTGGAATATTTTGAAACAAAAACGTAAACTTAGGAAGGATTGCCATTTTTACAAGGTTTACTCTACCTTAAATTGTTAGAGGAAGGTGAGACCAACTAAGTAGAAGTTTCCCTACTGCCTTATTAACCTTTTGAAAGTTCTTTTCGGGGATTTGTTCTATTTTCTGCACGATTTGAATTCCTAGGTATCTCATTTCTTCCTTTACACAGCTCAATTGCGAGTCAATATTCCACTTCATCACAACTGTTTTGTTTTCATTAATCTCATACCCCGATATCCGCCCAAACTGGGCTGCCAGGTCGTAAACTATTGGCAGTGCTGTGTTAAGATCTGAGGTATACACTACTAAATCGTCGGCATAAAGCCCTACTTTTTTCTCCCACTCCTGAAACCTAAAAGGTTGTATGCTCTCCTGACGCCTTATCTTTTCGGCTAGTGGCTCGATGTACAAATTAAAAAGTGGTGGAGACATCGGACACCCCTGCCTAGTTCCCCTATAGATGTTAAAACTATTGGACATGTTGCCATTCACCAAAACCCTGGCAGTCGGATTCTTATATAAAAGAGCTATTGCCCTACAGAAATTTCCCCCCAAATTAGAAAGCTGTAAAATTTCCTGCAAATAAGTTCAATTGACCCGATCGAATGCTTTAGTCGCATCTATGGTAATAGCTGCTAGTGGTATTTTAAATGTGGTTGCTATATCAGCAGCACCAATTAAGTTGTAGGTTAGTTCCTTGATGCCTCTGCCACGCACAAAGCCCTTCTGATCTTCGTGTAGCAACACGTCTAATACGCCACTCAGTCTATCTGCTAATAGCTTCGTAAAGCTCTTGTAATCTGCATTAAGCAGCGAGATAGGCCTGTAAGAGTCGCAACGGTTAGGTGGTTTATCTACCTTAAGGATCAGCGTGACAATGGCGTCATTCCAAGATTGAGGGATCTCCTTGCCCCCTTCAAAAATCTCAGTAAACAATCTAACCATTACTGGGACCTGGAATTTTTCCAGTTTTTTATATATCTCTACCGGGATGCCATCTGGTCCTGCTGCCTTATTTGCTTTCCCTGCTTTAATAACATTCCTAATTTCCGAGTCTACAATTGACCTATTCACCTCTTCCCTTTGGGGTTCAGACAACTTATGGGGAACTTCCTGACCCAACCACTCTAACACTTCCTCTCCCTGCGTAACTAGATTTTCAGAGTATACTTCCCCAAAATGATTGATCAGAGCCTCTTCTATATCTTCCCTAGACCTAGCTAAGTCTTCTGACCCATCCAACTTTAGTTCTTTAATGAAGTTTTTTACTTGATCATTTTTTATCTTCCAAGCAAGTAACTTGCCACAACCTTCTCCATAGTTAAAATGGGCCAGTCTACTCACTTGCCATCTCTCCTGCACCCTTCTTTCCAAAATGCCTGCTAACTCAACTTTAAGGGCCTCAATAGCAGCAAACCCGGACTCCTGCATTATTTCTTTAACCTGAATCTTTTGTTCTTCCTGTTTGATCTTTTCTTCAATAGTAAGAATTTCAGTTCTTCGTTGCTTATTTTTATAGGACTGGATAGATGTTACCCTCCCTCTTAAAAAGGCCTTATAAGAGTCCCACACTATACCTAATGGGGCACTATCCAAGTTCTGCTAAAAAAACCATTGAGATTCCACCCCCAGTTTTTCCATCGTCGCCTCATCAGACAACATGGTACGGTCAAAGGTCCATCTCCTTTGGCGCACCGCAGTTGGGGGACACAAACGTAAAGAAATGGCCGAGTGATCCGACAAATGAGATCCCAGATGACTAACATCTCTAACATGGCCCTTTATAGCTTGATCAATCAAAAAATAATCTATTCGTGATTGGTGACCATATTTTTTATTGTTGAACGTAAAGCTTTTTAAAGATCCCTGCCTTTCCCGCCAGATATCACACCACCCTAAATTCTTTATTGAATTTACAATTAGAGAGCGAGATTTATTATGAGTTGTTACCCTGCTTTTAGTGGAGCGATCTAACCTGTCATCTAGCACCACATTAAAATCCCCTGCCATTATAATAGGGTCCGGAAAGTCCAGCAGTTCCAGGAGTAAATTACTAAACGGGGTAGGATTATCTAAATTAGGGCCGTAATAGCCTACCAACGTGTAGCACTGATTATAACATCTCATTTTCGCTATTACCCATCTGCCTGACTTATCAGTTCTACTATCCTCAATGATTATCTGAGGGTTAGTTTTAACAAGAATTGCCACTCCTCTTATAGTGAGTTGATGGTCCGTACATATTACTTTCTGCAGCCATCTTCTAGACTTAAAAATATCCATTGTTTCTTTACTAGTTAGATGCGTCTCTTGGAGGAGTATAATTTGAGCATGGGGCATCCCTTATATATTGCAAAAAATGTTCCCTCCTTTGCCTCACCCTAAGGCCATTAACATTCCAAGATAATAACTCTATCTGGGCCTCTCTACTAATACTCATTTTTTATTCCTAGCTTTCACCCAACCCTTGCAACCGGAGTTCCTAGACATTAAAAGAGGACAAATATTTTTTTGTATTTTTTCCCTATGCTCCCCCACCCGTGCCTTCACACGTGCCCTTCCCTCGCCCTCCCTTGGAAAACCCTCCTCGCTCTCTCTCATAGCCTAAGCCTAGCCTAAGCCTTAAGGAGACTTCGCGAGGTTGAAGAGCTACTGCTACATTAAACAAAAAAACCCAGTGAAAAAGTGATCTCTTATTCAGGACTAAGTTAAAAAAATAAAACAAAATAGAACAGAAATGGGGTAGAAGGGGTATACCATGCATAACATCATATAGGTATGGGGATAGAGACTACCAAGAAAAAGTCAAAGGAGAAAAACCCCGAAGAAAAACATCCTCAGCTTCCTACTTCACACTAGTGTCAGATAAAGATCTGAGGAAATCCTCAGCTTCATCTACTCTCCGAAAGGTCTGCATTTTATTATTATACATCCCATTTTCTGAAGGGTTCTATCAGGTTACCAAACTCCCATTGCTTATTGGCTGTAATTTGGGAGACATCTGATCTAATATTGAAGTTAATTCCATCTACCGATAAGTTCTTTTGTTTTAGAGCTCTAGATAGTATCTCTTCCTTTATTTTATACGTTAGAAAATTAACCAGGATTCTCCTAGGTTTTGGTTTCTTTGGATTTAACCTAAAGGGATGCCTGTGAACCCTCTGGATATCTTTAACCAGGTCTTCTTCAGAGCATTCCATATGCACACCCTGCTTAATCAACCGTGCCACAAAGGTCTTGATATCCTCCCCCTCCGAACCTTCCGGGATTTTTAGAATACGGAGATTGTTTCTCCTCTGATTATTCTCCATTGATTCCAGCTTTTCCTTCAATATAGCCTCATTCCCTTTTAAAACCATGATCTCCTTTGAATTGGCTCAGTCTGTTCTGTTAAATCTCTAACTGAGCTTTCCAACTGCGATGTCCTAACTGCAATGTCATCTAGTTTTTTCTCCAAACTGTCACAGGAAGCTCTAATCTCTTTTTGATTTGTTTCGGAGATTTTGAATCTATTCCTGACTTCAATAGTTAGCAGCTGAATAAGATCCGAAACTGACTGGGCTTGTGGCTGTTCTTGGGGCTTAAGCTTCGTCTGGGTATGGCACGCGTCTTTCATAGAGCTCTCCCTCTCCGCACCATCCTGAGCATCCAGTGGGGCTTTACCCTTCATCATTTCTGTATGGGAACCATGTGCCTCCATATTACCAGAAGGGGAAAGCGATCCTCCCTCTTCCAGCTCTGCTGTTTGTTTACCTGAGGGTGTAGGGAGGGGCAAATTTTCGACCTCCAAAGATTCTGCCAACACCTGATACTTGTTAGGGCTCAATATGTCTCGGAGCCAAGGTAGGGTTTTTTAGTTCCAGAGTCTTAGGTACCACTTTAAAAAAAGTTCTTAATGAGGGGGTAATTTTTAGATTAGAAACCTGCAAGCCCCTCTTTTTCCCTTTTGACCTTCTCCTTTTCGGGGTCACCCATTCACCTTCACCTTCATCGGCTTTAAGAGAGGGAGATTAGGCTCCAACCTACAGGTATTCTTGTGGGTTCTAAGCCGAGTGCTCTTCCCATTTTTCCTAGCCTCCAAGCTTCTTAAATTATAACCACCAACCAGAGCAGCGTTTTCCCTTGACTCACCTAACTCTGCTCCACTAACGTCGCCCCTATATTGCAAGCCCTGAGAGGCGCTTTTCTGTTTTACTAGGGGAAGAGCCTCTTCCCTGTCGACAGTTCTCCCCTCAAGAGTTTTTCCCGGTTTTGCAAATTTTTCCGTTTCCACCCCAAAGGAAGACAGCCCTACCTCCTGCGCTTTCAGCGCCTCCTGCGCCTCCTGTGCCGACCAGCTAGCAGACTCCCCAGCTTTAGGGGGCTCCGCCGACTCCAGAAACCTCCTCTTCTCCAGTGCAAGCCAACTGTCTGTCTTGCAAACGCATAGAGCACTCGCTAGCGCCGTGCTTGTGCTGCCTCTGCCACTCCCACCGATGGGACGCCGCGCCACAGCCCTCCTGCCCCTGCCGAGCTCTCTGGCCGCCCGAGCCCAGCAGGAGACCCGGTCGGGTAATCCCCAGACCTCCACGGAATCGCTTACCCCTCCAGGGGTCTCACCTCGAGCGCAAGCAACGGAACCGCCTACAGCCTGGAACCCGCTGGAGGGTTTAAAGTAAAACCTCCGACCTCGGCTCCGAAACTCGAGGGGTTCGAGTACGAGGGAACTGTGGGAAAACATGGCGGCCGGTTGAAACACGGTCGCGGAGGTTTCCCAAGGACGGAGAGCTGATTGAGTCATTTGCGATGACCCGGTGCACTTTTGGTGGAAGCGACGTGTAGAACGTGTAGAATGTGAAGTTGGGAGCGGGGGCCAAGTTTGAGTGTTCCTTTTTTAAAGTTTTTCTTTTATGGAGCTGTTTTAAGTTCATGGCTCCGGTCTGAGTGCTGCCTCGAGGCTGTTCAGGAAAACGGTATGGATATTGTGGGATGGTATGATTTAGGAAAACTTGGAATTATGTTATGTCCTGGAACTGATTGTCCCATTGTTTTAAGGGAAGTCACTCTTAACCATGTAGAACTTCAGCATTCCAGTGTGGAAAAGGTGATTGCAAAATACAATGCTGTATTTGCAGATAAAGTTGATCAAGTGAAAGGTGTGAGGGCATCCTACCAATAGCTGACTTGGTCAATGCTTTGAATTATGCTATTAAGCCATATAACAAAGATTCTTTCAGATCGTTCCTAGAACTAGGGGAGTACTATGCAAGGTTTGTACAGGGTTATGCCATTTTTGTGGAACCATTGCATGAGTTACTGAAGAAAGGGGTACCGTTTGTTTGGACTAAAAGACATGATGATGCATTTGAAAAAGTTAAAACTTTGATTGCACACAGTCCTGTACTTAAGACGTTTGATCCGCAGGGCAAGTTTTATGTAACAGTTGATGCCAGTTCAGTTGGGGTGGGAGCTGTGTTTAGTCAAGAAATCAATGGCAAAGAAATGGTGGTATAATTTATTTCCAGAGCGTTGAGAGATGCAGAACTACATTATAGCACAATAGAGAAATAGGCTTTAGCCTGTGTTAGGGCTGTAGAAAAGTTAAAGAGTTTCTTGTGGGGAAAGTTGTCTGTGTTAGTTACTGATCATAAACCCTTGGTTTATATGATGTATGGAGTGAGATTAGGAAAAGCTTCTTCTAGGCTGATGAGACTTTTTTGCTAGACTACAGGAGTTTAACTTTGAGATACAACACATTCCTAGGGGAAAGAATATTACAGCTGATTGTTTAGCTAGATTGCCACAGAAACCTGACGTAAGTGAGGCTCCATTGGATTAACATGAGGGTGTTGTTGCAGTGGTGGATGCCTTGGACAGATGTAAAGGTATTATATCTGAATCTGAGTGGACAAAAATGTCTGAAGAAGATGAACAATTGATAAGAGTCAAACAGTATGTGGTGAAAGGGTGGCCACCCAGCAGGAACCTAAATTCAGGTTTGCAAAGTTTTTCCCAGGTGTCTTGTGAATTGAGTTTGGAGAATGTTATATTAATGAGACATGATTTATTTGTAGCACCACGGAGACTTAGACACAAGCTTATAGATTTGGCTCACCAAGGGCATCTGAGAATGTCAGGTACCAAAAAGTTACTGAAACAATATTATTGGTGGCCAGACATGGATGCCACAATTGAAATGTTCATTGACGCTTGTCCCATTTGTGTGAACTCGGATAAATATTAGAAATAATCTTTATTTCCAAGATATCCCACAAAGACCTTGGGAGAAAGTCTCTATTGATTTTGCTGGTCCATATAATGTCTTAGGAGGTGAGAAAAGATTTTTAATAGTGCTAATTGACTATTTCTCCAAATGGATATACCACACTTTTGTGAGAAATCTCACTACTGATGAAATAATTAAATTTTGGGAGAATGTATTCCAGGTTGAAGGTTTTCCAAAACTTTTAATGACGGATAGCAGTGTGCAATTTGTGTCATGTAAAATGTTAAATTTTCTAGAGAAATTTAGAATCAAAGCAGAAAGGGGTCCATTGTATTGGCCTAAGGCCAATGGTCAAGTGGAAAGGGCCAACAGATTTTTAAAAGAAGGCATACAAGCTGCTCTGGCCAATAGCAAAGATGTGAGTACATTTCAAAAGAGAAATTGTGGAGTTATCATACAGCGGCTCACTCAGCAACTGGGGTTGCCCTGTATTTGTTTATGAGCGGTAGGGAATGTCATTCTTTTTTGTCCCCAGAATTTCACAAAAATAATGGTAAAACTGATGAGTTTAGTGAGGTGGTAAAGAGAGTGAAAGAAAATCTGAGTGACATGAAAGTAAGAAACAAAGAGTTTCATGATAAGGTACATCGGGTTAAACCCAAACTTATTCAGAAAGGAGATTGGGTGCGTATCTCTAAACCAGATGTGAATCTCAAAGGTACATCAAAGTTGATAAGGTGTTAAGCAAAAGCAGTGTTGTTACAGAAAAGAGGATGGTGGAACAAGAGTTCTGTTGTTGTTCTTAAACCAGGAGAAGATGTTCAGAGACATGAATATGGATGGTTCACATTTGAGTGATGTTTCGGGTAAAGAGGTTTCTGATGTCCACAATAGCAAAACATGGGCAATGGAGAGTGGGTCAAATGATGATCATGAGGATAATATGGGGCATAACGTGAGATCCTCAGAAAACACAGGGGGATATGTACAAGGAAGTGGCGGAGAGAGGCGTTAGCCTTCCTGGCTTAACGCCTCTCTCCACCACTTCTGAAACACAAGGCTGCACCATGTTTACAAGAATGTGGTGCAGCCTTGCATTTACCCCTGTGATGGCGCTAAGTTTAGCAACTTAGCGCCAACGCAGGCCCCCTTGCACCATAGTGCAAGGGTGTCTGCGTGCAGGGGAGGATTGTTTATGTGTAGGAAGGTGTCCCTTCCTGCAAATAGACAATCCTAAAATGCCATTCTGTCACTGCTTCATGCAGCACACATGAAAGTCACAAAATGGCATTTTTTTAAAGGATTGTTTATGTACAGGAAGGGGACCTTCCTGTACATAAACAATACATGGAATTTTGCTTTTTCCATGTGTGCTGCACAAGGCAGCACACATGGAAAAAGCAAAAACGAGGAGAAATAATGCATTTCTCCTCGTTTCGCCAACTTAAGACCAGGTTTTACCTGGTCTTAATTTTGGCGCTGCCTCCTATGTACGCCACCCTTGTACATAGGGGGCAGCTTCAAAATCAATGGGGGTTGCGGTGGAACGCCCACCCCAACACCCACTGTCCACCCCTTTCACGCTAACCATAGCGTGAAAGGGGGCCTTATTTACAAGGCAGCGTTAAGCCACGTTAAATGGCTTAATGCTGCCTTGTACATAAGGCGCAGCCCCTATTGCCACCACAACGTCGACAAAAGTGACGTTGTGGTGGCGACAGGGGCTTGTACATATGCACCACAGTTTCTCCAGAGACAGACAGAACCTTTGCACCGAAGTGTCTTCTTCAGTTTCTCCTTCTGCTGAAGTTGTTAGAGAAGAACAGGCATGCTACCAGTCTAAAAGAATTATCAAATTGCCTAAGAAGTTGGAGGATTACATTTTGAAATATATTAGGAGCTATTACTTGTAGTTTTATCCATAGTGTGATGGTTCATTTTTTGTATTCTTTTCCAGGATTTCGTATTGTGTTATTTCTCTTAATTTCACTACTCTATTTGTATTTGTATTTGGTAATCATATTATATATGTATACACACAAAAAGAGACATGTTGTATATTAAGTATTTTGAATTCATGTATGTAGTTGTAATGTCATTAGATTCTGTGAGATGGAATTTGGAATGTATGTGAGGAGATTGGAGCTGGGCTGTTAGAGAGAGGCTGCGTTTTATTGTTCTTCACCAGTGGCTCATTTTATTACACTTGGAATTAAACATCACTTGTATTTCATCTGCTTTGTGCCTTTCCATTGAATTTTACAAGATTCTAATTTCCAAAAGCACTCTGTGAAATGGGATCCCCTCACAGTAGTAGACAGCGTTCAGTTTAGACTGACTCAGGACAGTAGTGTGAAGAGGCTGGACGTTGTCGTAAATTCTACAAATGAACACTTTCTATGAGAAACAAGCATGCGATTCGGCAAGCAGGCTTGTCGTCTGTAGAAGCAGTCCTCAACATCTTGCAGTCTTGCTGCAGGAATCAGTCTCAATGCAGAGTAGGTGATTAAACGCTGGTCATTTGCAGTAGCACCTTTCAAAAATAAACATTGACTAATAAACAAATAATATTTCAATCCACAAGCAATCATCACCCTCTTTACCCTTAGAAGCAGACATTATATTCTCTCACTCCCACTCCCGATGACCAGTTTACTTCTGTCACTCTTTTTCCTTCGTCTTCCTTAAGAGAAACAAGGGCAGTGTCATGGGCAAAAAAGGGCAATTTAAGAGTAGAAGTTGCTGCTTCTCCTGACTAGCCATGATTGACGGCTAGAATGATATACATTAAGTGTCTCAGGTAGTGCTGACTGTGTAGGCTTCCTTTCATTCCTATGGGATTGTAATGTTGAGATATGTGCTGGGCGCTAGGACCGGCACATGAGGCTAGGAAGTGGGAGGAGAGCCGGGTGGCGGAAGAGGAGGGGCGATCGAGTTAGGGTTAGAGTAGGGAGAAGGATATAGGAGCAGGAGGTGAATAAAGGCTTCCCCACATAATTCATAGTGTCCGTGTCCTCTGTACTGGCGCGAGGACACTACAACTGGCGACGAGGGTGGTCGGAATCGCCTGCCCGCCTACCTGTCTCCTAGCGTGCGCTCCGCTGCCTCGGAGCTGTGCTGAGTAGCGGACCGGGTGCCCACCCCGGTCGCGTTGTGCCCCGCTGTGTGTGGTTGTTCGCTCCGCCGCCTCGGAGCTCAGAAGTCCGCCGCCGCGCACTGGCAGCCCACCCCAGTGGCGTGTATCCTGGAGGAGAGTCGGCGCTGCAGTGCCCGGGAGCTCACCCTGATCGTGCGTTCTGGACTGCAGGTACCTGGCTGTGGATCCATCGAGGGAGGAGTGCAGGGTCCGCTGGTGTGCCCGGTAACTGGAGTCGTCGGTGCTGGAGGCTCTCTCTTACGTGTTGCCTCTCTCTGCTAGATTCAAGCTCGAAATCTCGCGAGGAGCGAGATTTCACCGGCGGCCATCTTGAGGTCAGGCGCCTCAACCAATCCCCTGCGAGGAGTGCCCGGCGGCCATCTTGAGGTCAGGCAGATACAAAAAAAAAAAAAAAAAAATTTTTTTTCCCAACGAGCTTAGATACATGACTGTCGGAGGAGCTATCAGGTGCCTTATCTTGCGGTACAAAGCCCTATGCATGGACTTTTGAGACGGCCATATATGCCAGTATAGCATTACTGAGGAGTGGCGCTCACGCTGACAATTCTCTTACCGAGTGGCAGGCGCTGTGAGGGTCCTGTGGCTCGACTGTTCATCACGCAGCATTTACCCCACCGCAGTCAGCCGCAATGCCTGGATCGCCAACGTCAAGGCAGCGTCATGCCTCTGCCGGTGCCAGCACCAGGCAGGAGGTGCCTACGCCCACAGCGCACATGGGTGGACACGGATTTGGCCTGCTCGGAGTCCCTTTTCTACGCCCGCCGGAACCTTTGGTCCTCATATCAGGGGAGGTATGGGCCTTCGCTGGCAGGAATGGCTAGAAGATTTTGAAGACTTCATGAAAGGGTCTAAGGTGACCGAGGAAGAACAGCAACTGATTGCACTACGCAATTTAATCGGAAAAGATGTTGGTCAGATCATAAAGGAGCTTCCGACTGACGCAGTCTCGTCCTATGCCAATGTGCGTGAGGCACTAAACAGGAAATTTCTTCACAAACGGAATGTCGATTACGAAAGATATACCTTCAATCTGACTTCTCAAGAAAAAGGCGAGCCCATGAGTACCTTCCTTACGCGGCTTCGACGCTTGGCCCGCTACTGCGAATTTGACTCGTTCTCGACAGAAGACGCCCTTCGCCTGCGGATCATAGAAGGATGCCAGTCTGAGTCGTTGCGCAGACGTCTTCTAAAGAAAAGTTACTCTCTGGATGAAATCGAAGAAATGACGCGAGTACACGACCAGGCAGAAGAACAGGCCAAGAGAATGGAAGCGGGAAGAGGTGGAAAATGTGAACAAGCATTTCGGCTCCACTCCAGCAACACCAACAGGTCTTCCCCTGCAAAGCAACGATCATCCAGATCCAAAGTTCAGCCCCAGCATACGAGTCGTCGACGTCGCAGTACCAGTAGGACTGACCAACGGCAGGAGCGTCAACTTAAATGCTATCGCTGTGGATATGACTTTCCCCACAAGGAGACTTGCCCTGCATTAGGACAAAGGTGCAGGAAGTGTGGCCGGGATAACCACTTTGAGAACGTCTGTGGAGCTCCTCGCAAAGACACCCACAGAGACAAGTACAGACAATCCAGACAGTCTAACACTCGCCATCATGCCAAAGCAGTGTGGGACCACAGAGATTCCTCCACTGGCTCGTCACAGTCCAGCCGTCAGTCTCAGGGGACATATCGATCTCATCGATCACAATCTCGGGAGTCGAGGTCGTTGTCACCAATATCGCAAGACAGTGATGAGTACGTCTGCATGGTTGCGGATCCGGACCGGTTGAAGAAATACCCGCGACTACATCTGAAAATGGACACACACCTGGCGAAATTTGTTCTGGATAGTGGAGCATCTCTCAACTACATTTCAGTTGCAGAATACAAGAAAATGAGTCCACCACCACACTTGCATAAAGCAGCCGTGCGGGTGTACACTTGGATGTCAAAGGAACCTCTTCCTTGCTTAGGACAATTCCCGACTAATCTCACGTACAAGGACAGAACTATTCCGGCCCGCATTCACGTCATTGATGGTCCTGAAGCAGATTGTCTTCTCAGTCTGCCCACGGCGGAACGCCTTCGACTAGTAGACATTTTGTACAAAGTGGATGATGAACCGGATATAGTGCACAAGTTTCCTAAATTATTCACCGGACTTGGAAAGATGGCTCATTGCCAAGTTCGACTACACATAAATGAACGTGTGACACCCATAGCACAACATCACAGGAAAATTCCATTTCACCTGCAACAGGCTGTAGAGGAGGAATTGCAGGATCTTCTCCAGGCCGACATTATTGAGAGAACGTCAGGACCCACTCCATGGGTCTCTCCAGTGGTCGTTGTGCCTAAAAAGGGCTCACCTGGCAACGTGCGCCTCTGTGTAGATATGAGGGCTCCCAACACCGCCATCGAAAGAGAAAGACACCCGGGGCCTCATATTAGCGACATGATTGCGTCACTCAACGGGGCGCAAATATTCTCCAAACTAGACCTCAACAAGGGCTATCACCAGCTGGAACTTCACGAACAATCGAGATATATCACCACATTCTCGACTCATCAAGGGCTGTTTAGATACAAAAGACTCAGCTTTGGGGTCTCTTCTGCCGCTGAGATTTTTCAAGAGGCCATCAGAAAGGTAATTCATCACGTTCCCAACACTTTGAATTACAGTGACGACATCCTGGTCTATGGAGCAACAATGCAAGAACATGACACAGCGCTGGACCGAGTCTGTCATGCTCTGTTGGATGCCAATCTCACTCTAAATAAAGATAAATGCGAATTCCACAAATCCACACTAAAATTCTTTGGACACATCTTCTCAGGCTCTGGCATGAAACCTGATCCAGAAAAGATTGCCGCCCTAAATGACACCCCCAGGCCGCGAGACGAAGGAGATGTACGGTCCTTCTTAGGCATGGCAAGTTACTGTGCACGCTATATCAAGGACTATGCCACTATCAGTTACCCCCTGAGAAAGCTGACCAAACAAGGACACCCATTTCAATGGACTACGAAGTGTGATCAAGCATTTCATGAAATCAAGGCTGCGGTTGAATCCGCCAAAAATCTGGCATATTTCAATCCTAGAAGAAAAACTGAAATCACTGTGGATGCAAGTCCTGTAGGCCTGGGAGCGATATTGGCTCAATATGACAAAGAGAGTGATCAACGGTATATTGTAGCATATGCCAGTCGGAGTCTCACGGACACAGAGAGAGCGTACTCCCAGCCTGAAAAGGAAAGCCTGGCGGTAGTCTGGGCCTGCGAACATTTCCACATCTTCATTTACGGAAAACACTTTACACTTATCACGGATCACCAGGCCCTGATAACCATTTTCGGCAACCCCCGAGCCAAGATGCCACCCCGAATAGAGCGCTGGGGCATCCGCCTTCAAGAGTATACTTATACCATCATCCATAAGCCGGGAAAAGCTGCAAATCCAGCGGACTATATGTCCCGACATCCCAAGGCAACATCCAAATCCAACCCATCATTAGCGGAGGAGTACATCCATTTTGTAGTGGCTCAAGCCAAACCACCCGCAGTCCCCCTGGATGCCATCCTTGATGCCACTAATGAAGATGCCAGGCTACAAAATGTAAAACATCGCATTCAGACGAACAGGTGGAGGCATCTGGAGGAATCCGGACAGAGTGAACAGATTGACAGTCAGGAACTGTCCTCTTTCAGACATGTGCAGGATGAACTGTCCATCACCTCAGATGGTCTTGTACTAAGGGACAAACGGATCATCATTCCGAAACAGTTGCGCCAAGGAGTCATCAACTTGGCGCATGAAGGGCATAGAGGTATTGTAGCCACGAAGAGAGCGCTGAGGGAACGGGTCTGGTTCCCCATGCTAGATCAGATGGTGGAACTTACACTGAAAGACTGCCCACAGTGTCAGCTAGTAAGTCGAGAGGATCCACCCGCGCCGCTGCAAATGTCTGAACTGCCGGATGGCGTGTGGCATCAGGTCGCCGTGGACTTCTTTGGACCGCTACAATCTGGCAAATATATCCTGGTCATGATGGACGAATACTCACGTTTCCCAATCGCGCACCTCGTAACGTCAACCAAAGCCGCCACCACCATACCGGTATTTGATGAGGTCTTCGCAGCATGGGGCATACCAAAGGTAGTAAAAACAGATAATGGCCCTCCATTCAATGGGCAAGACTTCGCCGAATTTGCCAAGCACCTAAATTTCAGACACCGGAAGATCACCCCTCTGTGGCCCCAGGCCAATGGAATGGTGGAAAGATTCATGGCCACTCTCAAGAAGACCATCCAGCAGACAGAACTTTCAAAGAGTGATGTGCAAGGGGCTCTCAATGAAGTATTACGCGCCTATCGAAGCACACCGCATACTACCACAGGCAAATGTCCCGCAACATTAATGTTGGGTCGCACAGTGCGCACCAGAATACCAACGTGGGAAGATGCAGCTAGCAGTTTGTCTCAAGACTCTGAGCATGAAGAAATAGCAGCCACAGACAAACTAAAAAAGGAGAAGATGAAGGAATATGCAGACCGACGGAGAAAAGCGGCACAGCCGTCCATTCATGAGGGAGACTGGGTATTGGTGCGACAAGAACAACAGAGAAAAGCAGACTGTCGATATCATGCATGCCCACTGCGGGTGACAAAACAAAAAGGGACCATGATTACAGCTGCGTCGGAGCACAAGAGGATCACAAGGAACGTGACGCATTTTCAGAAATGCACACCCACTGTCCGAGAAGCATTGACTGCCCCTCACAGTATGGCAATTGGAGATGCACCTGAGTCGATAAGTAATCAGCGACCCTCCACGTCTCCGGACGAAAGGGAACGGGCGGCGCAAGAGGCTCATCTCCGGCCGCAAAGAACTCATCGAAGACCAGTTCGCCTGATTGAAGAAATGTAACTATGTTGGTTTATATCATTGTTTAGTCTGGCATGCACGGACACATTTAAAATAATTACAATTGGTCAAGAAGGGGGAAGATGTAATGTTGAGATATGTGCTGGGCGCTAGGACCGGCACATGAGGCTAGGAAGTGGGAGGAGAGCCGGGAGGCGGAAGAGGAGGGGCGATCGAGTTAGGGTTAGAGTAGGGAGAAGGATATAGGAGCAGGAGGTGAATAAAGGCTTCCCCACATAATTCATAGTGTCCGTGTCCTCTGTACTGGCGCGAGGACACTACAGGGATTTCTAATTTTACTTGTGTAAACATTACTAGCGTCCCGCCACCCTGCAGTTGGTGCTTTCCGTCTGAGGAGAAAGCAAGCATGTGACTGAGACTTTCTCCCTTAGCACCACATCAGTGGTATTTCATACCTCTGGCTGCTAGTCCTTTAGTGAGGGTTTTAAGTCCAAATTTAGTTGTCATCTGGCAGAGAGGTAAAGATGAAGAGTTGTTGGGTAATGATGCAGCACTATACCATTTATATATGGGACCAAATTGAACCTTGCATTGCTCATCAAAGACTACTGATGTCCAACTACACCTCTTGCCACTTCACTTCTGTATCAAATTAGCAATAATTGTAGGGGCAGGCGTGACTAGCGTAATTCAGTGTAGTGAAATCTCACGGAATAACCTAAAAATTCCATGACCACGAGAATATGCTTGATTTACGCAAGAAGAGCAATAGTGCATTTAGCACTATTTCATAGCAAAAAAATGCCCCCTCAAGTTCAAAATGGACATGAGTATGCAGTTTGCAGTAAGAGCGCTAAATGCAACTGAACACAAATAGTGAGCGACTGCTCGCACTCGCTAAATGTGGTCTTGGGGTAGGATTTCCCCCCAATTTGCTACTGACATTTAATGCTATTTTCTTTGCGCAAAATGCACCCTCATGTTCAAAATAGTGGCGAGGATGCATTTTGCACTAAGAAACAGCGCTAATAGTGATCCAGCGGGTTACTAGCAACAAGCATTCATACACCGAATACTGACCTGGGCCCATTCATTCATACTACGCTAGCAATTTCCGCTGGTGGGTCAGTTATACTCTTTATCAATATCCCTGCTACCAATTACTTTTCTGATTGAAGAGTAATGACTTACCAATGGACCCTTTGATAATTGGGAAGTTTAAAATGAGTGACATTCAATACAATCCATAATCCTGAAATAATCACTGAGTCAGGAAGTTTTAAAATGTTTATCTAAAATTTAGTAGACTAAATTACAAAACCACATAATACTTAATCGTATATCAAGGATGAAGCATACTAATAATTAAATCTCGATCAATGACGGTCCCTCAGAAAGGAGTAGATAGAGACAGCAGCACAGCTAAAGGTTGCTTATATTTACCTAAAGGTGCGAGAACCAAACCCCTTGGCCAAGGAGTTGGAAAGATAGGTCCCAAGAAGGATGAAGACCAAAGACCTCCGGACCAGGTTCAGGACAGGACAAGTGACCTCTCTATCAATGACGCCTGCGTCGTTCCCCTCTCTGATACTTCGCTTCTCCTTGCTTCTCTCGAGTCGTCTTCTAAGAATCCGCCGCCCCCACCTCAGGACCTCTCTGGACAGCGAATCAGCCTAGTTCTGCTCTGCATCAGCGTCTGGATCAATGAATGTAGCATCGCTTCCTCATAACTAATTAACTAATCTATACCTATTAGACCCTTCTACACCCAGGTACCTCCCATTAATGTTTCAAAATTATGGGCCCACTACTTCTGATTGGACGGGGACAGGGGGTTGATCCTCACACCATGTCAATTTAGTTCAATTTCTTTAAGCCCATTGTTTGAAAATACTGCCCCTCACAATTAATACATTTGCTTTATTTCCCACCCGTCTCACGACAAAGTTTAATACATTGTTTATATAAATTGTTGCATTTTTGCAGGAACATCGCGGATGTAGTGGATTTTGGCCACCAGGTCACGGCCTTGGATGACGTCCAAGTTGACTTCATTGCTGTGCATTGTTTTCCCGGGCGCATACGTACTTCGCATTGGCTTCAAGCTGCCTCTCTGTTAACCCAGGCCCCATTTTACGAACTAATAGAAAGTCAAAGAAGAAAAACATTAAAATCACAAATAAATATTTTCACTGTATACCCCCTATTTCTACTCTATTCCCATTTAATTATAAATCTATCCCGCATTAGTAGCATTAGAATACCACAGTTTTAATTGCAGCATATGCGCAAGCTTTAGCACGTGAAAACATTAAGCAGCCATTTTAATACACACTGCGCAGAAGCAAAGTTTTCCCTCCAAGCAAAGAAAGACGTCATACCACGTGATATGATTGAGACATGCGCACTAAAATTCCCGCTCTTTAGCGGCCATTTTGGATTAGACAAGTGTTACTTATTAGTCTAAACACATAGGCAAGCTTCACTCGTATAGTGTTCATGTGTGCATTTGTTAGTAGAGACATTACAAATTTAATAAATTAATACTGTGAGAGGATTGCTTACGAGCAAGTCTCACTCTGAGTTCTTGCTCCATCAATCCCCTCTCTGATGGCGTTTCTGAGCCATCAAATACTACCCACAACCAGATGCCAACTTTTAGCATAAAATTGTCTCAGCTTCATTTTTACACTTTCTATTTTTATCGTCTCCTTTCAGTTTCTTGTATAATTCACTTTTCAGATCTTCTAGTTCAATTTCATCAAACTTTCGTTTCTTTCCTTTTCCTGTCACTCTATATTTCTCATTCTTTCTACAACATTTGCACCATATTATTATTGACAGTACTATTATTGCTATCCCTGCTAAGGGTACTAAAATTTGACCTATAAGTCTTTTCCCTACATTAGCAAACCAGGTACCAATTGACGCAATATTATTCGTCAATCTTTCCCATACACTATCAACTTCCAGTGGTTTTAGTTCATTCTCAAGTTTTGTTATATTCTGTATATACGTTCCAATTTCTGCACTTTTGTCAGGTATGTACGTGCAACAATGTTTCGTTTTCAATAATTTACAGACTCCGCCCTCTTTTGCCAATATTATATCAAGAGCAAGTCGATTTTGCATAACCTTTGATCTAATCGCAACCATCTCTGCATTAATCATTCGAAATCCTCCAGCAGTGTCCGTTGATAAACGATCAACCACTGTAGATAATTTACATATTTTCCTTGAGTTCAGAATTATTCCCACTGAAGGTATCAATGCACCAAATATATCACCTATAATTTCAGAAAAACTAGCTCTTTTACTACGCGTTAATTCACTATTATTTTCATTGCTCCCAGTGTTTCTTTTTATTTGGTATATTTTTGGAAAAACTATTCCAAAATAACAACTTCTATACCACCATGCAGGAAGCCTAAAATAAGCCTTATTCCCACACAGATAATATATTCCAGGAAAAACTGAATCTGTTCTTCCTTTTAATCCCCAACCTCCAAGAATTAAGAAATTATGTTCACATTCACTGGTACCGATGAAAATATTGTTATAATCAGTCTTTAACCTATGCAGACAAATTTTCCCTGTCTTTACAAAATCCAGAGCCATAGCAGCTGGAGCCTTGCCAGGTGTGTAAATACCCTCTTTCTCAGCCCAAGGTGGTAGATGAGCCTTATGCTCAGATGCTTTCTTTTGGAAATTTTGTCTTCTATCTTCTACTAAATTCAAAAATATCTTTTCTTCTTCATGTAATGAACATGTTAAATTGCTTCTATGTGCATGTGTTATATCTATCGACTTCATTGTCAGGAAAAACTCTCCCATAAATTGTGCATCTTGACTACTAAGCACTGGGTTCATATTCTTTCGAATTGGAACCTCAGAAAATATCACATCTATATCTGAATAATAATACTGAAGTCTCCCTGTTTTATAAAATAAACTAGTCAATACACTACATGATATGCCATAAGTTAATGGCAAATGATGATATGTTAACCCTTCTGCTACTGATTCGGGTAACTTCATACAGACATAACAATCACTAACTTCCATGGTATCTACATATTGAAACAATAATTTTGTGAAAACATTTAAACTAATGTCGTTATCTGCTACCACATGATGAAACTCTGGTTCATCTTCTGCTTCTAATTTTACTCTATTACCTTTCAAGTTATCTATCCTTCCCTTAGTTTCGTTGTTAATCTTTTTATCCATTATCATAAGGTAAGGAATTGCTACAATCACAATTAACCATACTACAAGCACCACTACCAGACTACATATGCATATAGCACAGCATCTTTTACAACATTTCCGTTTCGGTCTCCCAGAAACTCTGTCGTCAGGCATTTTGACAAAGAAGATTTCTCTTCTTATCTTTTTCTTTCAAGACTTAACGTTATCAAGGTGGTTTTATTTCTTTCTCATAAGTCAGTTCTGCACTTGTTCTTTCGTCACCACTTTCACTTGACTCTGAACTCTCGTAGTCTTCAAGGATTATATAAGTCCAATCAGGACCTTTAAATTTATTGTTCA
This sequence comes from Calotriton arnoldi, assembly GCA_963921515.1. NCBI lineage: Eukaryota > Metazoa > Chordata > Amphibia > Caudata > Salamandridae > Calotriton > Calotriton arnoldi. The sequence goes on from CAWUFW010013556.1 coordinate 95,863, forward strand.
CAAGTTTCAGTCTTTTGCTTTTTCGTTTTTCAGTTCCACTTGTTTGTCCAGTTAAACTTGTTACTTCATTTACTTGTTCCGGATCTTCACTTCTGGTTTCTATATGGTATTTCACTCTTTTAATGACACTAGGCCAATGATCACCTTTTCTGGCTTTCTTTGTTTGCACTGTCTCTTCACTTCTTATTTCTTCTTCATAAGTTCTTTTATTTTCAGGTTGTGGCACAGTTTGTTTTTCTTCGTTCTCAGTTTCTTCTTCTATTTGTTCTTTTTCAGGTCTTATTGGTTTTTCTTCAGTTGCTCCAATGTGAGTTTCTACTAACTGACCCTGTTCAGGATTTACGTCTTCGTACTTGAGGTTTTTCTTCTCGCTGCTGTTTTCTTGATTTTCTTCTTCCTGAACGTATTTGTCTTGTTCTAACTGGTTCTGATCAGGGCTTATTGTACTTTGTACTTCTGCAGCCTGACCGCGTTCTTCTAGACCTATCTGTCCCTGCTCAAATTTTGTTGTTTTGTTGTCGAATTGAGCCCAGTTTCCTCTCCCTATCTGGTCCTGCTCAGGTTCTCTTATTGTTTCATTTTCCTCTTCCTGAGATGCTTCTTCTTCACCTATCTGGTCCTCTCTAATTTCTTCTAATTTTGCTCGGCTTCTTGTTCTGTTGTAAACTTCTGGTATATCAACCACTGGTATCCAGTCTTGACTTGTGCTCGGTTGTTCTTCTTCAGCTTCTCTCGAATCTCTCACCTGAGATTCTTCAGCTGGCCAACCTTCAGCTTCCTCAGTTATTGATGCTATCTGAAGATCTTGTCCTTCAGGCTCTGGTACCCTTTTGGTGTGGCTTACATGAATCCAATTAGGCAATCCTGCACATTTCACTGCTGTGTTCGTAACTAGTATAACCTGACAAGGTTCGCCCCACCTGGGTGATAAACACGTTTCTCTGGTGTGATGCTTCACAACCACCCAGTCTCCGGGATTCAGATCATGCTCTTGCTCAGGCTGCCTGGAAACTGCGTCTTCTCCAACCTGGTGAGAGACAGAACGCACTAGGTCAGCCAATCCTTTGCAATAATCTAGAACCATATCATCAGTTATGTTCAGCAGTTTATTTGTAGGTACATGTGCTTGTCTCATTGCTCTTCCCATGATTATTTCATGGGGACTCAATCCAGTATTTCTATCAGGAATGCTTCTGAGTCCCATTAAAACAAGAGGCAATGCATCTGGCCAATCTAGCGATGTTGATGCGCACATTTTTGACAGTCTTGATTTTATTGTGCCATTCATTTGTTCAACCACTCCAGAAGCCTCTGGGCGGTACGCACAGTGCAATTTCTGTTCAATTTGGAATGCTTCACAGATTATTCGAATTACATCATTGTTGAAGTGACTTCCTCTATCTGATTCCAAAGTTACTGGGAAACCGAACCTAGGAATGAGTTCTCGTAGCAACAGCTTTGCGACTGTAATACTGTCATTCCTTCTGGTAGGGTAAGCCTCCACCCACCTTGAAAACAGACACACTATGACAAGTACATATTTCAGTCCTTTACATGGTGGTAATTGTATGAAATCTAGCTGCAATCTCACAAAGGGTCCTTCAGCCTTTCCAATTTTTCCCAATCCAATTACTGTTTTCCTTCCCGGATTATTCATTTGGCAAGTTAGACACCTTTGGCAAAGACTCTCTGCTGCAGCCCTAAACTTTGGATTATACCAACTTTGTCTGAAGAGTCTAATCATGGCATCTCTCCCTACATGTGTGTCTCCATGATACATTCTGGCCATTTGTGAAATTAGACAGTCGAGCATGACTGGTCTGCCGTCTGTGTATACCCATACATCGCGATACCAAAGGGGATGATGGACGGAGCGTTTGAGCAAATCAAACACTCACCCCCAGTCAACTGATCTGGGTTTAATCCATCATCATTCTTTAGCTCACTCCACCACCCCAGTTCAGACATGGCCATATGCAAATCAGTCTGACCCTGTGCCTCATGGGAACAGTCCAGCCCGAACTGCCAAGCCATGTCTTCCCTGGACCGGAAACAATTATCCTGGGACCGGTTTCTGGCTATCCAATTTTTCCCAATCCAATTACTGTTTTCCTTCCCGGATTATTCATTTGGCAAGTTAGACACCTTTGGCAAAGACTCTCTGCTGCAGCCCTAAACTTTGGATTATACCAACTTTGTCTGAAGAGTCTAATAATGGCATCTCTCTCTACATGTGTGTCTCCATGATACAGTCTGGCCATTTGTGAAATAGACAGTCGAGCATGACTGGTCTGCCGTCTGTGTATACCCATACATCGTCATCTGCTCTTCGGGAACATCCTATTTTTATCCAAACATCTCTTTCACTCTCATCAGCATCGTCTTGCAATCTCTTCACATCATTCCATGTTTCAGGTGGTGCATATAACATAAGTTGGCAGCTGTTCCCCATCCTTTCAACCTTTTTATTTACTGACAACCTGTTCTTGGCACAGTGTTGAGCCGCCAGATCTGCGTATCTGTTACCGACTACCACCCAGTCATCTCCTGACTGGTGTGCGGCACATTTCACCACCGCCAATTCTTTTGGTGATTGTATTGCTTCCAATAATTCTTTTACAAACTGTCCATTTTTAATTGGGGATCCTGAAGAAGTCATGAAATCCCTCTGCATCCACAGTTGGCCAAAGTCATGCACAACCCCGTACCCATATTGACTGTCCGTAAATATGGTTACTCTTAAATTTTTCCCAATTTTGGAAGCTTTGATCAGAGCAATTAATTCAGCTACTTGTGCAGACTTGACTCCTGGTAAATAGGATGCTTCGACTATTCCAGTTAGTTCACATACAGCATAGGCTGCACTCAGTTTACCATCCTCATGCCTTAGGCATGAGCCGTCCACAAACAGCTCCCTATCTGGATCTTTTAGGGGCGTCTCCTGTATGTCAAGTCTCGGTTTTGTACATAATTCTGTGACCTTTAGACAATCATGTTCTGGATCATCTTTAACTTCTTCAAAAATTGGATCTGGCAATAACGTAGCAGGATTCACAATAGTGCACCTTACTATGGTCACATTTTCAGCACCAAGTATAATTCGTTCATACCTTGTCATCCGACTAGGTGTGAGATGCTGAGTTCGAGTTCTTGTCAACAAGATCACAAGTGCATGTGGGACAAATACTGTTACAGGATATCCCATTACTATTGGCTCACTTTGTTCAATGCTCATACAGGTAGCAGCGACTGCTTTCAAACAGCCTGGAAATGCTGCCGCCACTGGGTCCAATGTAGCAGAAAAATATGCTATAGGACGCCTATCTATTCCATGTCTCTGAGTTAACACTGAAAGTGCACAATTTTCTCTTTCATAGCAAAATAGTGCGAATTCTCTTGTATAGTCAGGCATGCCCAAGGCAGGTGCCTCACATAATGCATTTCTTAATTTTACAAATGCACCAGCACTTTCATCATCCCATTCAACTGGATCTTTGGCTTTCTTTTTGGTTAACTGAATTAAAGGCTTTGCTAGTAGTGAGAACCCTATTATCCATTGTCGACAGTACCCTACTATTCCAAGAAACATTCTCACTTCTCTTTGTGTTTCTGGCATTTTCATTTTCTTGATTATTTTTATTCTATCAGATGTTATTCTTCTTGTTCCTCTTTCAATTTGGTGTCCCAAATATTTAACTGCTGTGGTACAAAACTGCAGTTTTTCAGGTGACACTTTGTGTCCTTCCTCAGCCAAATGGTTGAGTAATGCAATTGAATCTTCAACACAATCAATCAATCAATCACAGAATTTGTAAAGCGCGCTACTTACCCGCGAGGGTCTCAAGGCGCTGGGGAGAAAAAAGGGGGGGGGGTGCTGCTACTGGTCGAACAACCAGGTCTTGAGTAGCCTCCTGAAGGTCAGCAGGTCTTGGGTCTGTCGTAGGCTTAGTGGAAGGGTGTTCCAGGTCTTGGCGGCGAGGTGGGAGAAGGATCTGCCGCCGGTGGTAGTTCTTCGAATGCGAGGGATGGTGGCGAGGAGAGGTCGGCGGAGCGGAGTTGGCGGTTGGGGACGTAGAAGAGGAGTCGGCTGTTGAGGTAGGCTGGGCCAGTCTTGTGGAGTGCCTTGTGTGCGTGGATGAGGAGTTTGAAGGAGATTCTCCTGTCGACGGGGAGCCAGTGCAGGTTCCTCAGGTGGGGGTGATGTGGCTGTGGCGTGGTACATCGAGGATCAGGCGTGCGGAGGCGTTTTGTATGCGTTGCAGTCGCTTGATGAGCTTGGCCGGGGCTCCTGCGTAGAGGGCGTTCCCATAGTCAAGTCTGCTACTGACGAGGGCCTGGGTGACTGTTCTTCTTGTGTCTGTCGGGATCCACCTGTAGATCTTGCGAAGCATGAGGAGGGTGTTGAAGCAGGAGGATGAGACTGCGTTGACTTGCCTGGCCATGGAGAGCGTTGAGTCGAGGATGACTCCCAGGTTGCGTGCGTGGTCGGTGGGTGTCGGGGCTGCTCCCAGCGTCGTTGGCCACCACGAGTCATCCCAGGCTGAGGAGTTGGAGCCGAGGATGAGGACCTCTGTCTTCTCCGTGTTCAGTTTTAGTCGGCTGATCTTCATCCAATCGGCGACGGCCTTCATTCCTTCATGGAGGTTGGATTTGGCGGCGAGGGGGTCCTTGGTGAGGGAGAGGATCAGTTGAGTGTCGTCGGCGTAGGAGATTATGTTGAGGTCGTGCTGTCTGGCGATGCGTGCGAGCGGGGCCATGTAGATGTTGAACAGTGTTGGGCTGAGGGACGATCCCTGGGGTACGCCGCAGATGATCTCGGAGGCTTCGGATCGGAATGGTGGGAGGCGGACTCTCTGGGTTCTGCCGGTGAGGAAGGAGGTGGCCCATTCCAGGGCCTTGTCTCGGATCCCTGGGTCGTGGAGGCGTGCGTGTAGAGTGCAGTGGCAGACAGTGTCGAAGGCGGCGGAGAGGTCCAGCAGGATGAGGGCTGCGGTCTCACCGTTGTCCAGCAGGATCCTGATGTCGTCGGTGGCGGCGATGAGGGCAGTCTCAGTGCTGTGGTTGCTGCGGAACCCCGATTGGGATGGGTCCAGGATGCTGTTTTCTTCGAGGTATCGGGTTAGCTGTTTGTTGACGATCTTCTCGATGACCTTGGCTGGGAACGGAAGCAGGGAGATGGGCCGGAAGTTCTTGAGGTCTCTCGGGTCCGCCTTGGGTTTTTTGAGTAGGGCGTTGATCTCTGCGTGTTTCCAGCTCTCTGGGAAGGTTGCGGTCTCGAAGGAGAGATTGATGATGTTGCACAGGTGGGGTGCGATGGAGCTGCTGGCTTTGTTGAAGATGTGGTGCGGGAAAGGGTCTGACGGGGAGCCGGAGTGTATTGTGCTCATGGTCTTGATGGTGTCCTCAATGTTCACGCTGGCCCAGGCTGGCAGGGGGACGTGGTCGATGGTGTGCGGCGGGTCTGGTGCATCGATCTTAGTTGAGGCTGTCTGGGTGTTGAAGCTGTCGTGGATGTCGGCGATCTTGCGGTGGAAGAAGGTGGCGAGGGAATCGCACAGGGGTTGCGACAGCGGGATGTCGTTGGTGTTGGAGCTGGGGTTGGAGAGTTCCTTCACGATGTTGAAAAGCTCCTTGCTGTTGTGTGCGTTGTTGTCGAGGCGGTCTTTGAAGGAGATTCTCTTGGCGGACTTGATGAGGTGGTGGTGGTTACGGATGGCGTCTTTGTGGGCTGCGTGGCTGTCCGGTGTCTTATCACTGTGCCATTTCTTCTCTAGTTTCCGGCAGGTGCGCTTGGAAGCTAGGAGTTCCGAGGTGAAACAGCTGGCTCTTTTGGTGGTGTCACTGTAGGTGAGTTTTTTCAGCGGGGCGAGGGTGTTGGCACAGTCGTCCATCCATCGTCTGAGGTTGCAGGCGGCGTCGTCGGTGTTGGATGGGTCGGAGGGAGGGCTGAGAGCGAGGGTTGCCCGTAGTTGGTCTTCGGTGACTTTGCTCCAGCAGCGGCGTGGGATCTGTTGGGTGCGGTGGTGTGTGGTGGGTTTCTGGAAGGTGAAATGGATGCAGTGGTGGTCGGTCCAGAGGAGTTCCGTGGTGTGGCTGAAGGAGACGTGGGAGCTTGAGGAGAAGATGGGGTCAAGCGTGTGGCCGGCGGAATGGGTCGGTATTGTGACGAGCTGGCTCAGACCGAGGTTGGCGAGGTTGTCGATCAGGGTGGTGGAGTTGCTGTCGTTGTTGTTCTCCAGGTGAAAGTTCAGGTCTCCGAGGAGGATGTAGTCGGTAGAGGTCAGGGCGTGCGTGCTGATGAAGTCGGCGATGGAGTCGCTGAACTGGGGTCGGGGCCCAGGGGGTCATGAGTGTTGGATGCTACCAGTAAGTCGTCTATATACTGTACAAAGACTGAACTCCTGGGTAGCACTAATTTCTCCAAACACCCTTTAAATATTTGATTAAAAATGGAGGGACTTTCTGTGTATCCTTGAGGAACACGATTCCATACATAGACTTTATTTTCGAATTTAAATGAAAAAAGATACTGGCTATCTGGGTGCAATGGTATTGAAAAGAATGCTTGGCACAGATCAATCACAGTGAACCATTCTGCACTCCAGGGTATCTGGTATAAGATTACTGCAGGATTTGGTACTATAGGACAACAAGGTACCACAATTTTATTAATTTTGCGCAAATCCTGAACAATCCTATACTTTCCACTAGGCTTCTTCAAACCCATGATTGGTGAATTACAAGGGCTACTCATAACTTCTTTTAATATGCCTTGTTTTACCATTCTGTTAATTTCCTCAACAACTCCTGCTTTTACTTCTGCACTCATTTTGTACTGTCTAGTATTTGGGAAAATTGCACCTTCCTTTACAGTGATTTTTACTGGGTCTATTTTGGCCATAAGTCCTACTTCTTTTCCAGTGAAATCCCATACCTTGGAATTCACTGTAGTTCTTAGCTCTTCTGGTAGTTCGTTTTTCGTTATCAAAGAGAACATCTCATCTATTTCTGTACCTTGCTTGGCTATCATGAACTTATAAACATGATCTTCATCCGGGGTCTGTATTGGAACACCATCCGGTGTGCAGAAAATAGTACAATTCATTTTGCACAGTAAGTCTCTACCCAATAAGTTTACTGGACTAGAATCACACACTACAAATTGGTGCATTTCTCGGAAGTTTCCTATTTTTACTTCCATTGGCTTAGTAAGAGGTGTTCTGATCTTTTGATTAGCTACACCTACAACTTGGATAGCTTCTCCAGAGACAGGAAGTTCTGGGATGTCTGCTGTTCTCACAGTAGAACGGGTAGTACCAGTGTCTAAAAGGAAAGTGATATCATTACCTCTTACTTTCCCTTCAACATATGGACCTGACTGATCTACCGGCAAGGATGCGCCAAGTACGCACTCCTTCTCCCCCTCTCTTAGGCACCGTCATTGATGGTTATATGAATCAAAATCATCCTGTAAAAGAAACTGTGAAGTTACATAGTCATTCTTACCACTTCCTCCTTGATATCCGACGTCTGTACAGGGCTTTGCTCTGCTTACATTACCCTGTATAGGGGCAGGTGGCAACTGACTCTGAGGATTTACACCCTGCTGTGAGTCATTCTGCGTCTGTGGATTTAAATTATGATTTGGGCCATTATTATTTCGAATCTTTTTACATTCATCCTTCCAATGCCCCAACTTTCCGCATCCATGACAAGGAAATTTCTTTTTAGCCTCTTCTCTACTCATTCGTCCTCTCACTTTACCACCATTTCCTGTGTCACTATTTGTTCCAGAATCTTTTCCCTGATTATCAGTTGGATTATCCAAATTAATTCCATGTCGCTCAGCCATTTTCACCTGAGCCCAAATCTCTTTTTTCAGTAATTTCTTGTGCCTATCCTCAATATTGTCTCCACAATATTTTGCATATTTCAAAATCTCATCTATGGGCTTCCCTTGCCAGCACAACATGTGCTGCTTAATCATCTGAAAAATCTCTGGCTTTAAACCATAAACAAATCGGTAGACAAACTGACTCATATTTTTATCTCCAATGTCCTCAAATCCACTATATTGTTTGAACACCTGTAATAGACGTTCATAATAGGCATGTACCGATTCACTTGCTTCTTGGGTGGTCCTGTCTATTTTCACCCAATCTGTTTCCTTTGGTGGTATTTTCCCCTTCAGGTAAGTTATTACCTGCTGATACTTTTCATTACATCACTTGGTGGAGCACCTGTTTTTGCATCTCTAGGATACTCTTCACTCGGCCAGTCAACTGTAATTTTACAATCTGTCCACAAATCGGCAGGTAGCACTATGTCAAACAAACCATCTAAATCTTTCAACAATACCTTAGACACTTTCACAAACCTCTCAACCTGCTTATACCATTCAATTAGCTTTTCTCTCAACTTTGGAAAATCATTTGTAAATGATAAAATATCTTGCCTACTCCATGGGACATGAACGTAACCTCCTCCAGGTACTTCTCGCATCGGGTACATCTGATCTGCTTTCCCTGTTTCCTTCAATAAATATTCAGAATTTGATCTACTGTACCTTGCCTCTTCCTTTTTCTTTGTCCATCTAGCTTTCCATTTATCTAGATCTCCCCATTTCTATAGTACTGACATTAATTCTTTTACTTGTAGTTTTCGGCCAGAGGCATTCATGTTTTCTAGATCCTTGTCAGAAAAATCTGCTCTATAGGGCTTCTGTAACACTTTTGACTTTCCTATTTCAATTCCCATCTGTAAGGCCAAATCTGATAATTTATCATGAAATATTTTTACATTTCTAGTTATGCTTCTGCATACAAACAATAGTTCTTCATGATCGTAAGTATTTAGACGATCTACTCCTACATTTCCTGCTATCATTTCTTCTAACTCGACTTTTAATTTGTAGATGTCCATGATCTTTGGGGTGAACTCTGTCTGTCTGATCCTTGTGCCCACCTTTCTAAGTCTTCTGGCGTTACTACTGTGGCACTTTTAGTTCCAGATGAGGTTATTATATTTACATCTTTGGAGCAACCAGGTGTTATTCTTCTAGGAGTGCTATTTACAGATCCTCGAATAGGTAAATCCATTAGGGATATCATAGATTCACAATCACTGATCTGGTCATCAATTATTACGGGTTCGGGTTTAGGAATCTCTACAGGTGTAGGCATAACTAAAGGTTTCGGATAATTTACCTTGTCACCATATAAGGGAACCACTGGACCAATTGTTACAGGTATGGTCAGGGAATCAGGATGTACATTCAGCTGTGTTATTTTCTGTATCAATTCTGCTCTGTTTCTGTCTATAGCCTCTTTTTCTTTATCCTAAAGTACCCTATTAACTGGTGGATTATGCAATACTTGCGGTACCAATGGTGTTCTTAAAACTGGTGCACTTGGGGTACAACCACTTGTCCCTTCCTGATATGGTGGCGGGTTCTTTAATATTTCTTCAATAAATTCACCTTCAGGATCTCCAAACCCTGTTAAATGTTTTGTCTTTTCTGTGCATTTGCTCCCTAACGACTCTTCTGCTATACAAACTGGATACAAACCCTCTGTAAGCATCGCTCTTCTCCACTGTTTCATCTGACCGTCTCTTGACTCATTTTGGTATCTAGGGAAAAATCCCCGATAACCCCTACTGCTTCTTGATCGGTCACGTTCGAATGCCTCTGTTTCCCATTCTTCTAAGGCTTCGTATTGAGTTAATCTTGGTCTGGGTTCTAAGTCATTCATCCTCAATCTTAAATTTTGAAGAATTCTCCCATTGAAAGTACCATTCTCTGGGAATGCCAATATTCCATCATTTTTGGTATATTCTATCCAATTTTCTAACCATACACAAGTATGATAACCTCTCTCCATCATCATGAATGAAGCGGGCGTTTTTGCTGGTGGAATGATAATTCCTTCTCTAGTTTTGATGGATATATCCGTCTTAAAATAATTCTTAACCTTTTGTAGAAATGTCATTTTTCTCTTTTCTCCATACATTTTGGGTAAACATCTATGTATCGAATTATATTCTGCAAAACCTAGGAATCTCCTGTCTGGACGGGTTCCTGTTAAAGTCGGATCACGTTTCCACATATAATCTCCACTATCCACTAAGATTTCGACTTCTATGCTGACAACCAATCAAATTCCAGCTAACATTTGTCTCTGAACCAATCCTAGCGCGGCTTTTCAGTGACGTCTGTCTGACGACCCCTCCTTTACAATCTGCGCTTCTCTGTCCCTCGCTGTTTCAACCAATCCCAGCGCGACACCTGTGACGTCAGTATTACTCCTGACTACTGACCCCTCCTTTACAAGAGTCGTTCCACGCCCGCTGTCTCAACCAATCCCAGCGCAGCGTTTGTGATGTCAGCTTCCTCTCCGACAGCTGACCCTCCCTTTATAAAATCGTACGCAAAACTTTATTTTCTCTACGCTTCAGTAACAACATAAAACATTCGCTATCGTGCCAGTTTCGCTAAATTTGAAAAGGATAGTTTCTCTCACACTTAGTAAAACCTTTCCATTTACTAAACATACACTACGAGTAAAACCCTTCCGTTTACTCTTCACGTAAGCTTCAGAAATACCTGCTACTTCTTCAATGTTACCCTTTCTAGGTGATATAACATCAAATTTTTACCAGCGTATTCCTTTGCTATTACTCACACGCATAGAGTCCCTAACAAGTACTGATAGCCCTGCCTAACTTTCCAGTACTATTTCTGCCTGACAGATAACCTCACTGCAGTATGGCTTCCACTTACCATCCGCTATTCAATTTTCCCCCGGGGATTCTAGACAACATAAAACAAAACTTTTGAACAAACGGATGTTAGTTTATAAAAATAAAATTCTCATTTCCCAATTAACAAAGTGTAACCATCCTCTGATAACCAGAAAACTGATCCAGCGGGTTACTAGCAACAAGCATTCATACACCGAATACTCACCTGGGCCCATTCATTCATACTACGCTAGCAATTTCCGCTGGTGGGTCAGTTGTACTCTTTATCAATATCCCTGCTACCAATTACTTTTCTGATTGAAGAGTAATGACTTACCAATGGACCCTTTGATAATTGGGAAGTTTAAAATGAGTGACATTCAATACAATCCATAATCCTAAAATAATCACTGAGTCAGGAAGTTTTAAAATGTTTATCTAAAATTTAGCAGACTAAATTACAAAACCACATAATACTTAATCGTATATCAAGGATGAAGCATACTAATAATTAAATCTCGATCAATGACGGTCCCTCAGAAAGGAGTAGATAGAGACAGCAGCACAGCTAAAGGTTGCTTATATTTACCTAAAGGTGCGAGAACCAAACCCCTTGGCCAAGGAGTTGGAAAGATAGGTCCCAAGAAGGATGAAGACCAAAGACCTCCGGACCAGGTTCAGGACAGGACAAGTGACCTCTCTATCAATGACGCCTGCGTCGGTCCCCTCTCTGATACTTCGCTTCTCCTTGCTTCTCTCGAGTCGTCTTCTAAGAATCCGCTGCCCCCACCTCAGGACCTCTCTGGACAGCGAATCAGCCTAGTTCTGCTCTGCATCAGCGTCTGGATCAATGCATCGCTTCCTCATAACTAATTAACTAATCTATACCTATTATACCCTTCTACACCCAGGTACCTCCCATTAATGTTTCAAAATTATGGGCCCACTACTTCTGATTGGACGGGGACAGGGGGTTGATCCTCACACCATGTCAATTTAGTTCAATTTCTTTAAGCCCATTGTTTGAAAATACCGCCCCTCACAATTAATACATTTGCTTTATTTCCCACCCATCTCATGACAAAGTTTAATACATTGTTTATATAAATTGTTGCATTTTTGCAGGAACATCGCGGATGTAGTGGATTTTGGCCACCAGGTCACGGCCTTGGATGACGTCCAAGTTGACTTCATCGCTGTGCATTGTTTTCCCGGGCGCATGCGTACTTCGCATTGGCTTCAAGCTGCCTCTCCGTTAACCCAGGCCCCATTTTACGAACTAATAGAAAGTCAAAGAAGAAAAACATTAAAATCACAAATAAATGTTTTCACTGTATACCCCCTATTTCTACTCTATTCCCATTTAATTATAAATCTATCCCGCATTAGTAGCATTAGAATACCACAGTTTTAATTGCAGCATATGCGCAAGCTTTAGCACGTGAAAACATTAAGCAGCCATTTTAATACACACTGCGCAGAAGCAAAGTTTTCCCTCCAAGCAAAGAAAGACGTCATACCACGTGATATGATTGAGACATGCGCACTAAAATTCCCGCGCTTTAGCGGCCATTTTGGATTAGACAAGCGTTACTTATTAGTCTAAACACATAGGCAAGCTTCACTCGTATAGTGTTCATGTGTGCATTTGTTAGTAGAGACATTACAAATTTAATAAATTAATACTGTGAGAGGATTGCTTACGAGCAAGTCTCACTCTGAGTTCTTGCTCCATCAATAGCATCAGAACACAAATAGTGAGCATGAGCCGCCATTCATTCTGGCAAAAGTGCTCTTGCATTAGGATTATTTCCCCTAAATTACTCTCAATTACGCGAGGAGTAATCGTATAATTATTATTAATTATGCGTCAAAGAGTAACTCAGAATTACCAAAATTACTCCAGTTACTCTGGTGTAATTGAAATTCCACCCTGGCCTAAATAATTGGTGGCATGACTCACAAAGGGATTGAAAAGATGAAATGTGTATTTGCTCACAGAATTTTTTCTCTACAGGGAAAATATTTTTCCTTTGGGAGAAACATCTTCTACTAAACCTCATTTAATATTTAATACGGAGGTGCTCCTTTCTCTTTGCAGTCTTTTAACGGGACTTACTGCTGGCTTCCATAATAGAAACTATTTTCAAATTTATCATGGGCAACCTCAAACTTCCATGTTTGTTTGTGTTTATTGGCCTTTTGCACTGCAACTTTCTCCTCGCCTCCCGTAATACACATTTTCTCTCCCCACATCCTCCATTTGCATTGTGGAAAAGTGATGTTTATGTGCACCTCAGTGGAACATAGGTGTGCAAAAGCTTTGGTAATTTAGTTAGACTCCTCTATGGCTGCGAAGTTAAACATACACGTTAATGTCAAATAAATGGTTGTTAATCGGTATGGCCAAAAATATCTACAAAGTTTTGTGAAAGCATTGTCATTTGATTATTGGTGTTCACCATGATAGGGATAGTCTGTCAATATTGCCAGTATTTCAAAGCTGCTGACCTTGATATTCAAGGTGTGGATTATGTACCTGGAAAAGAGAGAAAATTATTTTAGAAAAAGTTTGTCCTAAAGTTAATACCCTTTTATTACACCATTCAATAATGGAATAGCCCTGAAAAAGACATGGGTGTCTTGTAGAAGGTGGGACCATTTCAAGAACAACCAATTATATATGATTATCATTATGGACTTGTTCTAAACGTGATTATTCATGTGGGTTGATGATCGCTGGCACCGGATACTACTAAATGTTCACAAATGCAGATCTTGGTTTTTGTAGTTGTCATTCCAATATATCTTAAACTGAATGGGTAAGTGATCATATAATTCACATTGTCACTGTTGCAGTTAGTGTGTTTCTTTAATTGTCAATCTTATCTAAGGCCCAATCGATCTCCTATGTAGTTACTGTGATAGGGCAAATGGTGCAACAGCCACAAGACAAATGTCCGAACATGGGCGCGAATCCATATAATATATATTTGGAACCTTTCGCTTTGAAGTGACTTATATGACTAATATGTTGTATGCTACACTTTTCCAGGTCTCATTGCTACAATATAAGGATGGTTTGGTATAACCTTGCTTTCAAAAGAAGTACAAGGAGGTAAGGGTCATTTCATCGTTGAGGAAGATAGCTTCATCAACTCCTTGGAGTGTGGCTGTTTCAGTACTGCAGCACAGTCTGAACACTGATTGATAGTCTTGAAGTATGTTATTCTTGCTGATGTGTTCCTGTAGCTCAGTGGTGACTGCCTTCTCAAGGAATTTTCCAACAAATAGGAGATATAGTGGTATGGGTTATAGGACAACAGGTTGCAAGGTCGGCTGGACATAGTGTAGTCTTTTTCAGCAGGGGGAAGATCTTTCAGTTGTCTGTGAAAGTGCACTTGGTTAGCGTGGTGTTGACAATGTGGAAAAGGGGTGAGGGCTTCTCTTTGTAGAGACTTGATGATGGGGGAGGGAAGAATGTCATGTATAAGGGAAGTGATTTTGAATGAGTTCAGAATGTTGGAGAATTCTGTGTGGGAGATAATGTTGAAGGATTGCTTGTGGTATGACAGCTGGGTATAGATGATGGTTTGGATGATGAGGATTAATTGATGTTAGATCTGATCTTGATTATTTTATCAGTGAAGAAAAGGTTGATAGAATTGTATCTGTTGGCTGATTTCTTTAATTGTTGTATTCGAGATCCAAAATAAACAATTATAAAGATCAACATGTACCATATACCGATCCATAAATACGTAAATTCAGGTCCACAGCACCTTTCATCATTACATTATGGAACAAATCAGTCAGAATACTTTGCATAATTCATTACTCACAAAAAATTTAGAGAACGATCTACACTTTTCCACCATAAGCAGGAATTTCCGCAATATGTTAACCCCAAATTTTGTTAAATCTCGTGGCTACTCCACACCAAAGAGCATATATTGATTCTTTGACTCTCACTTGCTTCAGCTTCACCACCCATTCACTGACAGAGGGAACCGACTTTGTTTTCCAGCTTTGCACTAGACAGGCAAGGGTCCGCATACCAAAAGCCTCAGTCCCCAACTATGTGGTAGCAGCAAAAGGCACACAAATGATGGGCGGAATGTGGAATAAATCAAACATTCACCCCCAGTCAAGAGATCTGGGTTAAATCCATCATTCTTTTGCTCACCATGCCACCCCAGTTTGGACCCAGCCAAATGCAAGTTAGTCTTGACCCTGTTCCTCATGTGAAGAGTCCAGCCCGAAATGCCAAGCCAGGCTCTCTCAGGACCAGAAACAAGCTTCCTGGGACCGGTTTCGGGGTAGCACCCCTCATCATCCAGGCTAGCTTAATCCAGTGGCACAGTGAGCCTTGGACCCACGTCTGGGCATACCCAGCGCACTTAGGGCGAGAAAGTAAAACACACACAAATGATGGACAGCATGTGGAACAAATCAAACATTCACCCCCAGTCATGAGATCTGGGTTAAATCCATTGTTCTTCTGCTCACTATGCCACCCCAGTTTAGACCCAGCCATATGCAAATAAGTGATGATACCCCGAAACTGGTCCCAGGATTCTTGTGTCCAGTCCAGGGAGGACCTGGCCTGTCAGTTCGGCCTTGACTGTTCCCATGGGGAGCAGTGTCAAGACTGATTTGCATATGGCTGGGTTTATACTGGAAAGGCATGGGGAGCAAAAGAAACTATGGATTTAGGCCCAGATCTCTGTACCTGGGTGAATGTTTGACATTGTTCGGCATTCTGTCCATCAATTGTTCTTTTTGCAAATATTGGTGGGGGACAACATTGACAAATGGTTCCCCGCTTAAGAAGGTGGCTCTAAGGGTGCATAGGGTGCCTGAGAAGTACTGGGGGTAACTTGTGGAGGTGCATGCCCACAGTGGGGAGGGGTGGAAGACCAAACATGGTAGACCCCTATGAAGAAGAAACAATTGATGGACGGAATGCTGGACAATGCAAACATTCACCCCCAGTCACAAGGATCTGGGTTAAATCCATCATTCTTTTGCTCACCACACCACCCCAGTTTGGACACAGCCATATGCAAATCAGTCTTGACCCTGTTCCTTGTGGGAACAGTCCAGCCCGAACTGCCAAGCCAGGTCCTCCCTGGACTGGAAACAAGCATCCTGGGACCGGTTTCAGGGCATCACCCTTCATCAGCCAGAAGGGTGACCTCGGGAGGACACTGAGTGTACAATACCTCTCTGTGGAGCAGTGTCAGTGCACTTCCTCATGGCCTCTTTGCATCTGTGCTGATGTCCAAAACACAGATGCAAAGTTGCAAAGTATTTCCCTCACTAGCATAGGGACACACACCCATGCTAATGTAGGAAAGCCCCCTTGGCAGGTAATCATCCAGGGAATATCCACAACTGTTGCAGGTAGCCATGACAGGCTAAAAGAGATGCTTACAGGGAACTTGGAATGAGTGCCATATGTTCCTTTGCTGTCACCAATGGGTTTCCCTAAAATCCAGAGATAGAATACAGCCAGACATCTAAATGGCTTGAGGAAAGCAGGAAGGCAGCCATGGGTGGTTGCTATTCCATTAAAAGAGATTCACATCAATGACATAAATTAAAAAGAGAAAATATATAGTTCATCTTTCAATTTGAATTAATTTGGCCCATTTAGAAAATGAAGGGCCTCATGTACAAAGCTTTAGCGATTCGCAAATTGGTCACAAGCTGGTTTTGTGAACGCTAAAATAGTGTTTTCTTGTGGACAAAACACTGAAAAATAGTATTTTAATTTTGTACATGAAACCAAATATTTAGGAACTCGCAAAATAGAGACCCTTTTTGCGATTCCCTAAAGAAGAATTAAAATTTGTGACACATTGCCTATATATGTAAAAAGCATTTTCAAATTGTGAATATGTGCAAAAAAGCCAAATAGCATGTGCAAATTACCATCAAATGGGAAGCAGGTGGTATCCAGGTGCCAGTTATAAAGGCCACCTGAAATCCAACAAAAAATCCATAATGGCTGCCCTCTACATGATGCTGGTCACTGGGAGCTCTACAAAGGAGAAAATAAGACAGGAACACATTTTCAGACAGCAAGTTACTTTCTTGGATCAAACATAGGAGGGGCTATATGTACATGCAGATTCATCAAGGCTGTAATATTAGAATTAATTAATGACTTGTAGCCATTCTTGCAAGGCCCATTGGATGCTGCCAAGCCATCTATCTGCATGTTCAATTGTTATGTTCTCTACATCCGCTTGTGTCAGGGAGTCACCAAAACACAGTGGTTTTTGCTGGTAGAATTTCGCAAAATGCTATGTCTAGGGTTTTCTGCAATTTTTGGATGGAGTGCTCTCCAGAATCAATGCCCATACTATTTTTCCATATAGCCATGCTGATTTGCAGTCAACTAAAGTTACATTCAAACTAATTGTTCATTTTCCTAAAATTATAGGATGTGTGGAAACGTATATGTGCACCCTCTGCTACAGGGTGCCTGTACAGAAACATAACATATTATCATTCCCTTAACATTCAAGAGGTGTGCGATTCAGAATATATTTTAAAATGGACATGGTCGCCTGTTATCCTGGGAGTATACATGACCCTTTCATATTTTGCGATTCTGAATTCTACAGTTGTTTTGCACAAGGAGACATGGGAGGCAGCTACATGTTAGGTGAGTGCCTGAAATAAATGTTACATATTTTTTCATGACCCCACTGTACTTATTACTTACACTCGTGGATTTATCTTACACAGGATAGTGCATATGCCATTCATCCTTGGACCATCACTCAATATTTGCAGCCAAGGTCTGCAAAGGAACGTTGCTACAATGCTGGCAACGAACAAACCAGGACTACAAATGAAAGGACATTTTAGATTTTGAAGGGCAGGTGTAGATGCCTTCATTAAAGTGGAGGTGTTTTGGAGTATATTTCACAGACTGCTTGTAAATGCCTGCGTGCGCTCTTCTGAATATTATAGCAATTTGGAGGGGATTACGGGAGGAAATTGTTGAAGAGGCACCTGATGGTGATGGGGTCCCCCTCTCAATGCCACATATTTCCTCAACATAATTTACATTCACCGGCGGAAATAGACCGTAGAACAGAATCACAAATAATCATTATGAATATGATGGTTTTTTTTGTGAAACAGACATCAGCACACTTGTGCCTATGTTTGAGACAGTATATTTATGTCCTATTACTTCAGAGGTATTTCACATTTTGTGAACAATATAATAAATAAACAACAAGTAAATAAAAAGCTACCATTGTAGTATTTCTTTATGCATTTCTTTTTCTCTCAGCAGGACTACATGTTTGCCTGATCCATGGCACCTGGCTACCTGTAGGGTTCACTTCCCCACTCCTGCTCATATTGTTTATCTAAAGTATCCTCACGGACTGAAAGAATACCGATGCTAGAACTTAAAGATATATGAAGGCTTCTTAATTCCTTTAAAACATTGCTACTGTTTTGTAATGTTCTATTGATATCACAATTTTGCCAGCTTAATTGTGCCTGTAAATGTAAAGATCTGTGACGCTCTACAGAGTGAGCAAATGAAGTACGGTGAATAAAGGAATTGCATTGTCTCTGCCTTTGTGCTTTTCCTTCTTCTATAAAAGTTTGGCATAGGGTTAGGACTGTATCTTGCATTTCAGAAATACAGTTGCCTAAAGTCTGAAAACGTGTCTGACTGGTTTAGTGTAACTCACTAACACATAGGGGCTGATCACGATACGGCCCGTAAAGGCTCCCACCTGCGGTCGAAGACTTTAGGGCCCCATCGCAATGGGCCGGTCCGTTTACTTTCCGACCACCTTATTATGTTAGAGGTGGTCAGAAAGTAAACCTGCCAGTCATTCCAACTGGCTTCCGACGGGCTCGAAGAGCCTGTCCGCCAGTCGGAAGGTGGCAAGTAATCTCAAGGGCAGGTCTTTCTGCCCTTGAGATTACGATCACACTTTCCGACATGGAAGTTTCCATGTCGGCCTGTCCAACATGGAAACCATGTCAGAAAGCGTGTTTGGGGGCCTTTTTGGACATTTAGCATAGCATTCTCTAGTTTTTTTAAAAGTTGACCTAAGGACTATGAATCTTCCCCATATCTTTTTTGAAGCCGGTAAGACCTAAACCTGGTTGTTTGATTGCTGAAATAGGGAATGTCCTTATGTCACGGAAACAGTAGCAAAGTGGTGGTGGTAATTGAGGTGTTGATCTGTTTGGCAGATGGTGATGATGGTTTGATGTCATCTTTTTCCAAATATTCCATATTTAAAACTGTGTCGGCCTCATTATCTGAAGTGTTTGGGGGGACTTGTTCATTGTCATGGACCTGGGATGTTCCTGCCTTATCCTCATGAGTATAATCACTGGCAGTGTTGTTTGAAGTTTCTGTGTTGGAAAATAATAATAAAAATATTTCTTAAAATATATTCTACATATAATAACAAGGTTAACATTATAAGTATTTTTGCTGCTATATTTACATTTTTTAAATATTTAATTTACATTTTAATATCAATGGGCCTGCTTTTAGATCTTGGCAGACCGGTTACTCCGTCACATCGGTGACGGATATCCCGTCCGCCGAAATGTAAATCCCCTAGGATATAATGGGGTTTATATTTAGGCAGATGGGATATCAGTCACCGTTGTGACGGAGTAACCCATCCACCAAGATCTAAATCCGGCCCAATGTAATTACATTGTAAAACAGATTTGCGTCTTTAATGTAATTTAAATGTCACCCACACATCCGAAATAAACTTCTCTGCTCCTCTGCTCTCTACACAAATGATGTGGTTTCCTACTTCCTGGATCAACGGTGTCGTCAGCAACAGCCAGGGCAACATTCACAATTTGCGAATGCCAATTGCATTTTGTGAATCTATATTAGTGATTCTTAATTTGGGAATGCAAATCTTAATGATTCATAATCGCCCTAGGGTTTTATTTGTATGTTCCAAATAAGAAATTGTGAATTGCAAATCATTTTAAGTCGTAATTTATGATTTCCTATTAGGAGGATTTGCACATGAGGGCATGAATCCCATTTTATCAGTCTGTACTTTTACATTCATTTCAATATAACTCGTATAGGCAGGTACATTTTTTCTAACAAAGTTTGCCATAAAAGCTTGAAAATAGGAGCAGCATTTCACCATATATCACATCATACAATGGTTGCTATATCACTACTTTAATAAAACGTAGAGTTTGAGAATATTATCAATATCAAACAGGAGAATTACAATCTGCGTATGTTTTTATTGTTTGGGACACATAACAAGCACATATCAGCAGTATTTGTCACTGAATAGGCAATCCAAGGTAATTAAAAAATATTGTATTTTGTTTAATAAGTAATTTAACAAATTTAAAAAGAAAATTTCTACATTCTAAATGAAATATAAAAAAGCATCAAATTGGAAAAACTGTTAATAACATGAATATGCTCAGTGGGTATTTAATTTTAGTTTAAAGAAATTGTTACTTACAAATAGCAGAATTATGAATTCAGGAAAAATGTACTGCTGATTAGCATGGAGACAGATACCAAACAAAATAGAAATAGTAAGTGTTAAACATAAAGATAATACATTTACAACTAAAGAAAAAATTCAAGAAGTCTTTGCCACTATTTTTGAATAACTATTATGATGTACTGCTGGATTTTGCCAAAACGATCTATGCTTCCTTTATTGGCCAATTAGCTTTACCAAAAGGTACCAAAAAATGGTCAATCAAATTTAGAGAATGGGCCAGAGGGAGAGAGCAAATAGCAAAGATTGTGACAAACCTCAAAATTGGTGAAGGAGCTGGCCCTGCTGGACTATCTTGCGAACTTTGGAAGTGTTTATGGGACAGAATTAAACAAACAATTTTGACAGTGTGTTGTATGGTGCATTCTTCAGGCTCTATCTTGGCCTTGGTGCAAACGTAACTTTATACTTAATAAAGCTGGAAAGGATCAATCAAGCTTCTAAGTAAATCACCCTAGCTCTTTATTGAACTTTGTCAGGAAATCATATGCCAAAGTCTTGGCTAAGTGCCTCCAAATTATTATGACTGATCCAGTACCTTGAAGCCAACAAGAATTCATTAAAATGAAATATAGTAGGGAGATTATCAATGAAAAATTGGCACCTATTAATTCATAATATCTTGAATCTAGAACTTTGTGATGCCTAAATGCAGATGCAGACAAAGCATTTGATTTAGTTAATTGGCCGTACTTATAGAGTGTAATGGTGACTTTTTAAACTGTTCAGAGATTTTACTCTTTCAGATAATCTCACATGGTAATTCCTGCACCCTAATTATTCCCCAATCAGCATTAGATGATTTACTACACATTTAGTGAAACATAAGGGACTGGTAAGTGGGCAAGAGTAATTAGCAATGGTTGAGAATACTTCAAGTATTCCACTGATTCCTTTTTGGTCTGCATATATTGATACTGCAGCTGATATCTTCCTACCCACACCCGCTAAATTCTTTCAACCTAGTTCCTGCAACCTTGTTTTCTCAGTTAGAATAACTTTATTGCTGAAACTAGCAAGCATCACCTTTAAAACAATGTGCTATCAGCGTACATGGTGGCATTTGGCATAGAGAGAGAGTGTAAAGTGAGTAACGTCACTTCCATCCCAATTTTTCTGAAAACCTCCTCCCAAAATACTTGTTGCTGAAAGAAATAGGTGTAGCACTTGGCCAAGAAAATACACAATGTCAAGAAACACCTAGCTGTAGGACAGAACCAAGACTTAGGGCATGATCTATTGTGTGGTGAAAAGGGTACTCCATCGCAGGTGCAATGAAGTACTCTCTCCACCAAGCCCTTCATACACTCGCCTGATTTACAGGTGGCCGAACCTTAAGTATGTCAGCAAGGGAGCCTATTCTGTTTTAGTCATTCATCCGCCCGCTGATTCTGAGTGGCCAGTTGTTACTCTCACTTCATGTCTAAATTTAGCACATACAATCATGGCTTGAACAACCGGGAGGAATGGGAAAGGTTGATCAGTTAGGATGAAGTTACTTCCAGTATTAGATATTTCAACTCATAATATAAAATAAGCCAATAAGAGAAAATAAATAAGTTATCATGTACACATGAAGACATCTGTAAAATGAAGGACAAAGTATACACGATGAGTGTACTTTGCAGGAATGCGCGTAATAACGTATATAATATTGGACAATAAAATTTTAAAAACATTTTTTTAAAAATGTTTTAATATATGAGAGTAATCTCACATACAGGCCGATGTAATGAGCAAGAGTAAGAATAGTGAAGATTAGAGTAAGAATACTCTTACAATCAAATAGCATAAATATATACTATTGTTGGTAATCCACATCTCTGATCGGAGACACGAAATGTGCCTGACTTAAAAATGGCCACGATCATGGATTTAAATATCGGCGTGCATATGTCATAACGTGCATGTAGAGACTAGAATGCTCATTAAAACAGGGACTCGACAACGGCAGTTTGAAGGACGCGGACGCAGTCGCGTAGGTAAGCACTGCGTTTGTGTGACGGGAGGAGGATATAGATAGTGTCCAAAGCAGATAGCCACAATAATAACGGTATTACAATAGACAGCCCCACACGGATACTAAAATAATTCTAAGATAAGCACGCAAGCGAAATATTAATTATGGCATGTCTTAAGTGTAACATGTCGGCTTTTCTCGTAACTGGGATTGCCATATTGTAGAATATTATACCGGGGATGTAACAGTAAATTCCCGTTGAGGACGAATAGTAATCCAATAATAGGATTTTGTTAATTAGAAATGTTTGGTTAAGGGATATATGATGTTCTCCTGGGATAAAGGAACAGGATAGTCCATGTAAAAGATATATATAGAAACCCTAAACAACACGGTTCAATAATAAGGAAATGTTTAGGTTCAATGGATATTCTTCATTTATTCTTTCAACTCCCAGCAGATCTTATAAAGACCAGGGAGATATAAATATAAACAAAACAAAGGCAATACAAGAAAAGGAAAAAAGACTGAAGAGAAACTTTTTCTTGCTTAGAAGACACTCCCTTCCAATGAGTATCAAAAAAGATGTATAGAGGACATTGGTAAGGTCAGTACAAATAAAAAGTGAATAAATGAAGGGAAATGGGATGTAATGATAACTAATGAACAAAACTTGCATGAATGACTGTAGCTTCACAAATGGGTATATTATTATTAGGGAAAGTGGAAAAGAAGAAAAGGGTGTTCCTAACTGTGATTAAGAACTAAGGATATCAAGAACATCAAATACCCGGCCCATAAGATAAAGTAAGCAATATAAAGAGCTAATTCCCAAAAGTCCTATTTATGAAATAAAAACATTATGTCATAATCAATAAGGTGCCTGAAACTATTTAATTGTCTTCAAGGTGCAATAATCAACACTGGAGGAAACAAAATCCAGTTTAACTGTTGAACAGTGCCAAATGCAGCCACACAGGTATGCATCCTCTTTATTTTTATGAATATTGGGGTGAAAGTAAATTGGGTTAGAATCAATACCCTGTAAAAATAAGAAGTTCGTCCCACATACACAAGTGAATGTTCAGCACAAATGTGGACAACCCTGTAAAAAGAAAACAGGTCAGAAAAAAAATTATCTCTTTCAAAATTTCTGAATAATTGATTTTAACTTCGTGATGTTACCTGAGTACCTGGGGTTTCACAGGATTGCTGAAGAGATCACATAAAGAAACAGTATGTGATTAACAAACACAGAAAAAAACGTAGCCAAAGGTGTGCACTGAAATGATTAATTAGTAGGAATGACATTTTTAAATTTTAATTTATAACAGATAACAATGTGCATTGATGTAATGTTTGTAATCTCTGTCTCCTATAGTTTTAATAGTTGAATGTACAGTATTTGTACATACATGAATTTGTTTTGAAGAAGGAGGGAGATTGTTTCCAGGTGCTGCCAAAACGCTGCGCCGACAATATTTGAACTTTCATAAAATCATGATTTGTGATTGATATGATATTCGAATTCTTAAAGTATTTGGTTTGATGAATGAATATACTTAAGAACTTATTTTAATTGTATTGTTTTAATTAATATGATGTTTTTTAAACAATTGATGAAGGATAAATAGAGTATGATAATATTGAATAGGTAAATTCTGTTGAGATACTGGTAGATCTACGTAAGATGGTCCATGACTGTCCAAATTGTACCTTTATATATTTGATATTTTAAATAAAATAATAACATTTTTGTACATGGATATGAATAAATATTTTTGAATAGGAGACATGTGTTGATTGATAACATTGATCACCATACTATAATATCTATAACCTTTCAGTGCATACTTATTTTATTTGGCATTAGTAGTTACAGCACAAAAGGGAATCTGATTTTTAGATAAAGCACCCTCACTTATCGCCATGAAAACCCTGGTGGTAAGGGAGGGTGAAAATGTTTAAATAACCCCCTCACCATGGGAGAGAACTCCTATGGTGTGGGGGTAGTATATGTTGATTTTTCAAACAAAACTTGCTTTAGTATTTTAGGCCTGATTTAAATGTTGGCAGACTGTGGTAGTAACGTCACTATGGTGGAGTATTTCCGTCCACATTGTAGTCTGCACCCTTGGTTGAAATATGTATTGACAAAATGGTTTTGTACGTTAAAATACTATCTTAAGTTTTCGGACACTGGAGGCACATTTTTGGTTCATAGTCAAATGTATTTATTTCATCTTCAGAGTTTATCACAGTGTTTTACTATTTTGAATATTGCTGCAGATGAGCCGCTTTCACATAGCCTTAATTTCTATTTCCAACTTGCAAATTTTTATTTTTGTATGATCAACACAGGTTTGAATTTATGTTGAACTTTATGTTCGTTAGTACCATGGCTAGAATGCTATTGGGGGCACACCTTTTTGGTAGTGTTTCTTTTATATCAACATGAGAGTGGGTGTCAAGTGGTATGGGAATGCACGTGACACCGACAATATATATCCAGCACATTAGTGACGACTTGTAGCTGAGCACGCATGGATGAGATGAGTGTGCCGGTCACGCGATTCGGTGGAGGTACATTACACAGAGTTTGCACTTAAAGTTTTTATTTTGTAAAGCCATGGCACATTTTCACAGGCATTTCAGTGCATGCGGAGGTATTAAGCACTTTGATTGAACATTGGTCATGGGTTTAAGGACACGGTTTTTCAACAAGGAGCATGGAATGGAGATATTGTTTGGAGCACTGGTTACGTCTTAGGGAGTGTTGAGTTTCGTAATTCGTAGCACTATATAGCTGCACAAGTTCGAATAGTGCATTATGGGGTGTGAATTCCTGAAAATGTGGTAGTAGGACATTTTTAACACACGGTTCTACTCTGCTCTTACATTGTAGTTACCCCTGAGGAAGGGCAACAATTACCCAAAATGCATTGGGATTAATTCTCTACGTGGGATTATGCCAATTTTGTATCTATGTGGAGGGCACTCGTTGAACTACAATAAACTACAATAATTGACAGATTTACAAAACCATGGATTACTTGAGACTACTTAAGGAATAAATTGGATTAAAAACAAATGGATAAATGTGGTTGAACTTTTTTGAACACTTACAGACATTACCGCTGTGCATCCTGGCTCGGGTGCCTGATGAGGCTCCCGTTGTTTTGAATGAGGGTACTCTGCCTGCCACATTTAGAGATGTCCATCGATCCAGCAGATATCTTTTGCATTTACAGAAACCGCTGTCATGACGGTTCCTGTGTAAATGCAATGAAAGTGTGCCTTGCTGCTCCGTGAACAAGACAGTGCCACACGGTACACTTTTGTTTTATTTTTTATTTTCTAAAACAAAATCCCAAAGTGGGATTTTGCTTTTGAAAAGAAAAGAAAAACAATGAACCCCCCTCACGGTGGGAGGTTTCTCCCGTGGCATGGGAGGTAATTGAAAAGCTTTTACATCTACATACCACAATGTTTTAGGTGGTGCTATGTAAATGTAAACACTGACTATGAGTCTGTGCACTCTAAGTCAGGCGGTAAGACACACGGCGAAACCTCTGATGGCCCAAAAGAGTAAGTCTCCAGAGTCTGCATACTGAAGATTAGGCCTGGGCGGTGAACTCCGCTCCACTCGTGGAGTTTGCGGAGTTTTCTGCACTCCGCGTTACGTGGGGATCGCGGAGTTCCGAAAAACTCTGCTTCGCGGAGCGGAGTTTTTTTCCTCGCTCACGTCCGTCAACGCCAAGTTGGCGACCGCGAGCGTGGAAAATCAACATCCCGGTGAGATTTCTCAACGCGGGGGGGTCAGGTTTCTCATTGCGAGTGGTCGCGTATGCTTGCGACCGCTCGCGTTGAGAAACTGTCCGTTCGCGTTGAGAAAGCTGCCGCTCAAGTAAAAATCTACTCGAGCAGCAGAAAAGGAAAGCTTGCGCTGTGCATGGTGCCGTTCGCAATGATTGCACAGTGCGGACAAGCATCCGGCACTGGGTAATCACCGCAAACTGCATTTTTCTATCATACTCCGCCGCTCGCGGAGCTGTGCGTAGTGCGACAGAGTTTTATATGCACTTTGCGGTGTTCCGCGTAGTGCAACTCCGCGAACTCCGCCCAGGGTTACTGAAGATCAATCCATCTGTAAATCAGGTGGGCGGAACTTCAGGTTGGAGTGAAGGGTACTCCATCGCCATTCAAACAAAGTATCCTTTCCACTAACATCTAACTCAGGTCCTTTGATTTTGAGCAATCAAAAGCAAGCTAAAAGTTTGATGGATGCCAGCCATGTTTGGCGGAGACATTCATTGAAGATTTCACTCATTGACAGGAACTACCGTTATGGCAGTTCCTGCCAGTGACTAGAGATGTCGGCAGGGCCAGTGGCCATCTCCACATGTAGATAATGGGTACTCTGTCAGGCGATGGAATATTTCACTCTGTCGCCCTGATTGAGTAGAGCCTGTCCTCCGCACACTTTATCAGGACCTAAATTATTCATCAAAATAGATACACTCTACCCATTTTGTTGAATGATCAAGTGCTGGGAGGTATGAACCCATCTGTGATATTTATCAAATGTGAATGGCTGATTCAAATGTAAATAATGACGACAAAATGCCTTTATTTTACAGAAATCGCAGGGATAGCATAGTTGAAAAGTACCTGCCATACAAAATTAGATTGACCTCTTGGTAAAGTGAAATAAGATTCAAAAGATTAGATTGAGCACCTCAATATCCAGAAACTCTTAAATGTGTCTGCTGGGCCATACTGACTGCCAGGTAGGTATATAGCACTGGGTCTGCTGCATTAACTTAAAATATTTGACACCTCTTCGCCAAATAACATAGAGCATCTTGTAAAAGTGGCCCAACGACTGAGCAATGAATTATATACCCTGATCATCCATTGACCATCAAGTAACAATAGCAAAAACCAACCTTTAGCTCCTTCAAACTGCTCTCCTGCCACTTTCAACTGTCTGCCCCACAGACTGTCATGGTCTGTCTCATCTACATCTACCCATCATCAACCCAGCTTTCAACACAGAAATATTCTACCTTGTCACAACTGCCTTGGCCAGCAGTGCTATCCATATCTTCCTTGGAAATGTTGATTATCCAGATAATGCACAAACTGAGATCATGGAGAAATCCTCCTTCAGCCTGCTTACTACTGCTAACTGCTGACATTGTGTAGCTTTACACGAAGAGTACTCACACCAATGGTAGTACCCTATGAATGTATGTATGCCATTTTTTCTAAAGTGGTAATGTGGCCAAAACTATGCTGAGTACTACACAGGGTCACAGACAAGATATAAAATAAAATCAATGAGTGATAGGAGAAGCAGCTAGTTTGTGGACTATTATTGCATTGTAATGTAGCATTCTTTGAAGAGGTGTGTGTTCAACTCTTTCCTAAATTGGAGCAATGTTGTGGCCATCCTAATGGATACAGGGGATATTGTTCCAGAACTGGGCGCATAAATGGAAATGGCTTGGTTTTCTTTCTTTTTCATGCTTTACTCTGCCGTTGGATGATGTCCTGCTGAGAACCACAAGAGATGGTGTCCTTGCCTGCAAGACAAATTGGGGTGCTGCTCATGATGGCTTTGTACATTATGCAGCTCATTTTGAAGATAGTAGTGCAAGCTGGCAAGGGGAGCCAATGAAGTTCCAGCTGGATGAGGGTGATGTGATCCTATTTCTTCTGGCCCTTAATGAGATGTGCTGTGGCATGTAGGATACCAACATGGAGTCTAGGAGTCCATGCAGCAGGCTGATACCACCATCTAGATGCAAGGGCATGAGGATTAGAACAGTTCTGAAGTCACTTTCTGGAAGAAATTATTTCACTTCTTTAAAAATGAGAGCTGGTTTCAGGCTGTTGTTATTTTTTGACAGTGTATTTCCTTGAGGGTAGGGTTAGCGCCCAGGGTGAATCCAAGTGACTTGGAATTCTATTAAAGTTGGGATTTCCAAGGTTCCTCTCATTGAGCCAGGTTTATACTGTTTCTTGTTTGTTTTTCTTAGCAAAGAGCAGGAAAACTGTCTTGGTTGTGTTGGGCTTCAGGTATGCACTGGACATCTAGGTATGGATGATCTGCAGGCAGTGTTGAAGCATTGTATGTCTGAAGGTCAAGCCAGTAAGGGATCAGTTCAGCAGATGCGTCAAAGATTCAGAAGGCATAAAATCATCCAAAAAGGTATCAATGGCCACAGACTGCACTATGATCCATGCAAAGATGGCAGCACTCGGGGAGGGGGGCAGTGGTATGGTGGGGGACAATGTATCCCATCCTCATCGCCAAAGTTAGCCTGTTACATTGAACGTTACAAGCAAGACATAGTTATTAGTCAACATTTATTAATGTGGGTAAATATTTAACCCATACACATAAAGCCTCATCATGAAATGCCGTTGGGAACTGAGAAACAAACAATTAGAACATTTGTGAGGTTCTATGGGCACCACCAAGGGGGAGGATCGAAAGGAGGGGGAGAAGAGAGGGATAGGATAAATCAACGTATTATTAGGTTTTGTCGGTAATGCAGAACATTTAGCTGCTTACATTATTCAGAATGCCTTTATGTAAATTCATAGAATAATAAACGGATACAAACTCCTTTAAGTGAAACAAATAATCAGCTTGTAGTTCCTTCAAGGTTTGATTATGATTGCAATCAGAATATATATACAATTTCTTAAATGTCCAGTGTGAATAGCTAATATTAGCCCAATGTATATGTTGCAACGCATGATTGAGCCACTCAAAAATGTGTGGCTACTGCACTGGTGCCATAATT
This sequence comes from Calotriton arnoldi, assembly GCA_963921515.1. Classification (NCBI taxonomy): domain Eukaryota; kingdom Metazoa; phylum Chordata; class Amphibia; order Caudata; family Salamandridae; genus Calotriton; species Calotriton arnoldi. Next base: position 124,938 of record CAWUFW010013556.1, read on the forward strand.
GTAGCATCATATTTATGTGTAATCGTTAACAAAGAGAGCCACATAAATATAGTGATAATAATTGCAATAAAAATGGATGGAAATTTAAAACCCAGACTGAATATATTGGATGCATCGCATACTTCCACCACTGTCTTGACTCATTTTCCCACAGGTGCGGCCTGGTATTATGGTTGTAAGACTCTACAGGCCCCAAGACCACACACATCTCTCTGCATCATGCACACTGCGTTATAGAATATAGATGAAGCTTTCATTGTCATGACTGCATAATAAAGTGAGGAAACACATGTTCCTGAAAATAATTAAATGTTTGGAGTGTGATCCCTTCGCCCTACACTGACCAATAAATCAATGCCAAAAACAATTCAGCCAAGCTATTTTATCTCCTGTTGTTACAGGGTGCCTTGAAGGGGTAAGAGCTATTTTAGCACCCATTGTTACAGTGGTTTGGGCCTCTCCAGGTGTAAGAAAAAGCAGTACTTAATTTAAGCCGGTGGTTGCAGATGAGGCTCACCGGCAGTCATTTTTAAGGAGCTGCACTAAATTTTACACCTCAGACTTTGACCATGAGCAAGAAAGAGAAAAACACAGAAGGGCAAGAAGAAGGAAGAAAAAGACAGAAAAACAGTGACAAAGAAAAAAATCAGGGATGAAAAAGAACATGGAAGAGGGAGATAAATGGAGAGGAAGTGTCTGGCAGTGGATGAAAATGGTATGAGGTGGAATCAAGAATACACTGCCTTGGTAGTCAGTACTTCTGATATTTAATAGCATTGGCCACAGGCTTCTGCTCAAAACTTTAGGCCCGGCAATTGTTATATTGCAAATTAAACATTAAGAAAAACCCATATAAAGCCTAATACAACACATCAACTGCGGTGGAAAGAATATCACAAGAATGAGATTTAAAATGTATCCCATTAACGATGTAGTCACCCAATCACATTCATATCTGAATTTTCTGCTCGTGAACGAGTGCAACACATGCTTAATCTGCCTTCATGTAGCACCACAATACCAGTACGCTGCTTCATGGCAGATACTATCAATATGAACAATAAAAACCTGATGGCACTCCTCCCCAAGTCAGTGCTTAATATGAGCCAGTGGTTGCAGGTGGAACCCACAGGCACTCTTGTTTGGGGACCTGCACTTATTTTTCCTCATCAGATTTTGACACTGAGCAAGAGACAAAAAACACACAATCAGGAAAGAAGAAGAAAGAGACAGACAGAAAGATTGTGACAAAGGGAGAAAGCAGGAACCTGCAAGAGTGAGATAAATGGTCAGGGAGTGTCTGGTGGTGGATTAAAAAGACTTTAAGTTGTGTTGTGACCCCTTCCATTTGGTAGCGCTGGATGCAGGCCTTGATACTTTATTGTTTTACAAATTAAGCACTATCCTGAATCATCAGAAAGATGAAAATGGAAGAATAGCCATGGAATGAGGGAGAAGGGGGTTAGGCCGGGGTCGCATAGCAGATGATGAGGAGATGCGGGACAGGAAGGAAGGAGGACAGGGAGAAGAGGATGATTAGAGCTCACAGTTCTACTAGTTAGAAAAATAATTTTGGAACGTATTCAAAATTTTTGGCTCTATTCATATATATGCTGGACAGTGTACTGTATATCTTCTGAAAAAAAGCGTTCACACTCAAAGACGACAAGGCCAAAAAATATTAAAAGATTGAGACATGAGACCAAGAGACATGCACATTTTGAGGAGGCGGGGTCTTAGACACACTCAGGTAAACAAGTATTGATAAAATCAAAGGGCCCGATTCACAAAAGTAATCTGAGACAAAATCCTAAACTTACTACTTTTGGTATTCACAGAAGGCATTTAGTAGTAGTAAAGTTAGGATTCCTAACTTTACTGCTACTAAACTGAGACAAAATCCTAACTTTATGACTTTCGGTATTCACAAAAGGCATTTAGTAGTAGTAAAGTTAAGAATCCTAACTTTACTACTACTAAATCCCTTTTGTGAATACTGAAAGTCGTAAAGTGGGTGAGTGAGTGATGAAGACAGGTTACAATAGTCTTACAGGGTGATGTCTGAGAGAGTAGGATTGAAACGCTTATAAAATACCAAGAATTACCAATATTATGGTAGTATAAGAATCACCACAGCAAGAATTCTACCTTTGTGACAAGAAAGCTCTCAACATCTAAAACATGTTCACTATTATGTTAGTCCAAGTATTACCAGGTGTGGGCACCATTGTACCAAGACATATACTAAGCTACTGCATAAGTTAAATTACTATTCTTTTTGTACTACTAATAAGTGATACTGTTTCTAATATATGTAATCTGAGTGGCACTGTGGATGTCTGCATCAGTGTGGGAGTGGGTGTCCGAGTGGCTGTCTGGATATGTTAGTGGGTGTGTGAGTGGCTGTATGGCTGAATAAGTGGGTGTCTGAGTGGCTGTATGGGTGAGTGAGTGACTGTGTGAGTGGCTATATGGGTGGGTGAGTGTTTGTGAGTAGCTGTATGGGTGGCTTACTGGCTGTGTGAATGGTTTTATGGATGAGTGACTGGGTGTGTAAGTGGATATGACTGGGTGTGTAAGTGGATATATGGGTAAGAGATGGCTGTTTGACTGGGTGTATGGGTAAGTAAGTGAGAGGGTGAGTGGCTGTTTTGTACAGTAAGTATTTGTGTGAGTGGCTGTATAGATGAGTGAGAGGGCGTGTGAGTGATTGTATTGATGTGTGAATGGGTATGTAAGGGGTTTTGTGGATGAGTGAATGGATGTGTAAATGCTTGTATGGGTGAGTGAGTGGCTGTATAGGTAGGTGAGTGGGTGCCTAAGTGGCTGTATGGGTCTCTGAGTGTGTGTGTGAGTGGGTTTGTGGGTGTGTACGTAGCTGTATGGGTCTGTGATTGTGTGTGTGAGTGACTGTATGGGTGTGCTCATGGCTGTGTAAGTAGTTATAGGAGTGCCTGTGTGGATCTGCGAGTAGGTGTGTGAGTGTCTGAGTGGGTCTGTGAGTGGGTGCATGAGTTTCTGAGTGGGTCTGTGACTGGATACAAGAATGTCTAAGTGGGTCTGGGAGTGGGTGCATGCGTGTCTGAGTGGGTTTGTGAGTCAGTGCATGAGTCTCTGACTGGGTCTGTGAGTAGATGCATTAGTGTCTTTGAAGGTCTGTGAGTGGAAGGATGAGTCTCTGAGTGGGTGAGTGGGTGGGTATGGGAGTGCCTGAGTGGGTCTGTGAGTGGTTGTGTGAGTCTCTGAGTGGGTCTGTGAGTGGGTGAGTGAGTGTCTATGTGGATTAGTCAGTGGGTGGGTGAATCTCTCAGTGGATCTGTGAGTGGGTCCATGAGTCTCTGAGTGGGTCTGTGAATGGGAACATAAGTGTCTGAGTGAGTCTGTAAGTGGGTGGATGAGTGTCTGAATGGGTCTGTGAGAGCATACGAGAGTCTCTGAGTAGGTATGTGAGTTATGTAATGTTATAGAAACTTGATATAGCGCTGCGACTCACCCCGAGGGGGCATCTCGGCGCTAGGGTAACAGACCAGTCAGGAAGCACCCATTAGAACAGCCAAGTCTTGAGATGTCTTTTAAAGCCTGAAAACTTGGTGCATGCCCTGATATAAAGGGGGAGCTTATTCCCGTGATGGGGTGCAAGATAAGAAAAGGACGACCACGGTATTTTAATGTTCGAATACGACAGAGGAGGAGGAGAAGCTGACTTCCTGATATGAGATTTCTTTGGGGGATATATGGAACCAATCTATCTTGCAGATATTTAGGTCCTTTGCCTGACCAAGCTTTATAGGTCGGACAGAGAAGTTAAAAATTGCTCTTTTCTTTACAGGTAGCCAGTGAAGGGCCCTGAGCAGGGGGGCTGAAGTTGTGCCCAGTGGCTGTTTGTTAACCAGTCAGGCAGCAGTATTTTGTACCACCTGCAATTTCGATTGGAGAGATTCGTTAGATGCTGCAATTAGCGTATTTCCATAGTCCAGGTGACTGATTTTCAGCGCCTGGATTAGGGTCTTCCGGAAGGTCAGCAGGAGCCACTGGAATACCCTTTTAAGGAGGCGCATTACCCCGAAGCACGTGCCACAGGTAGCTACCACCTGATCTTTCATTGATAATTTGTTGTCTATCAGAATACCTACATTTCTTACTGTGCTTTTAGGAGAGGGAGCTGGGCTGAGCTCAGTAGGACACCAATCAGTTGTTCAAAGGAACTGGGTTTTTCCAAACAATACAATCTCAGTCTTGCCCCCATTTAACTGAAGACAATTCAGGAACATCCACGTAGCAAATTTTCTCCTAAATGCAGTAAAGCACTGTTTAACATTCTCTATGTCTTTCCCAAAAGAGATGACCAGTTGCGTATCGTCAGTATATGAAAGTATTTCAAAGCCACAGGACTTAACCAACTGAGCAATGGGAGAGATGTAGATACTAAAAAGTGTAGGGCTTAGGGTCAAGCCCTTAGGCACTCGCCTGCCCAGGGACAGAGTCATAGATTGGAAGGGATCAAGAGTAATTTAAAAAAAAAAAATCTTTTTATTTAAACAAAAATACAAACAACGAGCAATCAGCGAGGTAATGCACATTCAGGATCATGTTACATGTTGTGACAGCAGCACCAAGCTGTGGAGTGTTCGTCAGCAGGATCATACATTTCCAGGATATAATTGATCATAATCCCAACCCCACCGTACCGCGATCCATTTATAACTGAATTCTCTGCTCTGTTGCTGTTATTGGTGCACATATCATGCCTCAGTATTTGTCCCACTTCCCCCATACTTTTGTCCATTTATCTGGGCAGCCCCTACTTTCATATATGGTTTTTTCACCCACCATACACCAATCCAAATCACTTTTCCATTCATTCAACTCTGGGGCTGCTAGGGCACGCCTCCATCTGGCTATATTACGCTTAGCAACCATACATCCCAGTGTCATCCAGATGCGTTCTTTACTAGTGAGGTCGTTTTCACTCCAGATATTCAGGAGACACCATGCGCCGATTTCTACATCACTGCAGTGTGCTCCTCTCACACGCAGGATATAACCTCCTCCCAATATGTCTGTATAGCTGGACAGTCCCATATTATGTGGAGGAAAGAGCCTTTCTGTCCACACCCACTGTTACAACTTGGGGAGTCGAGTCTACCCATTTTTACCAGGGTTGTACGGGCAATATATAATCTATGGAGTATTTTTGATTGTACCAGTCTAAACCGTAACCTAATGTCTACCTCCTTGGGTGAGGCTAGGGCTTCCATCCAGTCCTTGTCTTCTTTTTGTCCTAGGTCCCGCTCCCAGCGGGCATGGAAGGCAAGCAAGGGATCCGGAGAGTTATTCATGATTTTACGATATATCAAAGAAATCGCCTTCTTCTCAAGATGTTCGTCTAGTAATCTGTCTTCTAATGGCGAGGAATCTGGAAGTTCCTCACCCCTTGGCAGTATTGCCCTCAATGCATGTCTAACTTGCAGGTATCTAAATGTTTCAGATAGTGCTAACTGATATTCTTGCTGTAGTGTCACAAATGATTTGACATCTCCCTTTGCCCACAGATCCCCCATCCTCGAGAGGCCGATCAGGTCCCACTTCCTAAAACCTCTGAGTTTTGTCAAGAGTCCCAAACATGCATAATCCCACAATGGTGTCATCTGTGTGAGTCTACCCTTCCACCCAAGAGCCGTGAGTGCCTCTTTCCAAATCTGCAATGTAGTGGAGGTTGGCTCAGGAAGGGATTCTATACTATCACCTCCGTAGATAGCCCTCAAGTATCCCCCTGGTTGCATATTATAGCGGTCCATTTTATATGCTGGGTCATCCGGAGGGTAGTGTACCCAATGATTGACCGCCGTGAGCTGGGCAGCCCAATAATATTTTCGCAGGGCCGGGATTGCTGCGCCCCCATCATACCATCCTCTCGTTAACTTCTGTAAAGAGACTCTTGGGGAACCGCCATTCCATAGAAGTAGTCGCACAGCCGTTTTAATTGCTCGGATGTATGATTGGGAGATCAAATAAGGGGTGTTATGTAACACGCAAAGGAATCGTGGCAGGCCCTTCATCCTAAATAGAGAGGCTCTACCCAGAAGCAACAGCAGGATAGATCTCCAGTGTTGCACATCACTGTGTAATTTATGGAGTGGGAGCTCTAGGTTACGCTCATAAAAGACTTTTTGGTCTCTGGTAATTTAAATGCCCAGGTATTTAAATCCTTCAGTTGCAAAAGATATCTCACATCTTCTAGGTTGGGTTGGCAGGGCTCCAGAGAGGACATACAGTACTGATTTCTCCCAGTTAATCGTATATCCAGAGTATTTTTTATAGAGTTTAAATATATGCAGAATCCTATGGAGGGTTGCCCTTGGGGTTGCAATGTGTAATAGGATGTCGTCTGCATATAATGAAATTCTATCTTCCCAGTCTGGCGTCCATTTTAGTCCTCTAATCATAGGGTCTCCTCTGATCCAGCCCACTAAGGGTTCCAGCACCAGAGCAAATATCAATGGGGATAGCGGGTATCCCTGTTTTGTTCCCCGGTGTAGCCCAAAGAGCCTTGATATGTTGCCATTAACTGTCACATGGGCAAGTGGGTGGGAGTACAATATTTGTATCCAGGATAGGAATTGTGGCCCGAAGCCTTGTTTCTCTAGGACTGCGTGCATGAATGGCCATTCAATAGTGTCAAAGGCCATCCAAGCGTCTAATGAGAGCACCACCGCATCCTCTTGTTGCCCGCTCTGCCCAAGACTCCATGGAGCCTCCTCAGATTCAGTGCCGTATTTCTCCCTGTCATGAAACCAGACTGGTCCGGGTGGACTAGGGTGTGCATAAACTTGGTCAAACGGGTTGCTAGTAGCTTGGCCAATATTTTAACTTCCACATTCAAGAGTGATATTGGTCTATAAGAGGAACACTCTTCCTTGGGTTTACCTTCTTTATGTATAACCAGTATATTGGCTATTCTCTGGTCTCTGGGTAGTGTTCCAAGACTACGGCTCTCTTGATACATACGGAGAAGCAATGGGGCCACCTTGGATGCAGTCTGTTTGGATAGTTCGATCGGTATGCCGTTAGGGCCTCCTGCTTTTTCGGACTTTAGTGCCCCAATTGCTTGAGTTATTTCACTTTCTGTTATTTCTACATCTAGGGCATCTACGTCTTCCTTTGCAAGCCTTTGTATGAGGAGAGCGGCTAGTAGCTCCCTAGCTTCCTCTATTGTGACTGTATGTGAGGCCCTGTAGACCTGAATATAGTGTAACACGAACTCTTCTGCGATTTCTTCTCACTGCCTTGACATTGTGCCATCTCTCCGTTTGATCTTGTTGACCCACCGTGCTGCTCTCTCTTATATCTAACCAGGCCAGCACTTCCCAGACTTGTCGCCCACCTCATAGAGGTTAAATTGAATTGCACAATTTCTGGCTTTAGCTGCTTCAACGGCTGTATCCCTGAACTCCTTCTGCTTGAGCCGAAGGTGATGTTGTAATAAATCATTGTTATCCTGTATCAATTTTGTTTCTAAGTCTTGTATTTAGTTTTATAGACTTTCTAGTTTGGCCCTTTTTTCTTTCTTGTGACCTGCCACTAGAGAGATCCCTTGTCCCCTTATTACTGCCTTGTAGGCTTCCCATAATATGTTGGCAGAGTCCACTGTGCCCTCGTTTTCTACTATGTGGTTGTCGGTGGCTTCTTGGAGTTTAGTATGGATTTTGGGTATTTTGAGATACCATGGGTTTATCCCCCCTGGGTAAGTATGGATAGTGGAGCTGAGGTCATAACGAACACACACTGGGGAGTGGTCAGAGATACCATGTGCCAGGTGGTGTGGGTCATAAAAGTGTAGGAGCAGATGGGCCAATGTAAAGATGTAGTCTATATGGGAAAGGGTGCCATGGGCACCTGAGTGATAAGTGTATTGGTGCGCGGTGGGGTTGCGTGTCCTCCAAATATCTATGAGTCCTAAGGCTGAGAGGAAATCCCTGAAGTTAGTACCTGCTGGCTCCTGTGGCCGCACCGGCCAGCGGTCTATCTCTGCGGAGAGAGCGGTGTTACAGTCCCCTCCCACAATCAGGTTGCCTGCAGGGAGTTCAAGGAGGAGAGCTCCTAGTTTTGGAAGTAATTGTGTCTGTAGTCGCAGTGGAACGTATAGTGAGATTAGATTGAATAATTGTCCTTCCCAAGATCCTGTGACGGCTATATATCTGCCGCTATCGTCGTGAATGATCTTATGGACTGTAAAGGGGAAGGAGGAGTGTAGTAGAATGCCAACCCCCCTTGAGCTTCTAGTGTATCCCACATGCGCTATCAATTTGTGCCCCCATCTATTTAGCTCTCTGTATTGTGTCCCTTGGATGGGAGTCTCTTGCAACAGGACGTCTTCGGGGGCATTTCTTTTCAGGTATTGTGAGACAACCCCTCTTTTGATTCTATCCCCTAGGCCATTAATGTTCCAGGAGATTATTTTAAATCCTTTGAGTGAGGTCATTTTATATCTAAAGAAATAATAAAAAGAAACATATAATCAAATATAGTACATTTATAGATTATAAACAATATCAAATTCATGCGATTTGAAACAAAATTAAAGTGCGGGGAGTCTTGAAATGTATTTTCTTCATATAATCTTTATTTTCATTTCCAATCAGAAGCATAAAGCCCAGCCAACACGTTTCGTCCAATAGATGGACTTCATCAGGGCTTTAAAACAGTTAGAAAAAACATTATAGAAATTATCCAAAAATTATATATATGTATTTACACAAGGTCTTACAAAGAAGACCTATATTATACAATATACAATAAGAAAGGCCAGATAGACATGAACATGATAAAAAGGACATGAGGCAATTCTACCTCTAATAATGACAATTTCTCTCAATACTGGAATTGTTATCCTGTAGTCAGTTGCTCCCTGCCTATATCCATTCTTAACATTTGTTTCCAATAGGTTATGATATTTGTGTTTTTCATATGGAAAAGCAGCCTACATATAATCCAAAAATCATCAGACAAGTTTCACAACATATAATCCTCATTGTTATTACAAATGCTCTCAGTTCAGACATGATCTGTATATAGGAGTATCAAAGGAGAAAAAAGTGGACATTCAGATAAAAAAAAAAAGAGGATTTATAATCCACAAATATATTGTACGTCCCATTTATAATACCTGAAAAAATAGTCAATAAGGTACTTCCTATGATTTGAAGTACAGCAGTACTGAAGGTGATTATGACGGTTGGAAACAATAGCTCATCAACCCACTAAGGGTCTATTATAGAAAATATTTATATAAGTAACACTTACATGTGAATCAGATCATGAAAATCAGAAAAGCATTCTACAAATGTGAAATCTTGAAAGCCAAGAATCTTGTGACGTCTTGTTAGTAATATATATCCAAGCTAAAAAGAAGAGAGCAAAATCTATCATGGCTATAATCAATACATCCATCCATTAATCTATGAGAGGGCAGCGAGTTGATTATTCTAAAAAAAGTGATTACCCACTTAAATTATATACCATCTAGTTTACACTTCCAAGCACCTAATAAGTCTAATAGGATAATTATTGAAAGAACAGAACTCACTTGGGAACAACTCATGTAAATCACCAAACAAGTTTAGTGATCTATATAAATATGCATCAATATTCCAGTCGAACCAATGTCTTCTGGATTTTCTAAGGATTATTGCCTTCTATCCATGCTATGATAAAAGGGGGAGAACAAAACCTATCTTTAAAAAAATCACTCCATTTTTTTCCATTAGAGTAAACACCAAAGTTAACATTAAAAATCGACACCAAAATAAAGTAATAAGGGGATAAATTGATTTAGTGTCCCCAATTACTACACGAATCCTCACAAGTTAAATATATAGTATAATAAGTATCAAAAAATACCCAGCAAACATCCTTTCATGAGACCACCTAAGGAAAGTAACAAGCACAATATCACCTCCATCTATGTGGCTTACCCGGTATCATATGAAGTCGTGCCCAAAGTACCGTCCATCTGAGCGTGGTGTCTACTGTTAACCTTTAAGGAGTATTTATACAAGTAGTTAGCCAATCATAGGCAAGAAAACCGTGTCATTAAAGTCACCCCCTTTAAAGCTCCAATCACTTTTGTCGTAACAATATGGAAAACCAATTTGATCCTTTCTAACAAAAATCATAATTTAACCCAAGTTCCCTCTCTGGTCCGGGTACAATGCACCAATCAAAAGTGAGAAGTGTGTTGTCTACAAGAAAGACATTGAGCCAATCGCTACAAGAAAAACAGTGAACCAATCACCAATGTTCTACAGCTATTCCTAGGTAAAGAAAAGAGGCAGTCTATTTACATACATATGGTTCCCTCTCTGGTCCACTCGATGTATCGCCCAATCAGATTGCTCATAAGGAATAACCATTCAAAATACACAAGAAAAACAGTGAACCAATCACCAATGTTCCATAGCTATTCCTAGGTAAAGAAAAGAGGCAGCCTATTTACATTAAGACATTAAGCCAATCACTGGTGCTCTTACCATCACTTCCTTTCCAGTGCGGCTCAGAGAGAATTTTATTGCAAGAGCACGTTACTCACTGTGACAATCATACCTCCAGTTCCTGTGCAAATGTAACGAAAAAACAAATCCAACCAATCATTGAGATTCCAAAATAAGATAAAGACCTTCAAAAAAGCACAAAGTTGTTATTATTTTCAAAATTCCCAAGGTTTAAAAATTAGGTTTACAGATCATTCCAAACTGAGAGTGAAATAACCATACAATTTTGAATACAAATAGTTCAAATCTCATTTTATGTGACACTTATTTTAGTCATTTCCTTACTCTTAAGATATTTTAAATCAGCAGTATACGTTTCTAAAGTGCAAGCTCTAAATGTCTTTCTAAATTCTGGGAAAGAGTAACTCTGCGTTAATTAAGATTAGGGTTCCCGGTTTTCCGTTTAAACGGATTTTTACATATAAATACAGCCGGAAAACAATTTTTCCTTTGTCTGTATTTATATGTAAAAACGGCAAAATACTAGAACATTTTGCCACGCTGCCGTGCTCGAATACAGAGTTATCTCGCCACGCCCCCTTCCTGCTGCTGGAAATTCCTTCCCGGGCACACACACAGACGCACCCGAGTACTTCACAGGTCTTTTGAAAGACCATTTACTTGTTAAAGAGGCTTTATTGTTCTTTCACCCCATGCCGTAGCCTCCCCCAACGCCCCTGACTCCTCCTGTCCCAGGCCCCATACAGTTGCCCAGCTCTGCCCTCTGATGCCTTTAGGGGTATTTATATGTCAGATATCGTTTTGTTTCCATTCAGAATATGTAGTCTGTATAGAAAAATAGAAACGGTGACATTGGATTTCTACTGAGCAAAGAGGGTAATGATAGGTTATTTCCAGTAGGACTTTCATGACATGCCAATTTTCACATGGAAATTAACAAGAAGACAGCTGCGCGGGGCACACACAAAGCTCTGCCCACGAAAGCCACTCGAGAGCATACAAATCCCATTGCAGGGGTGTGACGGAGCGGTGACGCAGTCCGAGAGATCCCTGCTGGAGCAAGGAAGGCAGAAGGGTCGTTTTCAAACACGGAGCAATAAGTCACAGGTTCATGCTGCACGCGGGTCATCAATGGCTTGTGTAGGGCTGCCACGGGGTCTTTTCTGTAGAGCGCCCCCTCCGTTGCCAGTGGCGCATTACTTCAGACAAAATTTCAAGGTGGTTTTTATGGCTTTTGCCTAGGTGAGCATTTGTACACTTAACAGACTGTAAAAGAGTTATGAGGTGGTAAAACCGGGAAGCGGAATTGAGGTCCTGAGTTTATAGCACAGGTGTGCATATTCTGGGAAGTAGAGGCGCAGTTCAGTATTTATGGATTTGCCACCGTCTTCCTCGAGCTGTCAGTACAAATTATTAGACTCCTATCCGCGCCATATTATAAAACGGGAATGTGACGACTCTGGCTGATTTTATTTCGAACAACTGCTGAGCCCTTCGTTTTATTGCACAGGTGCGCTATTCTGGGAGACGTGGACACTGTTCAGGATTTACGAGCCTGTCACTTTCTTTTTCGCGTTGTCTATACAAATTATTCGACTCTATCCGGCTCATATCCTAAAATGGGGATATTAAAAAAATGGATACTCTGACTGACTTTATTCTTAACAACCATCAGAGGGCCAGTCTCATTGGGTTCCTTTACGCTTTCACAGACACAGACCACCCAACTGGGTTATTTTTCCTGCAGAAGAGGCTACGGCCGCTCTCATGGTCACAGTCATCCTATCCAAGACTGACTCGATCCACTGAATATCTAGCAGTAGTTATTAGTTTACCAAAGGATGATCTTCAGGGATGGAATATTTAGAAACCACAGATCTCCTTGTTAATCCCAACCTCCCCTTGCCACTTCGATGTACACACGTTGGTATCAATGTTGCTTTGTTTTCTCAACACGTCATTCTACACATATTTCGACCCATTCACTATGCTAAAGTGTTTTTATAGCAGAACTGAGAAGCACAGGTACTCTACTTTTCAAATTACTCAGTACCGGACCATTTAAAGCACTGCTAAAACCACATTAAATCGCTAGTTTAAGTGAGCGCATGTGTGCATTGTCAATTTAAATAAATGTGGAAAAATACTAGCTGTAGCGTCATCTTTTGCTTGTGGCAATAATAAATGTGGATAAATACAGAAAAAATGCCCAAAAAATAAATATGGATAAATACAGACGGAAATGGCAAACAAATAAATACCATAAAACCGGGAGCCCTAATTAAGATGTACACAGGATATAGTCCTAAATTGCATATCAGACATAATGTTCTTTTTCAATTTAGAAGTTAAAGCCAGTTCAGAAAAAATTACAGCAAAAAAAAACCAGTTAGCCATTATAATGAGGTCTTTAGATTTTAGAGATATACGTATAAACTTATAGAAAGAAATGCAGTTCACTCTCTAAATTGAGGCCAAGCTGTAATCTTCTCAATCTACTAATCCATTTTGCCTCATTTTGTCTCAATCTCAGTTCTTTGTTAGCACCACTTAGGTCATTTTCTAGTTTCTGGATCCCATGAAATTTGAAGCCCATTTTGTTAGCATGACATTTGAGCATGTGCTGTGCAAGTGGCGATTTCTGATCTTTATTGATGACAGCCCTCCTATGTTCTTGTATCATCATCTTGAGTGATCTAATAGTGCTGCCAATGTAGATTTTACTGCAATTACAAATTATAACATAAATCACAAAAGTACTATTGCAATTAATAAACTGATTAATTTGAAATTTATTGTGTGTGTTATACTGAAACTCCTTGCATTTGAAACCATGCTCACAAATAATGCAACTGCCACAAGTATAAAACCTCTCGGTTGTATTAGCCATGAGGAACTAGCTGAAGTACTCACTGGTGGTTTAAAGTAATTCCTCGTTTTTTTGTTTCTAATCGTGGGTCCTCTTTTATATGTGACCAAGGGTTTGTTAGAGATGACATTAGTCACTCCGGGAACACCTCTGAGTAAGTTCCAGTTTTTTTGTAGAATTTTGTAAATCTGATGATGGTGTTGATTATACATAGTTACTAAAGCTATACAGTCATTGTTTTTTCTCTTGATTTTAGGTTTTAAGGTGTCTGATCTTTTGACCTTCATAATTCTCTTTTCCGCCATGCCCAAAAGTTGCTCAGTGTATGCGCGGTCTCGTAATCTTTGTTTCAGGTCCTCTAAAGAGTCTACAAGCTCTCGCTCCATGCTACAATTTCCTCTTAGGCGTATCATCTCACCATAAGGAATGCCTGAGATGACAGATCTTGGATGGGCACTATCTGCCCTTAATAAGCTGATAGTAGAAGTCTCTTTTCTATAAAGTTTACTGTGTAATTTGTTATCCGCAATGTATAGCCGTACATCCAGGTAATCAATTTTGGTTTTACTGCAACAGTTAGTAAGGCTTACATTCATTGTGTTGTCATTTAGATATTCAACGTAACTTCTCAGACTTTCATTATTGCCTCTCCAGATTATCAAAATATCGTCAATAAAACGACCTCAAAAGATTACATTGTCCGTCCAAGTAGCAGCCCTGGGGGACCAGGCATGCTCCCTCTCAAACCAACCCATAAAGAGGTTGGCGTCAGAGGGAGCAAACCTTGAGCCCATGGCCGTACCCCTTATTTGATGGTACCATTCATCCCTGAACAGAAAAACGTTATTCTGCAATATGAAGTCACACATCTCCAAAATCATCTTAGAATGTTCCGTTAAGCTCGCACTTCTTTTGAATAGGTAGTATTGCAATGCTATTTGCCCCAGTCTGTTCTCTATGCATGTATAAAGTCCCACTACATCCAAAGTGGCAAACATTAAAGATGGATCCCATTCTACATCAAGTAATTTAGTCAGTACATCGGTGGTATCTCTGATGTAAGAAGGTAAGTTAACCACTAAGGGTTTAAGAAATAAATCAACATATTCCGAGAGGTGCTCAGTCAGACCCCCAATACCCGAGATGATGGGTCTCCCTGGAGGATTGGTTTTGGACTTATGTAGCTTTGGTAAGATGTATATGAAGGGAGATCTGGGATGCTGTACATTAAGATATCCAAATTCCTTGTCATCTAATAAACCTATCTCCTTCCATGAGTGTAGTTTCATGGATAACAAATTGGTAGCCTCTACCATAGGATTTCTAGCAAGTCTCTTATAACTGCTAGTATCTTCCAATTGTCTTTTAATTTCATAATCATAGTCCTGTCTACGTAAAATCACAATATTACCGCCTTTATCGGCTTCTCGGATAACAATAGATTTGTCCGAACCCAGATCAACGAGAGCACTTAACTCATGTTTGGATAAGCGAGAGTGCTTAGAGTGATATGAATGTTGTAAAAGTATCTTATCTTGAAATTTGTAAACGCTCACATAACGTGATTTTGACAAAAAGATCAATAGCTGCATATTGGTTTCCTTGTGGAATAAATTTAGAGGACTGAGCCAGCCCACTACTGCAACTATAATCCATATCAACACCCAACATCGCTGGTAAATCATCAATTCCAATATCAGTTTCATTTGACAAAGATAACAATAAATGAAAGTCCTGAACATCAGAGATCGTTAATTCTGATTTTTTTATTATGCCACCTTCAACAGTGCGAGACTTGTCATATTCAGAAAAGAAACTCTTTAGCTTAAGTCTTTAAAGGGGGTGACGTTAATGACATGGTTTTCTTGCCTATGATTGGCTAACTACTTGTATAAATACTCCTTAAAGTTTGACAGTAGACAGTAGACACCACGGTCAGATGGACGGTACTTTGGGCACGACTTCATATGATACCGGGTAAGCCACATAGATGGAGGTGATATTGTGCTTGTTGCTTTCCTTAGGTGGTCTCATGAAAGGATGTTTGCTGGGTATTTTTTGATACTTATTATACTATATATTTAACTTGTGAGGATTCGTGTAGTAATTGGGAACACTAAATGAATTTATCCCCTTATTTCTTTATTTTGGTGTCGATTTTTAATGTTAACTTTGGTGCTTACGCTAATGGAAAAAAATGGAGTGATTTTTCTAAAGATAGGTTTTGTTCTTCCCCTTTTATCATAGCATGGATAGAAGGCAATAATCCTTAGAAAATCCAGAAGACATTGGTGCGACTGGAATATCAATGCATATTTATATAGATCACTAAACTTGTTTGGGGATTTACATGAGTTGTTCCCAAGTGAGTTCTGTTCTTTCAATATTTATCCTATTAGACTTATTAGGTGCTTGGAAGTGTAAACTTGATGGTATATAATTTAAGTGGGTAATCAAATTTTTTTTTAGAATAATCAACTCGCTGCCCTCTCATAGATTAATGGATGGATTTATTGATTATAGCCATGATAGATTTTGCTCTCTTCTTTTTAGCTTGGATATATATTACTAACAAGACGTCACGAGATTCTTGGCTTTCAAGATTTCACATTCGTAGATTGCTTTGCTGATTTTCGTGATCTGATTCACATGTAAGTGTTACTTATATAAATATTTTCTATAATAGACCCTTAGTGGGTTGATGAGCTATTGTTTCCAACCGTCATAATCACCTTCAGGACTGCTGTACTTCAAATCATGGGAAGTACCTTATTGACTATTTTTCAGGTATTATAAATGGGACGTAGAATATATTTGTGGATTATAAATCCTCTTTTTTTTCTTTTTTATCTGAATGTCCACTTTTTTCTCCTTTGATACTCCTATATACAGATCATGTCTGAACTGAGAGCATTTGTAATAACAATGAGGATTATATGTTGTGAAACTTGTCCGATGATTTTTTGGATTATATGTAGGCTGCTTTTCCATATGAAAAACACAAATATCATAACCTATTGGGAACAAATGTTAAGAATGGATATAGGCAGGGAGCAACTGACTACAGGATAACAATTCCAGTATTGAGAGAAATTGTCATTATTAGAGGTAGAATTGCCTCATTTCCTTTTTATCATGTTCATGTCTATCTGGCCTTTCTTATTGTATATTGTATAATATAGGTCTTCTTTGTAAGACCTTGTGTAAATGTATATATATAATTTTTGGATAATTTCTATAATGTTTTTTCTAACTGTTTTACAGCCCTGATGAAGTCCATCTATTGGACAAAACGCGCTGGCTGGGCTTTATGCTTCTGATTGGAAATGAAAATAAAGATTATATGAAGGAAAGAAATTTCAAGACTCCCCGCACTTTAATTTTGTTTCAAATCGCATGAATTTGATATTGTTTATAATCTATAAATGTACTATATTTGATTAAATGCTCCTTTTTATTATTTCTTTATTCTAAGAGAAGTTTTCTTCTCGTATAGTGTGACTTCTATAGCAGTGGGGTTACGAAAAGTGGAGCATTACGATTTAAACACTCATAGGAACTAATATACTTGTGCAGCCATTTAAGCCCACACTGCGGTTTCTCTAAAAAATAGTATGTCAAGTTGGGGCAGGCTTGCACAGTATACCTATTAGATTTGATTGTTCTAGTAATTATTTAATATGGAGGATGACCGGGAAAAACAGGCAGCCGATCTGTTTCAACAGAGTAAATTGTCTATTAAAGACAGTAATAAAAATCCTGTAAAAGACAGTCTCAGGAGCAAGTTTCTAAAACTAGAAATACTTAAAAAATCTGTACTCCCAAAATGGTGGGATGGGGTGATACTTAAAAACTATATGGACAACAAGCGTATCCCCAGGGGCTTGAGAATTTTAATCTTCCCCACTTTTGATGATCTGGAAGAGGATCAACTTAAAGAGTGGAGGACAATCTCTACTCTGCCTCTTTCTGTATGATGAACATCTTGATTAAAAACTCAGAAAGGAAAGTTGATAAATTAAAGAATAAAATAGTGGAATTGGAGAAAGAAATCAGTGAAATGAATTACCTGAGCTTACTGAGAAGAATTACAATATCCTTAAGGATGTCATAAGTAAGCATCAATCACAAATCAAGGAACGAAAATTGAGTAAAATCAGACGAGATGAGAGAGATTACATCTCAGGACGCATCTTCACCTTTTCTTAAAACTTTGATGAGGGTAATAAGTATAAACAGAGTCAATTACCAGATGATAGAGCTGATTTAAGTTCCGTCCACTGTAGCAGCTCTGACTTATCCTCAGTTGAGGAATCTGGACCTAGGCCGACAGAATGTTCTTCTTTTTCCGAAGAAATCCAGCGGATGAAGCTGGGAAAAAGAAAAAACATGACAAAACAAGGAGGGGTCGGAGAAAAAACCGACAATACAAGGATGGGCACCAGAAGTCAGGACACGAAGAAATAGTTGATTGTAATACAGTCTTTAATATAGACTCTGGTTCTAATAAGGTCTTACAAGTAATACATCTTTCTGATAGGCCTATAAATGAAATAGAATTGAATGTTTTGCAACGTGGACTGTCTTTTTGCCCATATGTGGATTGTGATTTTGTTAACTTAGAAATTGATTTGTTTAAATTTGCGAGAAGACTTCAGCGAAAGAGTTTCTTTTCTGAATATGACAAGGCACTGTTGAAGGTGGCATAATAAAAAAATACGAATTAATGATCTCTGATGTTCAGGACATTCATTTATTGTTATCTTTGTCAAATAAAACTGATATTGGAATTGATGATTTACCAGCGATATTGGGTGTTGATATGGATTATAGTTGCAGTAGTGGGCTGGTTCAGTCCTCTAAATTTATTCCACAAGGAAACCAATATGCAGCTATTCATCTTTTTGTCAAAAACACGTTATGCAAACTTTACAGATTTCAAGATAAGATACTTTTACAACATTCGTATCACTCTAAGTACTCTCGCTTATCCAAACATGAGTTAAGTGCTCTCGTTGATCTGGGCTCGGACGAGTCTATTGTTATTCGAGAAGCCGATAAAGGCGGTAATATTGTGATTTTACGTAGACAGGACTATGATTATGAAATTAAAAGTCAATTGGAAGATACTAGCAGTTATAAGAGACTTGCTAGAAATCCTATGGTAAAGGCTACCAATTTGTTATCCATGAAACTACACTCATGGAAGGAGATAGGTTTATTAGATGACAAGGAATTTGGATATCTTAATGTACAGCATCCCAGATCTCCCTTCATATACATCTTACCAAAGGTACATAAGTCCAAAACCAATCCTCCAGGGAGACCCATCATCTCGGGTATTGTGAGTCTGACCGAGCACCTCTCGGAATATGTCGATTTATTTCTTAAACCCTTAGTGGTTAACTTACCTTCTTACATCAGAGATACCACCGATGTACTGACTAAATTACTTGATGTAGAATGGGATCCATCTTTAATGTTTGCTACCTTGGATGTAGTGGGACTTTATACATGCATAGAGAACAGACTGGGGCAAATAGTATTGCATCACTACCTATCCAAAAGAAGTGCGAGCTTAACGGAACATTCTAAGATGATTTTGGAGATGTGTGACTTCATATTGCAGAATAACTTTTTTCTGTTCAGGGATTCAGGGATGAATGGTACCATCAAATAAGGGGTACGGCCATGGGCTCAAGGTTTGCTCCCTCTTACGCCAACCTCTTTATGGGTTGGTTTGAGAGGGAGCATGCCTGGTCCCCCAGGGCTGCTACTTGGACGGACAATGTAATCTTTTGGGGTTGTTTTATTGACGATATTTTGATAATCTGGAGAGGCAATAATGAGAGTCTGAGAAGTTACGTTGAATATCTAAATGACAACACAATGAATATAAGCCTTACTAACTGTTGCAGTAAAACCCAAATTGATTACCTGGATGTACGGCTGTACATTGCGGATAACAAAATACACAGTAAACTTTACAGAAAAGAGACTTCTACTAACAGCTTATTAAGGGCAGATAGTGCCCATTCAAGATCTGTCATCTCAGGCATTCCTTATGGTGAGATGATACGCCTAAGAGGAAATTGTAGCATGGAGCGAGAGTTTGTAGACTCTTTAGAGGACCTGAAACAAAGATTACGAGACCGCGCATACCCTGAGCAACTTTTGGGCATGGCGGAAAAGAGAATTATGAAGGTCAAAAGATCAGACACCTTAAAACCTAAAATCAAGAGAAAAACCAATGACCGTATAGCTTTAGTAACTATGTATAATCAACACCATCATCAGATTTACAAAATTCTACAAAAAAACTGGAACTTACTCAGAGGTGTTCCCGGACTGACTAATGTCAACTCTAACAAACCCTTGGTCACATATAAAAGAGGACCCACGATTAGAAACAAGATAATGAGGAATTACTTGAAACCACCAGTGAGTACTTCAGCTGGTTCATCATGGCTAATACAACCGAGAGGTTTTATACTTGTGGCAGTTGCATTATTTGTGAGCATGGTTGCAAATGCAAGGAGTTTCAGTATAACACACACAATACATTTCAAATTAATCAGTTTATTAATTGCAATAGTACTTTTGTGATTTATGTTATAATTTGTAATTGCAGTAAAATCTACATTGGCAGCACTATTAGATCACTCAAGATGAGGATACAAGAACATAGGAGGGCTGTCATCAATAAAGATCAGAAATCGCCACTTGCACAGCACATGCTCAAATGTCATGCTAACAAAATGGGCTTCAAATTTCATGGGATCCAGAAACTAGAAAATGACCTAAGTGGTGCTAACAAAGAACTGAGATTGAGACAAAATGAGGCTAAATGGATTAGTAGATTGAGAAGTGTACAGCTTGGCCTCAATTTAGAGAGTGAACTACATTTCTTTCTATAAGTTTATACGTATATCTCTAAAATCTAAAGACCTCATTATAATGACTAACTGTTTTTTTTTGCTGTCATTTTTTCTGAACTGGCTTTAACTTCTAAATTGAAAAAGAACATTATGTCTGATATGCAACTTAGGACTATATCCTGTGTACATCTTAATTAATGCAGAGTTACTCTTTCCCAGAATTTAGAAAGACATTTAGAGCTTGCACTTTAGAAACGTATACTGCTAATTTAAAATATCTTATGAGTAAGGAAATGACTAAAATAAGTGTCACATAAAATGAGATTTGAACTATTTGTATTCAAAATTGTATGGTTATTTCACTCTCAGTTTGGAATGATCTGTAAACCTAATTTTTAAACCTTGGGAATTTTGAAAATAATAACAACTTTGTGCTTTTTGAAGATCTTTATCTTATTTTGGAATCTTAATGATTGGTTGGATTTGTCTTTTCGTTACATTTGCACAGGAACTGGAGGTATGATTGTCACGGTGAGTAACGTGCTCTTGCAATAAAATTCTCTCTGAGCCGCACTGGAAAGGAAGTGATGGTAAGAGCACCAGTGATTGGCTTAATGTCTTAATGTAAATAGGCTGCCTCTTTTCTTTACCTAGGAATAGCTATGGAACATTGGTGATTGGTTCACTGTTTTTCTTGTGTATTTTGAATGGTTATTCCTTATGAGCAATCCTATTGGGCGATACATCAAGTGGACCAGAGAGGGAACCATATGTATGTAAATAGACTGCCTCTTTTCTTTACCTAGGAATAGCTGTAGAACATTGGTGATTGGTTCACTGTTTTTTTGTAGCGATTGGCTCAATGTCTTTCTTGTAGACAACACACTTCTCACTTTTGATTGGTGCATTTTACCCGGACCAGAGAGGGAACTTGGGTTAAATTATGATTTTTATTAGAAAGGATCGAATTAGTTTTCCATATTGTTACGACAAAAGTGATTGGAGCTTTAAAGGGGGTGACTTTAATGACACGGTTTTCTTGCCTATGATTGGCTAACTACTTGTATAAATACTCCTTAAAGGTTGACAGTAGACACCACTGTCGGACGGACGGTACTTTGGGCACGACTTCATATGATACCGGGTAAGCCACATAGATGGAGGTGATATTGTGCTTGTTACTTTCCTTAGGTGGTCTCATGAAAGGATGTTTGCTGGGTATTTTTTTATACTTATTATACTATATATTTAACTTGTGAGGATTTGTGTAGTAATTGGGGACACTAAATGAATTTATCCCCTTATTTCTTTATTTTGGTGTCGATTTTTAATGTTAACTTTGGTGTTTACTCTAATGGAAAAAAATTGAGGGATTTTTCTAAAGATAGGTTTTGTTCTCCCCTTTTATCATAGCATGGATAGAAGGCAATAATCCTTAGAAAATTCAGAAGACATTGGTGCAACTGGAATACTGATGTATATTTATATAGATCACTAAACTTGTTTGGTGATTTACATGAGCTGTTCCCAAGTGAGTTCTGTTCTTTCAATAATTATCCTATTAGACTTATTAGGTGCTTGGAAGTGTAAACTAGATGGTATATAATTTAAGTGGGTAATCAATTTTTTTTTTAGAATAATCAACTCGCTGTCCTCTCATAGATTAATGGATGGATGTATTGATTATAGCCATGATAGATTTTGCTCTCTTCTTTTTAGCTTGGATATATATTACTAACAAGACGTCACGAGATTCTTGGCTTTCAAGATTTCACATTCGTAGATTGCTTTGCTGATTTTCATGGTCTGATTCACATGTAAGTGTTACTTATATAAATATTTTCGATAATAGACCCTTAGTGGGTTGATGAGCTATTGTTTCCAACCGTCATAATCACCTTCAGTACTGCTGTACTTCAAATCATAGGAAGTACCTTATTGACTATTTTTTCAGGTATTATAAATGGGACGTAGAATATATTTGTGGATTATAAATTCTCTTTTTTTTTTATCTGAATGTCCACTTTTTTCTCCTTTGATACTCCTTTATACAGATCATGTCTGAACTGAGAGCATTTGTAATAACAATGAGGATTATATGTTGTGAAACTTGTCCGATGATTTTTGGATTATATGTAGGCTGCTTTTCCATATGAAAAACACAAATATCATAACCTATTGGAAACAATTGTTAAGAATGGACATAGGCAGGGAGCAACTGACTACAGGATAACAATTCCAGTATTGAGAGAAATTGTCATTATTAGAGGTAGAATTGC
This sequence comes from Calotriton arnoldi, assembly GCA_963921515.1. Classification (NCBI taxonomy): domain Eukaryota; kingdom Metazoa; phylum Chordata; class Amphibia; order Caudata; family Salamandridae; genus Calotriton; species Calotriton arnoldi. Next base: position 147,475 of record CAWUFW010013556.1, read on the forward strand.
CTCATGTCCTTTTTATCATGTTCATGTCTATCTGGCCTTTCTTATTGTATATTGTATAATATAGGTCTTCTTTGTAAGACCTTGTGTACATATATATATATAATTTTGGGATAATTTCTATAATGTTTTTTCTAACTGTTTTACAGCCCTGATGAAGTCCATCTATTGGACGAAATGCGTTGGCTGGGCTTTATGCGTCTGATTGGAAATGAAAATAAAGATTATATGAAGAAAAGAAATTTCAAGACTCCCCGCACTTTAATTCTGTTTCAAATCGCATGAATTTGATAATGTTTATAATCTATAAATGTACTATATTTGATTATATGCTCCTTTTTATTATTTCTTTATTCTAAGAGAAGTTTTCTTCTCGTATAGTGTGACTTCGATAGCAGTGGGGTTACGAAAAGTGGAGCATTATGATTTAAACACTCATAGGAACTAATATACTGGTGCAGCCATTTAAGCCCACACTGCAGGTTCTCTAAAAAATAGTCATTATATATCTAGCCTTGTTTTCCCAGGGTACGCTCTGATCGCCTCGCTGTGGAGGTCAAGAATGGGGGTGGGGGGTTGGGGGAAAGTATTTCATCCCCTCGGCCCCTGGCACTGTGCCCAACATGCATCTCGTCGCTGATCAACTAAACAACAGTAAGCCAATACATTTCTGGCAAAAACTAAATCCCTTCCCACCTCCCACCCTCCCTACATGACGGACTAGGAACTGTCCGCCCCTTCAACTATGCAGAGTGCCTTTGTACCCAGTAACAAACATTAAACTGTCTAGGGGGGCCTCAATCCACCCCTTCCTAATGCCGCCATCACTATTCATTCAACATTATTATATTATCCCAATATAAGGTCTATAAAAGTGAAACATGACTTATCGGTGAGTCGTCACATTCGGAAGAGTTCTGCCCATATAAAGATCGAGTACCATTGTCCTCCTCAAGCATCTGCAGGAATGGTGTTGGATCTCTCAACAGCGTCCTGCATTTGCTGTTGTGTTTCATTGTGAATCTTCTGCTGGATCAGTCAAGTCTCTGCTGCGAATGTCGGAGGATTCCTGATCGCCTTTCTCCTTAGTCTTTTTTCCTTTGCTTCTTCTTTGTCTAGGAGTTCTCCACCCATCTAGCCAGTCCCATGTTTCCTCCGGCGTAGTGAAAAACCATGTTTTCCCTTCTGCGAGCACTTGGAGTTTGGCCGGAAACAGCTTGGCATATTTCAAATCTTTTCCTCTAAGGGCTTTTTTAACTTCTAAGAATGATCGCATTTGCTTCTGAACCCTTATTGTGAAGTCCGGAAAAAAGGAAATAGAGTTGTTATCCCATTTTACTGGCGGTGCCACTCGTGAGGCCTGTAATATTACATCACGGTCCCTGAAGTTAAAAATGCTGGCAATGATGGGTCTTGGCGGAGCTCCAGGTTTCGGCAGGGCTCCCTGGACTCGGTGCGCTCGTTCTACCGAGAAAAGTTTGGAGAGCTCTTTGGGCTTTAGGTGCTTCAGGATGAGATCTTCAACAAATAGATACACTGCTGGGCCTTCGGCCCTCTCTGGCACTCCTATTATTCTCACATTATTACGGTGCGACCGGCCTTCAGCGTCTTCCATTCTAGCCTCTAACACTTTGACTGAGTTGCGTAGATCACCAACTTGAGTTAATAATGTTGTGGTTTCAGTCTTGAGAGAGGTGATGGTTTCTTCTGCCTCCTTGACTCGGTTCCTATATTACGGATGTCTGCACGCATCAATGTCATCTCTGTATTTACTTAGTCAATTTTGATCTCCAGCGAGGTTTTAATGTCTTTCATCGCTGCCATGACATCTTGCAGGGTTGGTGGCTCTCCCGTCGCTGGCCCCTGAGCTTCGTCTTGCATTTGTGGATGCATCACCTGAGTGGCAGGGGGTTCGGTTCTGGGGTGAGCGTACTTTTCCATCCTTGTTTGTGACGTTGCCCTTGAACCCTTTGGCCCAGACATTGTGTGGGGTCCGGTGCTATTTGAGACCCACTTGGATCCACCGATGGTGCTGAGTCCCAAGAGGGGGGGGAGCGCATGGTGGGAAGAGTCGTATCCGCTACCTACCTGTGGGGGACAAGGGCTCCTCCAGTGGCCTGCCGGGTCATGCCTCCCCGTCCCAAACGCCTCCCCAGTAGATTAGCACCTCTCCGGGTGTCTAACACAGTCCAGTCTGCACTCCCCTCACTTTCGGTCTCGATCCTGGATCCGCACCACTTCCACTGGATTTGGGCCTGCGCAGGGCCCGGTCAGGAATCTGCCGCTACTCCTGGGGGTTTCTGGGTTCTGTGTCTTGATTTTCCTTTTTGGGGGGCTACGGGGGAGGGAGGGAGCAGCTACCACCGCCTCAGCCCCTCCCAGTGTTCTTGATTGCACCCCCAACTCCACGGTATAATGTAGTGGGCCACTGGTGCTTCGGTCCACTTCGGGGCAAGGTGACCGAGCCGTCAGTCAGGTTGCTTGCTCGGATTTTGGGGCCCACGGGGTTATTTTGGCAGGGAACTGTTTTCCCTCTTGGCGGAACGGTGTTTGGGGGCAGAGGGGGGCATGTCCAAGAATCCTCACCCACTCCCCCCAGCCCACCGCTGATCCACTCACCTACTTTGTCCTGGGCCTCACGGCGCCTCCGGCATGAGTCTCTCACGCGGCATCTCTGCTTCACAATCTGTTACTAAGTCTGGACTCGGTCTGTTTCATGGGCCGCTGCGGGCCTCGGGTGTATTGCTGCATTGAGGGCCTACTATCTCTTCTAGTGCTGCCTCAGTTTCTGGCATCTCCGGGGGACCCAGGCCCCGGGGCGGGGTCACGTCGTCCGCCGAGGCCCGAGTTCACTGTTTCTCCACTTCGGAGACTGCCCTCGACGTCCGGATGCCGCCTCGCCACATTGGGCGTTTTTTTTTGGCCTCGTTGCTTCTGAGCTGATAGAGGGGTCGAGGGCCATCTGGTATCAGGGGCCTCCTCCATTCATAGGGGCCATGAACGGCCTCTGACTTTGCTGATGTGGGCCCCCTTCAACCTCCGGCGTCTTCTCTTTTCCCAGGTTGCGGCGGGGGGCCCAGGCCCGAGGCGGGACAGCGCCATTCGCCGAGGCCCGTGGCCGCTGTCACTGCTGCTGCAGGTAGGTCTTTCTGCACCGGAGAGCCACCCCACTGTCCCAGGTGCTCTCCAGTCTCGTACCTTGTTTCTCCGGAGCTCCGGCCGCGATGGCTGGGCTCTGCCGCTTGTGGGCTATGCAGATCTTGTAGGCGTCGCCACCGGTGCCGGCCTTGTCCCAGTGCGGCCACGTTTATCTGCTGTTGCGGCAAATTTTCAGCTCCTTATGTTCCCGTGGGTCTCAGGTTCGCGTCTCTCACCGAATATGTCGACTTTGGGCAGGATAATGTTGGATTTTGTGGGTTCCGCGCGGCGGACGGCTGGAGATTCACTAAGCCTCTGCTTTCTTGGTCGGCTGCAGGCCACGCCCCTCAAGAGTAATTTTTTTAGCCCTGTCCTTGAGAAAGTCAGTTAGCCAATTCAGTGCAGTGCCGTGGGTTACTATCTCATGAAGTCGTTGAATCAGGATGGGATGAGACACGGTATCGAATGCCGCTGACAGATCTAGAAGAACTAGCATAGCTGGTGTACCTACATCCAGGTAAAGACTGAGAGAGTCAATTACCGCTACGATGGTGGTTTCTGTACTGTGAGCGGGACGAAAGCCTGATTTAGATGAGTCCAGTAGGAGATGTGTCTCTAAGTAGGAAGAAAGTTGTCTATTAACATGAGATTCCAGCAACTTGCTGATCGAGGGCAGTAGAGAAATAGGACAGTAGTTTGCCACGTCCATGGGATTGGCATGTGATTTTTTTTAGAATAGGTGTGACAAAGACAGCTTTCTATTCCAAAGATACTGTGGCTGAAGATAGAGATAGGTTACATAAGAGTGTCACCAATGGTGCGAGAGAGGTAGATAGCGTGGCTGTGATGTGAGGGGGTCAAATGTCCACCGGGTGAGCCAGATTTAGTTTTAGCTAAAATATCTAGTGATTGAGTGTGTGTAATCGGTTCAAACCTCTCCAGTATAGCCTGAGAATTATTGTTTGAAGAATTGCCAAGTTCAGTATATATTGGCATCGTAGTGTTATTATAAAAGTTGCGATAGATGTTATCTATTTTAGTTTCGAAATGGATAGTTAATGTGTCACAGTGAGTGACTGAGTGGGCCTGTGAGTGGGTGCATGAGTGTGTGAGTGGATGTATGAGTGGGTGTGTGAGTCTCTGAGTGGGTCTGTGAGTGTGTGTGAATCTCTCAGTGGGTCTGTGAGTGGGTGAATGAGTGCTTGAAGGGATCTGTGAGTAGGTGCATGAGTGTCTGGGTGTGTCTGTCAGTGGGTATGTGAGTCTCAATTGGTCTGTGAGTGGATGCGTGAGTGGGTCTGTGAGTGGGTGCGTGAGTGTATGAGTGTATCTGTCAGTTGGTGCATGGTAAGAAAAGTAGGGGGACACACGGGAGCAGGTCCTAGTGCCATCTCCCCTTGTGATGGTCCTCCTGTCCAGCTTGCCTGTAGTCCGCTAACCTCTGCTGTCTTCGGTTTTGTGCCTCCTGTACTCGTTTTCTGCTCATTTTTCTGCCTCTTCTCTCCTCGCCTCCTGCCCTCTATTTTGCCTCTTTTTGCTCATTCTGCCCATTATTTTGCCTTTTTCTGCTTGCTACTGACCTTTATTCTGCCTCTTGCCGCTCGTTTCTGATCTCTATTTTGCCTCTTGCTATTAGTTTCTATCCTTTATTTTGCTTGCTCCTGACCTTTATTTTGCCGCTTTCTACTTGCATGGCCCCCTCCTTCTCTTTACACTGGCCCCAGGGACCACCACTTCCCTGGGGCCATATATGACCCGGGAGGGGGCTGCTCTCACATGTATTTTACTTGCTGCCCCAGGGAGGTCGTAGTCCCAGGGAAGCAGGGGGTCTGCGTGGCCCCTGCTAATTATTCATATTAAGCCCTGGGGAGGTAGTGGTCCCTGGGGCTCTAAGGAGTGCATGGAGGGGGGTCAGCATGGTCCCCCAATAATATTTTAAATTAAGCCCCGAGGAGGTGGTGGTCCCTGGGGTTCAAGAGAGCCCATGGAGGGGGTCCGCAAGCCCCCCCTCCAATATGTAAAGAAAGCCTCGAGGAGGTGTTGATCCCTGGGGCTCTAAGTGCCTTAGGAGGGGGCCCCATGCGCCCCCCTCTTTTTTTTATAAATGCCCCTGGGACCTGGCCCACCTGGGGGCTTCAAGAAAAACAAGCGCAGGAGCCTGCACTTGTTTTTTTTAACAAATGGCAAAAATGTAAAAAAAATAAAAAGTGCTTTTTGGCACTGTCAGGGTCACAGGAGGACCCCAGCACCACAGCTAGGGGGTCAGGGTATTCCTACCCTGCCCCCTTTTCTTTTTTTAAACGTTTTTTGTGGGTCTCAGCTGAAGCCAAGTCCCAAGATGGCTGCCAGCACTTTCTGGTTGAAGTGTTGGCAGCCAATCAGATTTCAGCACTGGGACTCGGAGGAACTGTGTCCCTATATATACAAATTTGTTTTCTTTTTATATCTCAAAAACTAGTGAAGGGAATTACACCAAATAGCAAAAAGGGCTTTTTCTGGACAAAGAGCTACCTTTCTGCCAAATTTGGTGTACTTTCATCCAGCGGTTCGGGCTGTAGTCGTATCTGAAATCTCTACGGAAGTTAACATTGGAAAAACACTTTTTTGACCCCCCTCCCTATTTTTGTCGACCCCAGCACAGCAAGAATCCCTGGTGTACTTTTTGGGGAAAATTTCATGAAGATTCGACCAATGGCGCCAAAGACATAGGCAAGTCAAAAAATGCTTTTCCTATGGAAACATGGTCCTAACTATAATTATAATGTATGGATATACACGTATATACATATCTAATGTTATGGATTTGTGCTTTAAATTTGTAATAGTGTTATAAATTAATTTAATTTTAAATTAAATATATGTGAAGTTATTTTTAAAAAAATTAATATAAGTTTAATAATACTTTTAAATTTATGGGAATACTAACTAATTTAAGTTATGATTTAACTGTAATATTTTAAAATGATTTAATTTAATAATTGTTTTAAGGTTTTTAGGTTTCAGAGACCAATGGTGTTTAGGGTAGTAAGGAGTTTTTCGGATTCAAGGATGTATAGTGCTTAGGGTTAGTAAGGGGTATTTGGGGTTCAGGCAGGGTAGTGTTCAAAGGTAGTAAAGAGATTTTAAGGTTCAGGGATGGGTAGTGAGAGGCTTTTAGGACTCACGGGTGGAGAGTTAGGGTAGCAAGGGCTTTTTATGGTTCGAGAACAGATAGTGTTGAGGGGTAGTAAGGGGGTTTTAGTATTTATGGATGAATAGAGTTTAGGAGGCTAGAAATAATACTTAACAATTTACCTGCAAAATAAAGACCTGAATATATTTACCACAATGTAATGGCTCCTGATGTAAAACCCTGCAAAATATTAGCTGTTATTCTTTAGAAGTGTTGGCTACATGGGCTCATTTGTGCAATCATTCAAGCAATCCAAGTGATGTAAATGACATCGATAAATTTCCAGTTATCTTACCACACCCAGGTATGGCACCAGGGGCCATATTACAGTAAGTGCCCGGGGGGGGGCAACAGGCGTTTGCGCCCGCTTTGCGCACCCCCGGGACTCTTTGGTATTACAGAAGGGGGGCGCAGATGCTTCTGCATCCCCTTCAGTAATACCAATAGCGCTGGCGCACTTAAAGAGGCAGCGCTACCTTCAGGGGGAGTTCCCTCATTTGCATAGGGGCGTGCTCTATGCAAATGAGGGGATTCCTTTGCCTCTGCGCCCACGCCATTTTACAGACACGATCGCAGAGGCAAAGAAGCTCTCAGGGGCGCACTCACAGTGCACCACCTAGAAGGTGGCGCACTATGAGTGCGCCCCTTGAGAGCAGCCCTCTGGAGGGGGGAAAGGAGGTCCTATGGACCACCCAGACATCCCCTTGCAGGCAGGTGCAGTCACTGACTGCACCCGCCTGCAAGGGGATCTCTAATCCTCTGTAAAAGTGCAGGCGGGTGGCGCCTGCACTGTGAAAACACAGAGGGGCATATTCACAAGAAATGGCGATAACCATCGCTAACGCTAGTTAGCTGCAGTTTTCTTATCGCCGCCTAACCCTGAAAACTATCGCCATGTTAGCGGCGTATTCCCAAGCCACCGCTACATGGCGATAGTATTAGGGTTAGGTGGTGAAAACTGCCGCTAACATTAGCGCGATGGCGATAGGAATTCCGGCGTTAGCGGGCAAAATCCAGCGATAGGCCCATTAGCGGCAAGAAAACTCACGTTAGTCAGCCAAACGTGAACTTTCTTGCCTCCAATGCAAAAAATAGCCTATCAGTCAACCCCCAATAGAAAATAGGCATAAAAAACAATAACATGCAGAATAGAGCAGCCAGGGCCAAGTGCAGCACACATCAACAACCCCTGCAAGCCAGCCAACATCCAGGATGACCAGGATGTGAGCCTTGATACCTCACTGGACCTGCGTCTGGAGCCTTGATGCCTCGCTGGACCTGCAGCGGGAGTCTGGATGCCTCGCTGGACCTGTGTCCAGAGCCTGGATGCCTCGCTGGACCTGCGGCTGGAGCCTGGATGCCTTGCTGGACCTGCGTCTGGAGCCTGGATGCCTCGCTGGACCTGCGTCCGGAGCCTGGATGCCTCGCTGGACCTGCGGCTGGAGCCTGGATGCCTTGCTGGACCTGCGTCTGGAGCCTGGATGCCTCACTGGACCAGCGTCAGAAGCCTGGATGCCTCGCTGGACCTGCGTCTGGAGCCTGGATGCCTCGCTGGACCTGCGTCTGGAGCCTGGATGCCTTGCTGGACCTTCGTCTGGAGCCTGGATGCCTCGCAGGACCTGTGTCTGGAGCCTGGATGCCTTGCCAGACCTGCGCCTGGAGCCTGGAGTGGGATGTGGAGGAGCTGTGGAGTCGATGAGCCGTGGCGGTAGACATTGAGGTGTGACGATCGCCCGTACCTGCTGGTGAAGTCTGGCACGTCGCATGGAGACACGTTGCTGACCTGTGTGAGAAGACCGCCTTGCAACCCTTGGAGCTGTCAATGGTAGAGGCGCTCCTGCGCACCAACGTGGTGAGTTCCGCATCGCATACTACGATCCACCACTACACCAGGGTGCATGAAGGGGATTACCAACGCTGTGTGCCATCTCCCTGCATCACAGGCCGCATGATGTTGGACTGGCCGTATGCTGTGGAGGGTGAGGCCCCTGTGCTACGTCGAACTTGTGTGGCGTGAGCGCTGCAACTTCACGCCTAAGGGGGCCCTGCTGCACCAACTGCATTGGGAGGTCCACCAGCGGACTATGCGGTGACTGCTGTACCCAGCCTAGTGAATTCACACCGGGCTGAGGCTCCTGCTGGCTGAGTCACAGATTTGGAGAGAGTGCAGTGGAGTGCGCCACAGTGTCAATGTCCTGGTAAGGAGAAGGTGGGACGCATAGCGCAGGAGGGCCGGGGGGGCGTGTCGCTCAGGCCTATCACACGTAGATGACGCACCGCCAGTGGCGGCACTACCGCAATGGCGGAAGAGCGTTGCCCCACTGCCTCAAGCAGTGCAGAAGAGGAACAATCATCACATGAAGATAACTCAATCAATCAATCAATCAGGGGAATTGTAAGCGCGCTACTCACCCGTGAGGGTCTCAAGAGGGGGATCTGTTAGCCGAAGAGCCATGTCTTGAGGGTCTTCCTGAAGGTGTTCAGGGAGGGGGCGCGTCTGATATCTGCCGGCAGCTCGTTCCAGGTCTTGGCTGCAATGTGGGAGAAGGATCTTCCGCATGCTCTGGCTCTGTGGATGCGCAGGGTTTTGGCCAGTGCGAGGTTGGAAGATCGGAGGTTTCTTTTGGGTACGTGGAAGTTGATTCTGTCGTTGAACGTTGAGGTATTTGAGTCTGTTGTTGTGTAGGCATTTGTAGGCGTGAGTGAGGACTTAGAAGGTAACTCTTTTCTCCATGGGGAGCCAGTGGAGTCTTCGTAGTTGTTGGCTGATGTGTTCATGCCGGGGGATGCCGAGGACGAGGCTGGCAGCGGTGTTCTGTAATGTCTGGAGTTTGCAGAGTAGGGAATTGTTAATGCCGGAGTAAAGTGCCTTTCCATAGTCCAGTCTGCAGGTGATGAGTGCATGGGTGACTGTCTTCCTTGACTCCGGGGGATCCACTGGAAGGTCTTGCGGAGGATGCGGAGGGTGTTGAAGCAGCTGGAGGTGACGGCATTGACCTGTCGGCTCATGGTGAGGGATGAGTCGAGTACGAGGTTTTTGGCATGGTCCGAGGGGGTAGGTGGTCTTCCGAGGGCGGTCGGCCACCAGGTGTTGTCCCATGCTGAAGGGGTGGCTCCAAGGACGAGGACTTCCGTCTTCTCGGCGTTGAGCTTCAGGCAGCTGTCGGTCATCCAGACTGCGACGTCTTGCATACCCTTCTGGAAGTTGAGTCTGGCGGTGGTGGGGTCTTTGGTGAGGGAGAGGATGAGCTGGGTGTCATCAGCGTAGGATACGATGTTGAGGCCGTGTTGTCAGACGATGGCGGGGAGGGGGGCCATGTAGATGTTGAAGAGGGTCGGGCTCAGAGATGACCCCTGTGGGACTCCGCAGGTGATTTACATGGGATCGGAGAGGAAGGGTAGCAGTCTGATCCTTTGGCTTCTTCCGGTGAGGACTGATCGGATCCAGTCTAGGGCTGTTCCTTGTATGCCAGCGTTGTGTAGTCTGGCAACTAGTGTGCGGTGGGAGACGGTGTCGAAGGCCACTGAAAGGTCAAGTAGGATGAGGCCTGCAGAGTGGCCTTGGTCCAGGAGGGTGCGGATGTCGTCTGTGGCGGCGAGTAGGGCCACGCGGTGTTTGTGCATGGAGCGCACGTTGAGGAGGATGCATCTTAGGGTGTCGCCGGTGCTGGCGTCGGATGTGTTGAAGGCCGGGGTGGTGGTTAAGGTCTGGCGGCAGTGGAGGCGGGATAACTGGCCGTGGGTCGTGTTTGGCGAGGCCTGTTGGCAGTCTCTGAGTTTTCCGGGGATGAGTGCGTAGAGGGTGGCTGTGCTGTAGCAGTGGGTGGCTCGAGATCCAGGGTTCCTGGCGCTGGTCGCAGTTGGGTCGCGGACGGGCACAGACGGGCTTGCCTTAGGCGCGACTTCGGCACGCCAGCGGCGCGCCCGCTGCGCGCGACTGCGCAGCGGCCGCCATTAGTAGGGGAGGGGGGAGGAACGATCAGCTGGGAGGCGGGAACGGTCGAGGACAGGGGGGCGGGGCTACAGGGGCAGCAGCGGCGGAAAGTGGGAAGCGCGGGCTCAGAGAAGCCAAAAAAACAGATTCAAAAGGGAGAAACAAGGGATAACTGACTGATGTAATCATGCTATGTATCCTCAGGTTACGACTGCTCCAAACAGGGAGCAGGGCATGGGCGGATTGGCATGCCCACTCAAGTGTGCAATGACTGTTTGGCCGGCCCACTCAGTCCGCCCAAAGCAGTCATGCGCACTTCCCTGTTCGCAATGTAGGCTGAATTACAGCCTGCATGGAGAACATGCCCACCCCTCCGGCCCCTGGCTGCATGACTTGTCCCGTTGCCAATTACCAATCCCACCGCCGCATCGCAGCCCTGTGATTGACTCAGGAGAGGGAGCCTGACTGCCTACTTCCTTTTCCTGGAAGCAGACGCAGGAGAGCAGGAGCTACGAAGACACGGGACCCGGCTTCGAGGTAAGACTTTCCTCATTGAAATATTTACAACACCCGCTCACACACACATCCCCGTGTACACGTCCCATCCAGTATTCTTTCTGCCGTTTACCACCTCACAGCCTGTCCCGCCCCCCCCAGCACTTCTCAATGGCGACCGTTGTGCGCACATACACAGCGGGCGTACCACTCATGTGCCAAAAGCACATACGTAGTTACAACACATGACATAACATCGCATTCCATTCCAATGCATACTAATACTAGGCACATTGCAACAATAGGGTAGGTGTTGCATAGCGGAGACATAAATATCACTATTCCCACGTCAGTGAGTGCAACACAAAACTAACCTTTGCACCCCAAACCCAACCGTGAACCCTGGAATTCCTTTTTGAGCCCCCAAAACACACCCCAAATTTCATGTGTTACCCCTAAACACATCCCAATTTTCATATTTTACCCCAAATGCACTCCCTAATTTTCATGTTTTACCCCAAAAACACACCCCAAATTTCATGTTTTACCCCTACACACCCCAATTTTCATATTTTACCCCAAATGCACACCCCAATTTTCATGTTTTACCCCAAAACACACCCCAATCTTCTTATTTTACATCCGAAACCCATGCCCATCCCAAAAACTTTAAATTACCCCATTACTGACCTCTCAATGCGTTGTAATCAAATGCGATGTAAAGGCACCTGCGTTGTTGGAGTTGCGCTGTTTACAATGTACTGCCTGCGTTGTAATGGTCGTCTCCAGTGCCAAAGGCAACCACAGGGATAGGCTGGCCCCATGCATTGCTGGAGTTGCGTCATGGTTGTGACACGACTGCAGCAATGCGTGTCTTTAGCGCAGACAGATACGCCAGGATTCCTGACGTATCTGTCATTACTTGCGTCATGGAGCGCTGTCCAGTGAATACAGCACATCCATGCTGTCGCAAGAAGGGCGTAGTGAGAAGTGTTGCAACGCTGTCTTGTCGCAGCGCTGCAACACTTTTCATGACTGGGGCCCAGGAATGCGCACTATCTTATTTATGGTGCGCATTCCTGCACTGTAGTTTTGTCGCAGGGCAGCGCTGCAACATTGCTTGCAGCACTGTCCAGCACCAAAACCTGCTGGGATGTGGGCCCAAGTGTTATCCCCATTTTTAAGACCAGCTATTTTCTGGTCTTAAGTCCCAGCAGCTAACGGGCCTTAGTATCGCCGGTCCGGGCGATCGTTGAGAATATCGCGAAGTGGGGTTAGCGTGCGTTTTAACACGGGAACGCCTACATTGCATATGATTAGCGTTAGTTGTCGCTTACATCGTTGGCGATGTTATTAGCGGCCGCTATCGCCAGGAAGCTGTCGCTAATGGCTGTTAGCGACAGCTTGTGAATACGGCGATAGAAATATCACCGCTTTAGCGGCAGAAAAGTGCCGCTAACGGGGCAATATCGCCTTGAGAATATGCCCCAGAGTGTTTTCACATGAATGCGCTGCCCCCAGAGCAGCGCGAGTTCGCTGCTGCCCTGGGGGCAGAGGATTCACCGTAATAGGGCGAACTTGTGTTGTTTGCACCGGGCGCACCTTTTATTAGGTGCGCCCGGTGCAAACAATGAAAATGCATAATACGGCTCCAGGTGGCTTAACTTTTATAGTTATCCCAACATTACCCCGACATTACTGCATTTTTGGCATATCTGTGAGTAGCTACCTCATTTAAGTATGGCACAGCAGAAGTCAGGAGAGAGGGATATGTGAAGTACTACAGAACAAATGATGCTGTGATGTAATTTGAGCTCATTTCGTAATTTGCAAACAAACAGGTAATAGATTGTCAACAGGTTGAATTGTGAAATACATTTATGTGTTGTAAACTTCGAATAACCAAACTTCAGTACAGAAAATGTTTTTTTAAACATAATAAAGCACAATTATATACATGAATATTTAAAAAGGCTGGCACATATAACCTCATGTCTAGTTCCACAAGAGAATGAAACCAAACATATAATATATTTGAAAACTCCTCTCAAAAAGACATTTACAATCACCATTCAAGGGACAAAGCTCTTCACTGAGCTCAAGGATATGACAAACTGCACCTTCCCTGAAAGGTTTGTCACAGCCTGCTTTGACAACCCTATAGGCAATGATGCTGCATAAACAAAGGTCAGAGCCACGGCTGTCACTAGCCTATTTGAGAGAAAATTCGACCCGTTCCTCCTGCTCCAGCTCCAGGGAGACCAGCAAGGCCTGATGTCAGCAGGTTCCTGGCTGAACGTTTATATAACACTGAGCTACTAATTCTTGGACTGAAAGAAGGAGCGGGTTTTTAAGTATTTGAGTATTAGAAAATCAAAAATTTAATATTGATGCAATAGTGGACCAATGCTTTGGGCTCTACCCATACCCAGTAAATTGTTACCTGGTATTTCTGATTACCGGGTAAAAGAGCACAACCTAGCTTTTGATAAAGATTAACATTGAAGCATGATTCACACTTAGTCTGATGAGTCACAACGACGTGCAGACGTGGTTGTGGATGCAGGCGCAGTGAAGCACCATATAGGAGCCGAGGAGGCAGCAGGGAGGTGACTGGGAATCGGCAGGGAGGCGACTGGGGATTGGAAAGGAAGTGGATGGATGGTGGCTGGAGTGCTGGTGTGCTTGTGCCTAATTAGGCAGTCAGGGCTTGCCGGGGCTGCTGTAGCCATTGCAGCCTGCATCGAACCACAAAACTACTTCAAAGTTGCTCCGAGTACCCCCAGCACGGGCTGGTACCCTGGCTTGCGAGAGTGAAGGCGGCACCAGTGAGAAGCTGCTTTGCTTCTCCTATGTCCGCCCACATTTTTGGCAGCATAGCCGTGGACCCCCTGTGGACTTCCTAGCTCCCATAACTGCTCATGAGAACTTCCACAACATCTGCTACTTCTGCAAAGTGCCAAAGGGAAGGACGCTAGAGGCAGGAGACTGGTGTGCTCGTGCCCTCCCGTGACCACAGTCCTGCCAGCGGTATACACAGGTAGAAGGCAGCACCAGCCCTGCCAGTATGGGCGTGTCCTCTGGCCTGTGGAGCAGAGATTATTGGTAGCTCGCCGTCCTTGAATTTCGGGAGCCACATCACACGACGCATCTTCAGAAAATTTAGGGCCCAAGACATTTCCATGATGACTCCATGACCAAAGCCCTACCCTAAAAGGGTAGGGAATTAACGGGCCTATTAGGATGGTGGGCGGATCGCCACCGCCGAGCCGGCGGTGGCGATCCACCTGCCATCTGTTCCTGTTTTACCCCGCCATATTAGTATGGAGAGGGGTACCGCGGCGGACGGAAAGACCATCCGCCGCTTTTCCGCCGGTCGGCAATCGTTACGATTGCCGGTCGGGCGGAAAAAGCTCACAATATGGTAGCGGGGCCTTGCAGGCACCGCCATCCATATTATGATGCCTGCGGTGGGAATGCCTTTCCATGGCGGAGACTCCGCCATGGAAAGGCATGCAGGAAATTACTTTGGGGGCCCATTGCGGGCCCCCGGGGGGGGGTGGCTGCACTGGGGGGTACCTATGGTACCCCCCCTTCATTGCCATGCACAAGGGTGGCAGGTACCGCGCGGTGCCTGTCACGTTGTGCAAGGCAATGCACAACATGGACTTTAACATTGCGGCGGGTGCTGCTTACAGCACCGCCCGCCGCAATGTTAAAGTCGAGGATGCGCCCGCCAGTGTGGCGGGCGCATCCTAATTGGCCTGGCGGGACCGCCGCACCTCTGGCGGTCGGTCCCGTTTTCCGTTACGGTGGCGGGCGGACAAAGTCCGCCCGCCATCGTAATGGGGCCCTAAGTTCTTTCTGTAAAGTAGCAAGAACTGCTGCCAATGCCACTGCAACCGCTATTACAGAGTAACTGATAAAGAGACAGGCGGGAATAAATAGTGTCGGAGAACTGCAGTGTAGTACCGGCACATAGTAAAGGTGGTGAAATCCTGTTTCTCTGTGGTAAGACTAGCGCACTGGACACAAGTACTTGGCAGGGGGCTAACGTTAGTGAACACTAAGCAAGAACTTAACAGTGGGGGTTGTGCAAAGCACGGAGGCAGTCGACGTGAGGCCAGTGCGGCCTGCGCAAGCATTGGCACCTGCCCCTTCCCCCCTTTGCCTCGCCTTACACTGCCCGGGTCTGCAGACTCTAAATAGAACCCTTCTAAGTAGTAACTTTCTAAATAGTATTCCTTTGCCTCTGCAGCCTGCTTCGTCATTTGTCTGTATCTCTGTGTACTTGTCATATTGGTTAGTGCATAAGCATCAGCTGCCTACGGTCTAAAATGGTGTACAGTGGAAGGCTTCAGGTGCCCTTCAATTACCTTTTTACCTTCAGTTGCCCTCTTATCTTAATTTTCTTTGAATTATCAGACTGTCCTGAATTTCGGTCTGTCAAGGCCTTAAAGCAGAGTTAGGACCAGTATGCGGTCGACACAAGAAAGAGTGCCACAACCTCCCATTAGGAGGAAGAGCAAGCATCTGCAATTCAATAGGTCTCACATTTACGCAAGTTTGAGCTATAGTATTGGCATTGTAAATGACAATGCCTTTTATTTATGTTTTGGTTTTTAAAACATAAATAAAAGGCATTGTAATTTACAATGCCAATGGCTTAAACTCTTGCAAATGCAAGACCTATTGCATTTCAAATGCTTGACCCTCCTGCAGTAACAGAAACTCATTAAAGAAAATCGTGCTAACAGACTAAAGAAGACGTACTGTGTAACAACCGAAGTAAAAGGGCCAGTCCTCATGGGAGGTTACAAATGAAGACAAGGCAGTACTAAGGAGGGTCTAACAAGCCTAATAACGAACCAGAAGCCAGCATTTACGAAGGGCAATGACACAAGCCAATGACAAATATGGGCGGAGAGTGGGCGGGGCTTCAAGTACATACTATAATACAGCATGGCTTGCAGAGCAGCGCATGTGCTGCCCAGGCTCGACCTAAAAAACTGCAAACCTCGTAGACTGCAAAAAGTCCTAAGCCAAAACTGATCTGGGGATACCAGACAGTAATCTCTCCAGACTCTCGAATGTTTGATTAATCCACAAAAATGCAGCATGAATTTGACTTCTTAAAGGACCCGGTTAGGACTATCCTCTTCTTCTCTGAGGACACGCCCACTCTTCCTGCTCTAATTCCTCCAACTATAAGTGGAAATAGTTCCTTTCTAGACGTTAACTGCAAAACTGGGTCCTGCAAGGGGTCGATGGCCAAAGCGCTAAATTCAGAACAGGAGAAAGAAGGAGACCAGCTGGGGATCAATAACTGACCTAGAGCTACTTATATTGAGGTCACCATTGCCACTGACTTCTCCCTGACCATCCTTACCTTTAACATCCCCCAGTTTACTGTTGAAAAATGGTTCACCACTGCCAATAGAGGTCATAGTAAATGTCCAAAAAGGACAAAATAGTTTGGAAGCACATCTTCTCCAGGAGTACTAGAACAAACTCTCTGCTTAGAGACTGGACAACTGGAGTTGTGTCAGTTAAGCCCCAATGACTCTCCCCAACTTATTTCAAATCCATTATACTTACAAACTGAACACATAGCAGGTGACCAGTGCCATGGGGATGCAATTTCAAGCAGATTAGAATGGAGGATAAATGAACTACATCTACAAGAGGTGACGGAGTCCTACTGCTGGAGCACTCCTTGCCCAGCTAGTAACACATTCACTAAGCCTGTAATTAATTTGGCTAAAGTAGACACTGGATCTCAAGGAGGGCTATCTATAGTGCATAATAGCCCAAGAAGTAATAAGAATGAGCTTTACCAAAAGCAAAGCCCCCGGGAAAAATAGACCATGGGGCAGTGTGGGACATCCTATTCAAAACTTCACAGTTAACACTTGATGCCATTTTATTTTTACAGAGTTTTATATAGCGTGAACTTGACCCGAATCGGGTATCAGAGCGCTTTACATAGCACCAGTTGCATTACATGAGGACACATTCATTTTTGTTAGGCACTGGGAGATTAAGTGATTTGCCCAGAATGTTCAGCGTCATTGCCGAGACTCGAACCCAGGTCTCCCGATTCAAGGTCCACCACCCTAGCCGTTAGGCCAACTCCTCTCCCCATGACATATCAATCCACCAAAATGGACATCTAAGTGAATCTGCTTAACACCATGGCAAAATCAGTTTCAGGAATCGACCAAAAATTGGACGACCTAAATAATCTGATAATCCGGACTCAGAATTATGCGGCAGCAACTAATATCGATTGCACCTGTGCACCAATAATCAACAAGCTTGCAACCGTTCCAGAGGTCCTTGCCACCTTAAGAAGACTTAAAACTCAATCTGGATATCCCTTCTTACAAAAAACATTCAACTTCATTAGTGCAACCATTACAGGATGGTGGCATGCCTGACGATCCTAACAACACAAACATAGGTACAACTGTGACAGAAAGTGATCATCAAACTGCAGAGCAACAGAGGAGAAAAGTGGTGATCAACCTGCAGTGCCAACAGAGGAGAAAAGTGCACCTGTTATAGAGAGAATAATTACAAAGAAGGCCTCACTTTGTAATTCACATCCACACCTACTGCAGCAACTTGATGAACCAAAGACAAAAAAGAGGAAAAAGCAACGCAAGGCCAGAAACAAAACTAAAGGTAACTCAATATCATTTACCTGTTCGACTGTACGTAAACTAGCTAAGAATGAAATTGAGCCAGGGTTGAGCCAATGCAAGAGTTAAGCCAGGACAGTAAAGGACTACAAGAGAAAAGGAAACTCTATCCTTTATTTGATAAAACATAGGGAAAAACTACTTGAAGCAGCATAATTCCAGACGAAGTTTCAGTCCTCACTTTAGAGCAAGCACCAGCCCTGGAAGCCCCTAGCTTCCCTGGGAACGTTGTCTCGCCGGATGAAAGACAGAGGAAGGAAGCTCAATTACGTCAACATCTTACGGTCAATAATAAGAACAACCTAGATGCCCTTTATAAACAACATAGGCCATGCTCAACCTCTAACTATACAAAGAACAGCTACCTTCAAGGCGTCTGCAAGCCTGCTTGCACACCAAGGGGCAGATTTACAAGCCCCTTGCGCCACTTTTGCGTCACTTTTAACATGGGAAAAGTGACGCAAAAGTGGCGCAAGGGGCTTGTAAATCTGCCCCCAAGACTCTGTAGCTATCGCAAGCCTATTAACCAGGCTACCAGACCCTCCTCGGACTCGAGAACAATCTGGCTCAGGCCAATCTAGTTTTAGTTAAAACAGCAGAGACAAGTCTTCTGGCCTGAGGATCGAAGGCAACCAAAATAGTCTTCACCCCAGAATATCAGTCCAGGAGGAGACATGACATACTTAATCATGGTAACATCTGAAAACAGACAGTTCCATCACTTGCAAAGATGTCAACGAATTATACTGAATCTATTGTATTCCTGTCTCCTATGAGAAACAAAAGTCAACCCTTCTGACTTGGGCCACTACTCAGCTAGCCAGAAAGGTCCTTCATGAGAAGGAGCGTTTTCTTGAATGGGGAGTCAAGATCAGAACACCTGATCAGTCAGGCTATCCAGACCCTCTTATAACTCAGAATGAAACTACCCTCAAGACACAAATGGAGGCAAGCAACCTTTTTCTGTCCTTAAGATCCATTTTGGAAAACAATATCCTCTAAATTGCTGCAGCAGAACTTGCAATCTCAAAACGGGCTATTACAGTGCTGGTCAGTTAAATTTAGGTTGCTAACAGCAGCCTTACACAATGTGCAGCCCCCCGACCAGCATCAGTGTGGAAGGCAACCAAACCCCTGAAATTGAAATTGTGCCCGTGAAACATTAATGGTGTATGTACTAGAAACCATAATAAGCACTTGATAACCCTTAAGAGAGAATATCAGACCATTCTTTTGCAAGAAACATAGGCAATTCAGCCATTCACAATAGAAGGATATATTGGCTATTTCATCCTAGCACAAAAAACAAAGAGGTTTGGGCGCCCGAGGGGAGGACTGGCAATCATCATAGCTGCGGCTCTAAAAATACACAGTCAACAGGTGGAAGTGGACTGCTGTAACATCTTGGTAGTCAAATTACTGAAGTGGCATAAAGATATCAAGAGACCTCTCCTGATCATTAATCTTTACATTCACCCAGACGCGTGATCCAGGAAGCCGATGTCCTTTAAACTGGTAAACATCTTACTAAATTGTCTACAAGACCCACCGAACCCAGAGTTTTAATTACACGGGACTTTAACATGAACCTGATGTGACATTTTTCCTGTAATGAACACACATTACAACAGGATCTCCTCTGGGCTGTTCCAAGCCAGTCTGATGGAATCCAAAGTAACGGGCTCAGGGATGAAAAAGCGGTGGCACTGGTAAAAGACATTGAGTTACTTGGGTTTAGACTGCTGAATGGGAGATACCAGCAAGACAATCCCTCAGCATGGTCTTATTACTCAGCTGGGACACATTCCACAATAGATTATACAGCGGTAACTCTACCACTACTCAGCCTAATTTTTCCTTATCGGATTGTTAAAAGGGGCAAAAGTGACCACGGACAACAAATCAACGAGATCAACGCCAAATGCCCTCTCCACAGGCAGGCACATCTTTTACCAGGAAGCATAAACATGACAAACTACAGGAAGTTACGTTGGTTGCATGCCACAATAGAGTCAATTGGGGCCACTGCTTCTACTCTCGTAGAGCAATGTTTTAAAAAGGTTACGCTTGACAGATAAACTTTTGGCTACTTACCCTCCCAAAAAAGTCATAGCATATGTCAAACTAAAGAATAGGTTCAAGACTTAAAAACGATTAACATATCTGCCTCTAGTCGCTTGATAAGGAAGAAGCTTGACAGTTTACTGAGATTAGCTAAGAGGAAGAAAGGGAGTTGCGAACTTCAAGCTGAACTGAAGCTTATAAACAAAATATATCGGAGATCAGTTTGGGAAGAGAAATTAATTATATATATATTAGTAAAAAGAAAACTTGAGGGGATTCTGGGAAATGCTTTACTTTATATATCACAAAAAAAGAAGGGGGGGACCTAGGAGCTAATGAAGGTCCAGTGTCCATGCTCCTAATGCCTACGTTTAAACCAACAAGAGCACACTGTTCCTATGGCAGGGTGCAAAAAGTCACTCATGCCTAAGGGTGCAAACAGTCACCCGTGCAATTAAACAAGAATAAAGAAGGAAAGAAATCCTAGGTATAGGGGACCCACAGGTGAGGTGGAAAACCACTCTTTGTCCTTTGTTGCCCTCACACACCCCAAAGGGTGTCATGCTTCATCATCGGGCGGTTGCTCCTCGTAGGGCCGGCGCTGCAATTTCCTACGGGTCCCCCGAAGGGTCACTTTATCGGAGATCTTTTCAGGACTGCTGGATGGTGCATGAGGGTGTGTGGGGAGTGGGTCCAATGAGGGTAAGGGAAGTGCGTGCAATGTGGTAAAAAAGTAAATAAAGGGTAAACATGCAGCGCAAATATAAGTAATGTACCCTTTGCAGTCAGAAAACTGCTGAATAAAAACATTCCCCAAAGGCACACTATGCCCAGGTGTCAAAGGTCATAGGTCAACATGTTTCGCGCCTGCGTCGCCTTAAAGGTCGTTGGCGCTTCTTCAGGACCAAAATAATCAAAATAGTGAAGTGCACGTGAAACAACATAAGTTAAGTTAAAATACCCTCTCCTTATCAGTCAGGGCGGGGCAGTAACCTGTATACCCTCACTGTGGCTACAGCTGCATGGTGGATACCGCTCCTGATCAGTACCTAGGGAAGAAAAAACAAAATAGACCACAGGTGTGGGCATCAGTACAACTTGATGCTTCATAGTGTGCCACTGCTGCGTGCACATCGATTACATAAAAAAGTAAACAAACACACGAGACAAATCAATCGTAAGTACTCATTTGAGCCCTAGTCCTATGTGGCGTCATAGGCAGTGTAGGACGGGAACCTACTCCTTGCGTAAGCCTTGTTCACTAGTAGATGCCACACTGGGGTAGCGGTCCCGCCGGGGTAATATAGCTAGGCTGATAACACAAGAGAAAGTCGGTTGTCAAACAGTGCTTACCTAGCACTGCTAAGAAAGTCCCTCCACTGGCAAGAGCAATGGACGCCCGCACATAACCGGGCTGTAAAAACAAGAAAATGGACAAGAATATGTAGTCACAAAACCAGAGCACAGATTGTACTGAGCGAATTGCTCACAATCCTCAATTACCTTCGTGAACAATCTACTTACAATTTCATACGGGTGCTACCTCCTCTACACCTACCCCGTCCATGCGTCTGCCGGTAGTACGCTGGAAATGGCAAGACGCGGTTCTAATAAGGTGTCGGGGTCAGGTGTCTGGGCGGTTTCCCTTTCCGGGATGTCCTCTAGGATTCCAACATAGGGCGCATGCGCGGGTGCAGGAGTAAAGTGCGCGTGT
This sequence comes from Calotriton arnoldi, assembly GCA_963921515.1. NCBI lineage: Eukaryota > Metazoa > Chordata > Amphibia > Caudata > Salamandridae > Calotriton > Calotriton arnoldi. The sequence goes on from CAWUFW010013556.1 coordinate 168,693, forward strand.
GCATACATAGGGAGAACTACTCCCCAGTACCTGCGGACCGACTCTCTAATTAGCACTATGCTAATGGGGCAATTCTCAAGCTAAACACGCTGTCGCCAGGAATTCCCACAATAAAAAATGGCGGCAATGCATTGTTGGACTGGCTCGCGTTAAAAGAACCCAATGACTGCATACTAGTGAACCTTCCATGTAAATGCAGTCCTAATATTTCTGTTCCTGGGCAAATCCTCATACCGTATGAAATGAGAAGAGGGTGTATATTGCAAGTGCCTAGTTAGGGAGAATTAGTAAAATAACTAAATCCTGTTGAATGGAAAACGTGAGAGGGGCTCAAGGGGGATTTATCTAGGGTTGAAACCACTGCATGTCCTCGTGCCCCCCGCCCCATAGATCTCACTATCAAAAAAGTGGAGTAGTAGACCGGAACTACGCCGTAACGAGTATGTCAAGGTGGAGTCCGGAAACAACTCCCGCTGTCAGTGTAGTAATGCCTCGTGTGCCTGAGAGCAGAAAGAAAGCGATAGTCTGGTCCCTCGGCTGAACCGCCGTACACAGTCTATATCACAAAAAAAGAAGGGGGGGACCTAGGAGCTAATGAAGGTCCAGTGTCCATGCTCCTAATGCCTACGTTTAAACCAACAAGAGGACAGTGTTCCTATGGCAGGGTGCAAAAAGTCACTCATGCCTAAGGTTGCAAACAGTCACCCGTGCAATTAACCCCTTAACCGCGGTTCGAATTCCACCGCGGTGCGGCGGTTTTAATCAGCGGGCGGGGCTGCGTCGGCCAACGGACGTGCGCAGCACTACGGAGGTAGTGCTCGCGACGGCCGTTGGCCGACAGCAGCACTTAAGGGGTTAAACAAGAATAAAGAAGGAAAGAAATCCTAGGTATAGGGGACCCACAGGTGAGGTGGAAAACCACTCTTTGTCCTTTGTTGCCCTCACACACCCCAAGGGTTGTCATGCTTCATCATCGGGCGGTTGCTCCTCGTAGGGCCGGCGCTGCAATTCCCTACGGGTCCCCCGAAGGGTCACTTTATCGGAGATCTTTTCAGGACTGCCGGATGGTGCATGAGGGTGTGTGGGGAGTGGGTCCAATGAGGGTAAGGGAAATACATGCAATGTGGTAAAAAAGTAAATAAAGGGTAAACATGCAGCGCAAATATAAGTAATGTACCCTTTGCAGTCAGAAAACTGCTGAATAAAAACATTGCCCCAAAGGCACACTATGCCCAGGTGTCAAAGGTCATAGGTCAACATGTTTCACGCCTGCGTCGCCTTAAAGGTCGTTGGCGCTTCTTCAGGACCAAAATAATCAAAATAGTGAAGTGCACGTGAAACAATATAAGTTAAGTTAAAATACCCTCTCCTTATCAGTCAGGGCGGGGCAGTAACCTGTATACCCTCACTGTGGCTACAGCTGCATGGTGGAAACCGCTCCTGATCAGTACCTAGGGAAGAAAAAACAAAATAGACCACAGGTGTGGGCATCAGTACAACTTGATGCTTCATAGTGTGCCACTGCTGCGTGCACATCGATTACATAAAAAAGTAAACAAACACACGAGACAAATCAATCGTAAGTACTCATTTGAGCCCTAGTCCTATGTGGCGTCATAGGCAGTGTAGGACGGGAACCTACTCCTTGCGTAAGCCTTGTTCACTAGTAGATGCCACACTGGGGTAGCGGTCCCGCCGGGGTAATATAGCTAGGCTGCTAACACAAGAGAAAGTCAGTTGTCAAACAGTGCTTACCTAGCACTGCTAAGAAAGTCCCTCCACTGGCAAGAGCAATGGACGCCCGCACATAACCGGGCTGTAAAAACAAGAAAATGGACAAGAATACGTAGTCACAAAACCAGAGCACAGATTGTACTGAGCGAATTGCTCACAATCCTCAATTACCTTCGTGAACAATCTACTTACAATTTCCTTCTTTATTCTTGTTTAATTGCACGGGTGACTGTTTGCACCCTTAGGCATGAGTGACTTTTTGCACCCTGCCATAGGAACAGTGTCCTCTTGTTGGTTTAAATGCTTTACTTTAACAGGGGTCCAAGGACAATTACGAGCTCCAACATAGCAAAGGCAGGTTGAGTTGACTTCCTTATTAAGCACTTTAGTCATTCCCTGGGGAAACAGGACCCAGAAGCAGTGCGAGGAGTTGTAAGGCTCCTATAAAATCCCCATATGACTCCATGATCAGTTTTTCTGAAGAACAAATCTGCAAAGCCATCCGAAAGACCATACAAGATGGGGCCCCAGGTCCGATGGGAATACCAGATGCACTGTAAAACAATAACCCGGCCTTTTGGCTGGACAGACTGGCAGTAGTTTTTAACAGTGCCCTCCAATTTGAATCTATTCTGGCCTCGTGGAAAGCCTCAATAATAACCCCATTTTCAAACGAGGTGACCGCTCCTGCCTGGAAACTATCGTCTTATCGCGTTAACAGATACTGAGGCGAAGTATTTAGCAGGTCTTCTTGTAATGGAACTTCTGTCTTGGGCAAACGAACATCACATAATTCCTCCCAATCAATCAGGGTTTGTACAGGGGGCCGGGACTGCAGTCAATATTTTATCTTTGTCTGTAAATATGGACAAGCAAAATCTGAAAAAGCAACCTCTTTATCTTTGTTTCGTGGATTTTAAGTCGGCATTGGACTACGTGCAGCGCAGCCTCCTTTGACAAAAACTGGCTTCCTGAGGCATACCCGCACATACAACTGTTATATTCAGACACCTCGATGAGAGTGAGGATTGGAGATGGCTCCTTCCACCGTACGTTTCTTAGCAGCCCTGACCCCAGCCCTGGACGGCGTAAATGCACATCCTTCTAAGCTAGGAGGTATGTGCATATTGAATCTCTTGTATACAGATGACGTGATACTCCTAAGCTAAACAAAAATAGGCTTACAACGACTCTTTGACAAGTTATCTCAGTATTCAATAGCTAATGGAATGCTGGTAAATGAGAAGTAAACTCAGGGGCATATTAGCAAGACCCACGTTAAAATTATCGCCGTTTTAGCGGCAGGAAACTGCCGCTAAAACGGCGATAATGGGCTTGCTAATATGCGTTATGGAATTCCAATAGAAGCCCAGGTTAGATGTCCTGCACAAGTGAGTTAAAAATCGCAGAAAATGTACACGTGGCATCTGCAAGGGCTACATCTGGAGTCAGTTAAAACCTACAGATATCTTGGAGTCCTATTTGATGATAAGGGCTCCTTCCGGCAGCAAAGGCAGGATCTGCAGAGAAAGGGTAGCGCATTACTCCTTGCATTCTGTACTTTACAGCAATCTTTAGATGGCCCCAGTTACCTGCCACTGCTAAAAGTAATAGCAGCTAAATTACCAACGAGCATAGGAAATGGGAGTGAGGCATTACAAGGAAGAGATGCAACAACTTCAAATGAACTATTTATGGGTCACTTTTTCGTCTTCCCCAATATGCCTCCCAAGCTCAGATAAGGCTTGAGTTTGGTCTACAGAGTCAAATCATTGCAAGGAAAGGAGGCTATATTAAAGTATGAAAACGAATACAATCTGAAAACCAACTTTGCCAATCTCTTTGGGAAGATGTTCAAACAAGCAAAAATGCACTTTCCAGGCAGTATTTAGACCTAGCGCTGGACGATCTAAGTGTCCGAACACCATGGAAAGGACAAATGCCCCTAGAGGCATTTTAAAAAAGCGATCAACTGTAGGATGAAAAAAATCTGTGTGATAACAGATAAAGAGGCTCTTTCAGTCAGATCTCACGCATGGATGATTATAAATGAATATATTAACCTCAAGCCTCAACCCTATCTTGAGACTGGGTGGTCAAGAAAGGAAAAAGATCTTATTATTAGGTATTGCTTTGGCCTCCTCCCGGGTCTTGCCCATTTTGCACCCTTGCTCCAGGACACACCAAAGGTCAGCTGTAGACTGTGCAAATCTGGGGAGGAGAATGTTACCCATCTAACCTGTCTCTGCCCTGGCCTGTTGAACAAGAGGAAAGGTTTGCTTAAGGCACCCCTCAATCAGCGAGGAATCCGCTCGTGCAGGCAAGCTGTGATCCCATGCTTTAAAGTAATGGGCACATCCTTGAACTGTAAATGTACCACATTTTTTAAGAAGGTGGGAAAAAAACTGGACATCTGCAAGACTGTTTAGTTTTCGCTCATTTTATGATTCCTTTTATTTTAACACAGATATTTATCACTCTTATAATGATTTGAGCTTTTTTTTACAAATAGTGATCCCCTCTCCTTTATGACATGTGGCTGGTTTTATAAATGTTAGACCTCTTCATCTTAAGGCTTTTGATAATGGGAACAAAATAAGAATTTCATTAAGTAATGAAGTTTGTTCTGTGAAAATGGACCATGATATTTTTTTCGCATTTGCACAGTTAATTCTACCTGTGTACAGGCACTCTAGCACTTTAATACCGACCTCAAGGTTCCTTTAGTAAACTGAAACTGACTCGTGCATAATGGCAGCCACTTCACTGTCCACTAGTTTACCTTTTAGCCATAGTATTATAATGAAACAAAAAAGTCTGTCTCACTGCTAGGGCACATGTGCATGGAAATATATTCAAGCACACAGATGTAAATTCAGAACAAGTATCACTGATCGTGACAGTGAATTTGGTATTCTGGTCATAGTAATAATAGTAATGATGATAATGGTTGCTGTGGTAATGGTGGCGGTAATGGGATTCTTCATGGAAATTTATGGGAATACACAAGTGCAGTGCAAATTCAGCACAAGCAAGTTAGCCCTCTGATCATTGCTTTATAAAGGGTCTTATTCCACGTTGTTAGGGTACTACAAAAGTGTTTTAAAGTTATTAGCTGAGATACTTTCGCCATAGTATTATAGTTATTAGTAAACCTAATCACTGGCCTTGTTCTCTGTTTAGATTCCAAATGTGTATGTATATATTATATGTTTTTCTGTGCACAGATTATTCTTATAACACCTTACTAGGCGGGAAAATATCTCAGAGGTTTTTCAAAGAGGTCCTATTCTCATAACGTGTGCATAAAGATGTAGTTATTTCAGGAGGGAGTCAAGTTTGTAACTTATTAACTGCTGAGTGTTACTGTAGCCTGCACACAGTGGGTGCCCTTACAGAGGGGAGCCTGAAATGTAATTAGGGAATGCTTGTGCAGATTCTTCTGGGAAGATCTTATTAAAAACATTTATGAAAGGACGTTTAAGGCATAGCTCTCTCGAAATCTATTCTTTACTGGGAGGCCCTTTCACCCTCATCATCAAAATTGGAATAAATATTCTGTATTTTGTTGTAGAAAAAAATCTGACAGGTTGTCACAGACCATCTGTGAATGAGAGAATGTATGTGAAACTTAGTTTCAGTTTCATTGTTTTGGCGCTCGTGGGGCTATCTCAGCCCCCCAAGCACCAAATTACATGGGAGAGGTATCGTTGGAAAGAGGAGAATCTCCCCTTTCAAATGATACCCTTCCCTAGTGGATCCCTGCTTGGGGCTTGCTCCAGGAGGGCGATCCTCAAGCAGGAATCCACCCACTAGGCACCAGGGAGCGGGGATCAGCCCCTTGGGCAAGGGCCTTTGCTCCCCCCACAAACAATTGGCATGCTCAGTCTTTCTGCCCCCCTGGAGGACAGATGGGGCAGTAGCCCCCAATCTGCCCCCGTAGGGTGGGTAGAAAGCACCCTAGACGGCAGGTATTATTCTTTTTTTTTAGGTCAGGGGTGGGGGCTGCCCAGAATAGGCATGCCAATGCCCCCACCCTTTCCCCCAATAAAGACAAAAGTCTTTCTGCCCTTCCAGGAGGCAGATGGGGGCAATAGCCCATGATCTGCCCCGGGGGGGGGGGGTAGACAGCCCACTAGGCACTAGGGATTCGTTTTTTTATTTATACCAAGGGGCTGGGGCTGGGCTGCCCAGAAGGGGCCTGTCAATGCCCCCACCCCCAACAAAAATTGCCACAGTCTTTCTGCCCCTCCCCCAGGAGGCAGATGGGGACAATAGCCCCTTATCTGCCCCCCCCCCCCCGGAGGGGCAGAAAGCCCACTAGGCACCAGGGATTTTTTTCCTCTAAAATTCAGGGATGGGGGCTGCCCAGAATGGGCATGCCAATGCCCCCAACCCCCTAAAAAAATGCCACAGTCTTTCTGCCCCCCCAGGAGGCAGATGGGGGCAGTAGCCCCTGATCTGCTTCCCGGGGGGGGGGGGCAAGGGGATGTCTGGGAGGGATTATAGGACCCGTTTACCACCTCCAGAGGGCTGCCATCAAGGGGCCCACTGACAGTGCAGCATCTTTTAAGTGGCTCATTGCCAGTGCACCTCCTGAAAGCTTTTTTGCCTCTGCGCCCACATCAATAAACAGCAAGGGTGCAGAGGCAAAGGGATTCCCTCATTTGCATGGGGACACACTCCCATGCAAAGGAGGGAATGCCCTCTTGAGAAAGCGCTGGTGCTACATGTGCGTCAGCACTGTCAGTATTACAGAAGGAGCTGCACAAGCGTCTGTGGCCCCTTCTGTAATACCAACGTGCCCCTCGGGCTTGCAAACCGGCGTACATGGCGTTGCGCCCCTGGGGCGCGTTCTGTAATATGGCCCCTGGAATGCCCACAGGGGCTGTATCCCATCTACCTTTATGATGCCTCTGCCCCCGGCTCGGGGAGCCCGATGCTGCAGGCAATGGACAAATCCTGGCTACGTGCCCACTGACTGTTCTTGGTGGATGCCCGCCTACATGATCAGGCGCCCCTGTGGGGAAATGCCGGCCTCCGCATCAGTGGTGAGATGATAGACAGGGGAGTGTGGAATGTGGTGGGGATTCTTACCGTTCATCATGTATTAGCCAGGGGACCCTCAAGCCCTTTGAGGTTCTGTGGGAGGAGTTTGGTCTTCCACCTGGTCAGTATTGGTAATACCTTCCGTTGCGTCACTATCTCCCTCGTGACCTCATTCCTAAAGGCATGAGGTCACTGCTAGGGGGTGATTTTGGCTTTTATAACTTTCTGACCCAACCCTTATATTCTGTTTCCCTGCTGGAGAGCTTGAGCACCATATAGGAGGCTCACCTCCAGGTTGAGTATGAGCCAGAGAACTGTGTGGAACTCCTAGAGTCCATGGGCAGCAGAGCCAGCAAAGCCCAGTTGAAGTTCTGTCTTTTTAAATCACTCCATAACTGGCACTAGACCCTGGCAAAGCTATGGGTGGCGCGGCTGCTGCCCTACTCCAACTGCTGGCACTTCGATGGTGCCCACTGCAACCTGGTTCAAGTCCTTTGTGACTGCTCCACTGTCTGGCCTTTTTGGGAGGCAGTTGGTGTCATGCTTAGCAAGGTTCTGGCGATCCTCCTACTGCTGGCTCAACCCTTTGTCCTTGTACATAACTTTGTGGATTCCCCAACTTTGTCTCGCTGTGAGCACTGGTTGCTACATACGCCGCTTAGTGCTGGTGGCGCCAGGTGCGACAATCACCCCATCCATGACCGCCTCCTCGGATTCTCTCACTGCCACCGGGTAAAAGTGCCCCCATTTCTCCAATCCTAAGCTATTGCTAAACACAGCGCCCTCCCTGAGGTCGGCGCCCCCTCCACAGGTCAGCGCCCTAAAGCCGGCCCTGTCAAGGATCCCCGAGCTCTGGCACTGTATCTATGGACCTCTCCTTGGACCACTACTGCACTTGCAGACCTGTTTTCCCTTCTGGGCCCCTCCCTGCCTCTTTTCACTCTTTTCTTTCCCTCTTCCCCTTCGTCTCCCTCTTCTGATTTTCTACTTTTCCCTCTCCTTCCTCCCCATTCCTCCCGCCCGCGTCTTCCCCTTCCTCTTCTCCCCCCTGCTCCTTTCCTCCCTTCCTCTTCTCCCTGTCCTCTCCTCTCGCCCTTACCCTTTCCTCTGGCCTTGGTCCTGGGGAACTCTTCCTATTTCTTCCTATCCATTCACCCCATGCCTCTCACTGTCCCCCGCCTTCCCCCTTCCTCTCCTGTGTGACGACCCTCCCCTGTTTTCCTCTCACCTTCGCATCGGCTTATCATTAGAAGTCCCAGGCCCAAATGCAACTGCTGTGCTGTGTCCTACTTATGTACCATGTCTTCCCTTGTGTTTCCTGGCTCCAATGGGTGGGCTTTGCATTGTACTGACTGATGTACCCTGTTGCTGTTTTTTCCCCTGTAAAACCCGAATAAAGAATTGTGAAATTAAAAAATATTAACCATCAAGCGCATGTGCCACATCTCATATTCATTATGGCCAGCACGCTTCCTCTGCTTGAAGCTAGATACAGCAATGGTTTGTGTATTTTTATCCATGTCTTAATTGTAACAATGCAACCTACTTGCGTTCACAAATTTAACAAACAGCAAGAGCAAGTAACACCTGGGAAGCATCGTTTTAGACTGCAGGCAACAGTTTGTCTAAAGGATAAAAACCTGAGTCCGGCAACTAGGATTTGGACAGAACGGTTACACACACACACACACATGGCTGCAGCAAGCGCATTGATAACCTGACGTCACAGGCCCAAGATTGTTTTGCATATCATTGGTCCTATCTATAGAGGCATGCACCACCTAATAAAGCAGTAGAATGAAGTGCGACCCGGAGTAATTGCCAGTGGTGGAGATTAGTTCCTCCCATCATATTTTATTTTCTTCACCCTAAAAATGTTGACAACATAACACAACCAAACATATCCTGAGAATAAATAGCCAATCACCATGCATGTCAATTCAGAAAATGTAAGTATGTATGCATGAATATTTCTTTAGAATGAATGAATGAATGAGAAATGCGTGAATAGTGCGCAGCTACTCCATGGAGTGTGCTGGCGCTAAACAGGCAAGATTGTAAATTCAGTAAATTCCCAGCTATTAAGCAGCAGACCACTGTGCAAAATAAATGAAGTGTAAATTAAGGGCAAATAAGACATGGTTAGCAATGGGAGGGTGTTCCTTTTTGGCATCCTCTTGGGGTAAGCAATCAAATTGGCTACTTGTGAAGCTTGAAGAGCTGACTTCCAGCTTTCTTCTGAAGTGGGGACTGAAAGTATGTCTTATGGTCATTTTCTTCTTTTATTGCCTTAAGCCTGCCACTGCTTCATGTGTTGCATTCACTACAAGATACCTTGATCTTTGTTAGGTAACAGGTCATGGCAAAATTCAATTTATTTTGTGGAAATTAAGCAAAATGCCCAAAACATTATGTAACATTCTGCATAATTACAATAAATGGGTCCTTGTGTCCATTTTCACATACAAAAATGCAAAATAATGTGTGACATGGACAAGAGAAAGTCACGTTTGATTTGTTCTCGTTCTTCCAGTCCTCCCACAATAGGATTTTTACACAAAGTGTCAGTTATGCGATGTAGTACAACGGTGTAATCTCAGGTATTTTGCCCAACAATTGTAATGTGAAATATGTGTTAGACAACTAAGGGCCAGATGTAGGAAGCCAAATAGCGAGCGCAAACGCTGAAATTCAGCGTTTGCGATCGCTATTTGGCTGCGAGCAATGTAGGTAAGTTCAAACCTACTCGCAAAATAAGGAATCGCAAACGTGCGATTCCTTATTTTGCGCAAGCATTTAGAGAATCGCGATTCCCTAAATGCTATGCTGGTAGGCATTACAAATTGCGATTTTGCCTTAAGAAATCGCAAAATACCACCAACTTCAAGTTGGTGGTATTTAGCGATTTCATTGCAAAAATACACTTTTTGGCTTTTTACAAAGTGCCATGTGGCACACATACATGCCCTAGGGCATGTATGTGCGCCACATGTGCACACATGCACATTTCAGGGGTGCAACAGGGTGTCCTTTTGGAACCCTTGCACCCTTGAAATTGCGCCTGCAATTTGCGAGTGCCTCTTGGTGACTCGCAAATTGCGGGCGCAAATCCCATTCATCCCTATGGGCCTCTTGGCCCATAGGAATGAATGGGATGGTATTCCTTGATTGCGAATCGCAATTTGCGATTCGCAATTAAGGAATATTAAGGAATCGCAAATATTTTTGCGATTCCTACCTACATTCAATTTTGCGAGTCCTTAATAGCGATTCGGTAAAAATCGCTATTAGGGACTCGCAAAATTGAATTTGCCTACATCTGGCCCTAAGTGAATAAAATTTTGCCCGGGCCTACTGGGTACAATGGTGTGTTGAAGGTGACAGCCTTGAATCTGATGCAGCAGATCTTCAAGGTGAATTTCGCTTGCAGGGTTTGCCAGAGCAAGTAATGCGTCTCTCCCTTGGATAAACCCTTGGGATGAGGCTGTCTCGTCGTTGGAGCTTGAGGTGAGATTATTGAATGGTTGCCTCTTTTCCTCGTCATTAATGTCATATGAATTATCCAGCGTTGAAGAATTGTGGAGCGAATTGCCAAGGCACTTGTGGAACTGTGTCTTCCTTCCGTTGCCTCCTCGGGTGCCTTTCCCACAACAATGCTGTCGCTATTTTGCAATTGCTTTGCTGACTCCCTAGGTGCCTTTTTCCTCAGCAGTGCTGACTCTTTTTTCGAATTGTGTATTGTTATTGTGAAGCGCTTATAAAATCAGCTTCAATAACACAAGACGTGCAACGGTACCACTGCATCTATTTTGCTATTGCTTATATCTCTCATTAATTAATCAATCAGGGAATTGTAAGCGCGCTTCTCACCCGTGAGGGTCTCAAGGCGCTGAGGGGGGTCCGCAGATCTGTTTAGCCGAAGAGCCAGGTCTTGAGGGTCTTCCTGAAGGTGTTCAGGGAGGGGGCGCGTCTGATGTCTGCCGGTAGCTCGTTCCAGGTCTTGGCTGCAATGTGAGAGAAGGATCTTCTGCCTGCTCTGGCTCTGTGGATGCGCGGGGTTTCGGCCAGTGCGAGGTTGGAAGATCAGAGGTTTCTTTTGGGTACGTGGAAGTTGATTCTGTCGTTGAGGTATTTGGGTCCGTTGTTGTGTAGGCATTTGTAGACGTGAGTGAGGATTTTGAAAGTGACTCTTTTCTCCACGGGGAGCCAGTGGAGACTTCGTAGGTGTTGGCTGATGTGTTCGTGTCGGGGGATGCCGAGGACGAGTCTGGCGGCGGTGTTCTGGACTGTCTGGAGTTTGCGGAGTATGGACTTGTTGATGCCGGCGTAGAGTGCGTTTCCATAGTCCAGTCTGCTGGTGATGAGTGCGTGGGTGACTGTCTTCCTTGACTCAGGGGGGATCCACTTGAAGGTCTTGCGGAGGATGCGGAGGGTGTTGAAGCAGCTCGAGGTGATTGCGTTGACCTGTCGGTTCATGGAGAGTGATGAGTCGAGTACGATGCCGAGGTTCTTGGCGTGGTCTGAGGGGGTAGGTGGGCTTCCAAGGGCGGTCGGCCACCAGGTGCTGTCCCATGCAGAAGGGGTGGTACCGAGGACGAGGACTTCTGTCTTCTCGGCATTGAGCTTCAGGCAGCTGTTGGTCATCCAGACTGCGACGTCTTGCATTCCTTTCTGGAAGTTGAGTTTGGCAGTGGTGGGGTCTTTGGTGAGGGAGAGGATGAGCTGGGTGTCGTCGGCGTAGGATACGATGTTGAGGCCATGTTGTCGGACGATGGCTGCGAGGGGGGCCATGTAAATGTTGAAGAGGGTGGGGCTCAGTGATGAACCCTGTGGGACTCCGCAGGTGATTTTCGTGGGGTCGGAGAGGAAGGGTGGGAGTCTGATCCTTTGGCTTCTTCCGGTGAGGAATGATCGGATCCAGTCCAGGGCTGTTCCTTGTGTGCCTGCGTCGTGTAGTCTGACGACTAGTGTGCGATGGGAGACGGTGTCGAAGGCCGCTGATAGGTCGAGTAGGATGAGGGCTGCGGAGTGGCCTTGGTCCAGGAGGGTGCGGATGTCGTCTGTGGCGGCGAGTAGGGCAGTCTCTGTCCTGTGGTTGCTTCGGAATCCGGATTGGGACGGGTCGAGGACGGCGTTCTCTTCAATGAATTGTGTCAGTTTCCTATTGACTGTTTTCTCTGCAACTTTGGCTGCGAAGGGGAGGAGCGAGATGGGCCGATAGTTCTTGAGGTCGGTGGGGTCAGCTGTGGGCTTCTTGAGCAGGGGTCTGACTTCTGCGCGCTTCCAGTCGTCTGGGAAGATGCCTGTTTTGAAGGTGGTGTTGATGGTGCGTTGTAGTTTGGGTGCGATGGCGGCCACGGCTCTGTGGTAGATGTGAGGGGGGCAGGGGTCGGTGGGGGCCCCCGAGTGGATGCTTTTCATGGTCGAAGTGGTGTCTTCGGCAGTGATCGATGTCCAGTTGGACATGGTGGGCCGGCTGGTGTTTCTGGGCTGGGGGGCGGGGGCCGTCTGTGGCGCCTGGTGGATGGTCGATGAAGTTGTCGTAGAGGTTTTTGATCTTGAGGTGGAAATAGGTTCCAAGCTTGTCGCAGAGGTCTTGGGATGGGGTGATGTCTGTGGCTTCGCTGCGTGGGTTGGTGAATTCTTGAATGACACTGAAAAGTTCCTTGGAGTTGGTGGAGTTGGCCAGGATTTTGTTGTGGATGAAGTTCCTTTTGGTGGCTCTGATCTGGTTGTGGTAGTCCGTCATGGCGTCCTTGTAGGTGGTGTGGTTTTCGGTTGTCTTGGTGTTTCTCCAGGCATCTGCAGGTGCGTCTGGCTTCTTGGAGAGCGGTTGTGAACCAGGCGGCTTTCCTGGGGCGTTGTCTGTCGGGGTTGCGTAGAGGGGCGAGCTCATCTGTGCAGTTGGAGATCCAGGTGTGGAGTTCTCTGGCTGCGTCGTTTACGCTGTTTGCGTCGGGTGCCCAGGTGTGGTTGTCTCGGCTGAGGGTGGAGTTAAGTTGCTCGTCGGTAACCTTGCTCCAGTTCCTTCGTGGTGGGCGTGGGGCTGGTTTGGGTGCCTTGGGTTTGTTGATGGCGAAGTGTACGCAGTGGTGGTCGGTCCATGGCGGCTGCGTTGTGTGGCTGAAATGGACGCTGTTTCCTGCCGCGAAGATGGGGTCGAGGGTGTGTCCTGCTCTGTGGGTCGGTGTATTGACCAGTTGTTTAAGTCCGATGCTGGCGAGGTTGTCACGAAGGATAGTGGAGTTGGGGTCACTGGGGTTGTCGAGGTGGAAGTTCAGGTCTCCAATGAGTATGTAGTTTGTTGAGGCGATCGCGTGGGGTGCGATGAAGTCGGTGATGGTGGTGGCAAAGGGTGTTCGGGGGCCGGGGGTCTGTAGACGAGGGTTCGTCGGAGTGTGGCTTTGGGGGTGGTCTGGATCTTGAAGTGCAGGTGTTCGGCGGAGGGGAAGGTTTCGCTGGAGGTGGTGAGGCTGAGGGTGCTCTTGTGGGCGATGGCGAGGCCCCCTCCTGGGTGGTTGGGGCGGTCTTTCCTCTGGATCTTGTATCCGTCTGGAATGGCGGTGCTGATGTCGGGGGCGGAGGATGCGTTGGTCCAGGTCTCTGTGAAGAAGGCGATGTCGGGCGAAAGAGAGTCGAGTAGGTTCCAGATTTCCATGGCGTGCTTGTGTACGGAGCGTACGTTGAGGAGGATGCATTTTAGGGTGTCGCCTTAGCTGGCGTCGCCGGTGTTGGAGGCTGGGGTGGCGGTGAGGGTCTGGCGGCAGTGGAGGCAGGAGAACTGGCCGTGGGTTGTGTTCGGCGAGGCCTGTTGGCATTCTCTAAGTCTTCCAGGGTTAAGTGCGAGGAGGGTGGTGGTGTTGTAGCGATGGGTAGTGGGAGGTCCAGGGTTCCTGGAGCTGGCCGCGGTCGGGTCGCGGACAAGCGCAGACGGGCTTGCCTTTGGCGCGCCAGCGGCGTGACCGTGCAGCGGCTGCCATTAAGTAGGGGAGGTGGGAGGGAGGAGAGGCTGGGAGGCAGGAGCAGGGGAATTCCGGGGGGAAATTCCGGAGGGGAAATTCCGGGGGGGAATTCCGGGGGGGAGGGGCCGCAGGGGCAGCAGCGGCAAAAGGCAAAAGGAACAGGCAGGCACGAGAAAATAAAAACAGTGGTGGAATTAGAGCAAGACACAGATGGGCACAATAACAGTGGCACAACAGGGAAAAAATTAAGAAAGAAAAAGAAAAGCGGCTGAGAAGGTTACGGTGGTTGGAGGCAGTCTGGTCCCAGTTGGAGCGGGCAGCAGCCTCGAACCTCCCAAGGAGGAGGTCGGGGTCTGGAGGCAAGAGACGGCACAGCGGAGCAGTGGGGAGAGAGTGGACCTAGACCGAGGGTCATGACGCACTTACAAAAGCAGCTCAGTTGTCAACAGGAGCAGTCTACTTTTCCAGCGTCGGTATTGGTCATTTACCAACGCTACAGAGTACATGAAGGTTTCCAGTAAAAGCATCACATCAGGGGTTAGAGAGCATCACATCAGGGGTAGAGACACAAAGCTGTCCCCTGCATAACAACATCCCAAACCCATCGCCATATTTGAAGTACTCTTCGCGGACAATTAACGTCAAAATATGTTTATCGACAAAGAAAATGTGTCTCCAGTCTCTGCTTATTCTCCTCCAACTGCCACCTAAGAAAAGCACCTCACTTCAACATTCTTTTTTTTTTAGTTTAAAAGCTTTATTCGAACAATAAGTAATACAAAAAACCAGTAATACAAAATACAGCATTACAAGATAAAAAACATATCAAAAGAGTGGCTAATATAAAGAAGAAGAGAAAGCTATTTTTTAAATTTTAAGGAAATAAGGGGAGGGAGGGGAAAAGAGGGAAAAGAAGGAGGAGAGGAAGGTAAACTTTCCAAAACTGATAAAATGAGAAACTGCATCTTACAACGGAATAAGAGAGATTATGCTAATCAAGCTAATATATATAATAAGTCAAAAACAGTAAAAGGCAAGGAACAAGGAAAATAGACATTCAAGGAGGCTTAAAATTTTCAGCATTTAAACGAGAATTATCTGTTAACACTAAATGATCTAAATAAGTAGTAAGAGGTAACCAAAAGAGATCTCTATTGACCAATAGTTTACAGGAGGAGGCAAAAGCAATATCAAGTCGGTGCAGATGACAAAGACTGTTCCACCAGTGTTGGATAGAGAGTTTTGTGAGTGTTTTCCAATTGAGAGTGATGTGTTGGAAAGCTAAAGTGAGCATAAGGTCGAAGAGACCATGCTTGTCAGAAAGAAGATCTAAGGAATCGGAGAGACTTCCGGAGAAAAGAAGAGGAATGGAGTAAGGAATGGTAATATTAAATAGGCGAGAAATATAGGACCAAACTTTCTCCCAGAAAGTAGAAACCGAGGGGCAAAGGAAGAGAAGGTAAAGAAGGTCAGCATGAGGCGCGCGGCCGCGGCGGACCAAGATGGCCGCTCCGTGAGACGCTCGGCGGCACCGAGCTCCTTTCAGCGCAGGGGGTAACGACTACAGGATGCGGTTCCGAATTTAAAGCACCGCTTCATGTGTCGGAAGCTGACGGGCATGCTGAGGCAAATTTGTACACCGATGTAAGGTCTCTACGGCGCTCTTCTTTGGCCCTGTCTGTTTCCCCTCACAGAGCCCGTTTTATACGGCCGCCATTTTGTGTCGTCTTTCACTGCGGAGCCTGGCAGAGGGTGGTGATTGTCTGTGTGTCAGTCCATTGTACTGCAGCGGTGACGCTACAGAGAGGAACAGTTCGCCGCTGGGTTTCATATCTTTCCTCACGAGGAGGCTGGTGGAGTGGCTGCGGATTGGAGCGTCGAGCGCAGTGTCTTGGGAGCGCTTGGCAGTGGTGCACTACGATGGTGGCTTCTTGAGGTGATGTACAGCCCCAAACTCCAATGCAGTTCTGGTTTTCGGGCACCTGCTTCTTGTGTCGGAGGCTACAGGGCATGCTGAGGCAAGTTTATTAGACCAATGTAGGGTCTTTTTGGTGCTTTTTCTACTCTGTCTGCCCCTCTCACGGCGCTCGTTTTTATGGCCGCCATTTTGTGAATCTATGGCCGTCACTCTGTGAAAAGATTTTTCCCTTCTTCTGTGGCCCATTTCAGCAAAGGCGTGTTGTGCGCTCCCTCCGGGCTCCTCTACATGGTGCCTTCTTTTCTGCTACTGCTTGTGTTGATGTCATCAGAAGAATTTTAATCCCACTTTGGATGCCTGAATACTTCATTTTGCAGTTACGAACCTTCCAAGACTGGCCTTGTATTTATGTTCAGGTATTTCTCCTCAGAGGCTATACTTTTTGCTGCAGCCACTTTGAGTGATTTTGGTTATTTAAAGCAAACAAAGAGCCTTACAGAACATGGATTATAAAAATCTTATTTAACATCACTCAGCTACGTGGCTACCCTACGCATTCTGGTGGGCTCATTTCTCCTAACCATTGGTCTATTGTGAGGCACCTCTTCCTCTTTCTTTCTGGAAAACTGTTGCTACTTAATTTTTATTGATTTTTTGCTGTGTGCGCAATACGCTCTACCATGGATACCCCACACTCAAACAAGTCGACTGGTGTCTCGGGGTCTGGTATTGGAGGTCGTAAGGATCCCGCTGCCTCCACTAACAAGCGCGTCAAGAAGGACCCGTCTTCTCCATCGAAATCGCCTCTACCTCTGACACTGGAGGATATTATGGAGGAACTACGCCATATCAGACCTTTCATGTCAGACACTACTGCTACCCTTCAGAGAATAGAGGAGAAATGGTCTGGACTTGATTCGAGACTTTCGGATGTGGAACAAAAAATAAGCGATGCTCAGGATGTTGTCGCCAGAGTCGAGTCCCTCAATAAAGAAGTTACTCAATTAAAGAAGACTACAGAGGATTTAGAAAATCGCAATAGGCGCAACAACCTTCGTATTTATGGTATTCCGGAAGGATCTGAAGGCTCAGACATGATCTCCTTTTTGAAGTCCCAAGTTCTGCAGATAGTTGGCCTTCCGAAGTCCATGGACTTCAATATTCAAAGGGCACACAGATTGGGCTCTCAGAGTGCTTCTTCTCCGTCTAGACCTAGAGGTATTATCGCCTACTTCCTCCTTTATTCTGATCTCATTGCTATTCTTAATGCTGCCAAGCGACACAAGCAGATGCTCTGGTCCGATCACAAAGTCTTTTTTTCCCAAGATGTCTCTAAGCCAACTGCAAGTCGACGCAAGGAATTTCTCGACCTCAGACCTTCTTTGAGGTCCATGAATGCCCGATACGGTCTAATACATCCCTGCTTTTTTAAGGTGACTTACAAGGACAGAACTTTCTCTTTTGATGATCCAGCTGACCTTCGGAAGTTCATTCATGCTCACAAGGGAGAAGATATGGAACTAAGCAAACCTTAAAAAAAAAAAAATTCTGGTTACTCTCCTGTTTCTCCCTTGATGCTTCTGATGCAGGTGTACTTATCTGGTGTCCTATATGTTTCTCTCCGTTAGTTAGTTTCCTTAATGTTTGATGCATACCCTAATGGTTTCCTCTGTTGGTTGGTTTATTTCTTATATTTTAGGTCTTCCTTGCGCTGTTCCTGATGCAAGTTTTCCTTTCCCCACTCTCTCCGTGTCTTGTCATATATGAACTACCACGTAATACAGTTCCCTTAATGTTTGGTAAGTTTCCCTCCACTTTGTTTCATATGTTTGCCAATTTGTCTTATTTCTTTACTTTTTCCTGGCTGTTCTTATGGTAATCCTTTCCTATCTCGGTGCCCTTCCCTCGTTTCTTGTGGTGGTTGTCTGTTTCCACCCCTCTCCCACATTATTGTTCTTCTTGTCTTGTTTACCATGACTAAAGCCTGCTGGCTTTTTGTCATCTCCGATGTGCTAACCTTTTCTGGGTTACTAAGCTCCCTCTTCTCTCTTCTCTTCTTTTTCCCTCTTCCTCCTTCTCTCCCTCCTTCATTACTTTGTCTCTTGGTTCTATTTTACTCCATATTTCCATATTGTTATTCTTCTTCTATGGTACTTAATTGTTCGTGTATTCTCTTTCCTATAAGCCCAACTCACATGATTAATGATATTCCATCTCTTCTCTGCCATCTCTTAACTTTAATGCCTTTCGCAAGTATATATTTTCTTTTCTTCTGTGTCCTTAACTTTCTTTCACCCATATGTCTATCACTTTCTAGTTTTTGTTGATGACTGGGCTCCGTGTAATTTCATGGAATGTTAAAGGTATTCGAAACCCTGTTAAAAAACAGCGTGTGTTATCTCATCTCGCAAGATTGAAATGTCATATTGCATTGTTACAAGAAACGCACCTCAAGCTACAAGATATATCTTCACTGCGTAAACAGTGGGTAGGAGTAATTTCCTGCTCCCCTGCTGTGAACAATAAGAATGGTGTGATCATTCTGTTTCACAAATCTTTAAATGTTCAGTTACAAAATGAAATTCATGATACCAATGGTAGATGGCTGCTTTCAAATGTTAAAGTTAATAATATTCAATTTTCCTTTTGCAATGTTTATGGCCCAAATGGCATTGACTTAACTTTTTGGAATGAATTTTCCACTCTATTATCCTCCCAGGTTGCAGACAATTTGATTGTGGGTGGCGATTGTAATCAACTTATGGATCCCTTCCTTGACCGACGATCCCAAACTAAATACATCCCTAATAAGATGCAGAAAACCTTCCACAAAGCCATCACCTCGAGAGGTTTGGTCGACTCATGGAGAATCTCTCATCCTGACACATTAGAATTTTCTTTTTTTTCCTCTGTACATAAATCTCACTCTCGTATAGATTACATTTTCCTTACTACACACGCTCTTCAATTTATGAGTAATTCAGAAATTGGCTCCATTCTTATTTCAGATCACGCCCCCATCATTCTAGACATGGACTATCCCACTCCTTCCCCTACATCCCGTCGCTGGCGTTTTAACAATTCTCTACTCCTGGATCCCCAATTTGTTGAACAATTCACACTTTTCACTCAGGAATTTTTTCACAATAATCTCTCCTCTGATTCTGAAGTTCATTATATTTGGGATGCTTTCAAAGCCACTGCTAGAGGCTTTATTATTGAATTTGTTTCTCGGAAGAAAAAAAGGCCCTTGTGGAGTCCTCTCTTGTTTTAAAACAAATAAAAGCTCTTGAACATCAATACTTCACTTCCAATTGCCCTGATGTTTTGTCCTCTCTTATTAAAGCTAAACTGCAATACAACAAACACTCTTGGGATTCCGCCTGCAATAATCTTCTTAAATTTAATGCAAAAATGTATGGTGGACGGAATAAAGCAGGCAAATCCTTGGCTAATTATCTTAAAATCAAAAAGCAAAAATCTAAAATCGTTGCTATCACAGATAGTTCCGGAACACGTCATATTACAGATGCGGAGATTCTTGAATGTTTTACTCAATACTATGTTACTTTATACACTCCAGAATCCGTCCCTTCGCCTGAACAAATTGACTCCTTTTTCAAACGATCCCTAAATCCCTTGATAACTCCATAGATTTTTCGTCCTTAGACACACCTATCCTGGAAAGTGAAATTTCTAGTGCTATGAATTTATTACCCAAGGACAAAACGCCTGGCCCGGATGGTTTCACCGTTAGATTTTTTCTACACTTTAAACAATTTCTAGTCCCCCAATTACTCACATTGATTAACCACTTCCTCACTACTGGCGAGTCGAGAGGATCATTTACTCAAGCTATGTTGTGTCTGATTCCTAGAAAGGATAAAGACCCCTCCCTTTGCAAGAACTATAGGCCCATTTCCCTCATCAATACAGACTGTAAAATATTTGCTAAATTATTAGCCATTCGTCTTAATAAGGTAATCCCTGATCTCATTAACGTTTATCAATCAGGGTTTGTTAAAGGCAGATCTATTACGGATAACTCTAGAACCTTCCTTAATATTATTCACCTTGCCTCCAAGATGGACTCTCCAGTCGCTGCCATCACATTAGATGCGGAGAAAGCATTTGATAGGGTCAACTGGGACTTTATTTTTGGTGCGTTGAGATGGCATGGCTTTAGCCCCTCTATTATTAAGTATATTCAATTGTTATACTCTGCCCCCTCTACTTCTATATGGATTAATGGTTGTCAGTCTAAATATTTTCCACTCCTTAGGGGCACTAGACAAGGATGTCCCCTTTCCCCACTTCTATTTATTCTTGCATTGGAACCCTTTTTAGAGAAAATTAGACGATCTTCACAGTACACTGGTTTTCAATTTAAAAATATTGATATTAAATTTACCGCTTATGCGGATGACATTTTATTATATATTTCCAATCCGTCTACTTCTTTGCCTGCTCTTTTCTCTTTATTACAGGAATACTCAATAGTTTCTGGATATAGATTGAACATTGAAAAGTCTGAAGTTTTACCCCTGAACAAGTTCTGCTTTTCTCATATGTTCCATGGATCTGGTTTTGAGTGGAATCCCAAGAGCATCAAATGCTTGGGTATTTTATATGCCAACAACATCAAAGAGACTATTAAAATTAACCTTGAGGAAATACTCAAAAAACTTTCCAACCTTATTGAAAGCTGGTCTCCTCTCTTCATATCCTGGTGGGGTAGATTGGCTACAATTAAAATGATGCTCCTACCCATTATAAATTTTTATCTCTCAATGCTCCCGGTATCTCTTCCGCTCTCCTTTTTAGCAATATCAATCGCTCCTTAACCAAATTTCTTTGGAACAATCGTAAAGCCAGAATTTCACTCTCTCGTCTTCAACAACCCAAGGCCTTAGGTGGAGTTAACTTTCCTAACCTCAGATGTTATCACTCCTCATTTACCTTGAAGCAAATCTGGACTTTTTTAAAGGATTCGCCTCTCACTCCTATAACGGCTTGGAGTTCATTAGAACAAGCTCAAATCAAACCTTTTACACTCTGTACGGCTTTTCGTTTATCTCAACCTCCGAAGCGCTTTTCCACTCCTATTTTTTCCCATTCTAAAGCCCTTGCATCTTCTCTGTTTCGAAGTCACTTACCCTTCGAGGATCAAATTTCTCATACTCCTATTTGGTATAATACATTTTTGAAGATTAACAACAGAGCGTTATTCTGGAAGGAATGGATTGATAAAGGTATTATCACTTTAGATCAGTTGTTGAAGGACGGAACCCCTAGGGACTTTACTGATATTTGCACATCTTTTGACACCACTTCCACGCATGCCTCTCAGTATCCCCTACTGAAGGCTTCACTGACTCACTTCCTTTCTCAGACTATTTCCCCTAAGACACCTGAACAGGTCTCTTCTTCCCCACCTGATTTTTTGATCCCGTCTAAAGCAGCGACTATATACAAACTTTTATCCCGCTCTATAGCTGTTAGAACAAAATCTAAATTGGAACTTCTATGGGAGAAAGAGTTGGCCCAAGATTTTTCCTTTCAAACTTGGGACTCTATTTGGTCAAAAATACATATGTCTTCTCGCTCGGCCAGCACTACACAAACTCTATATTTCTTCTATAACAGACTTTTTTCACTCCCTCTGATATGTACAAATTTAATCTGTTAGACTCCAAGAAATGCTGGTCCTGCCCGTGTGAGAATAGTGATTTTATCCATATGTTTTTCCAATGCCCTTTAGTTAAATCCTTTTGGTCCCGTATCTGGTTAAAGCTTAATGAAATTCTATCTACAAATTTTTCTTTTGAAATTGTTCATGTATTTTTGGGCAGTTTCTCGCCCTATGGGATGTGCAGAGCAATGTTGGTAAATTTATAGACTTGTACTTAGCTATTTCTTTTCAGATCATTACCACCAACTGGAAAGATACCTCACAAATTTCATATCAGGCCTGGTGGAACTTGCTATGTCATCACCACAGGTTGGATCGTGCTTTTGCAAATTCAGTACCTCTGTTAATCAAAAAAGATTTGTTGTGGTCACCATTAACCTCTTTCCTCTCTAGAATTAATTCCTGATTGTTTTCAGTTTTAAATTACCACTGTTGTTATTATCACCTTAAACAGAGTTAGTTGTTCTTTAGAATTTTCTCTAATTACTGTTTATATTTTGTATTTTCCTATATCTTACTTTTCCCCCTTCTTTCCTTCTTCTCCTTTCTCCCCCTCTTTCTTTTTCAAAATGTGAAAAATGCATTTTTCTTCTAAGTATATATATTCCCTTTCGAGGGTTAAGGATTTTATTTTGTCATTTGCACTTTTAATGCTAATTTTTCCTTTTCTGTATCCACAATATGACCTTGTAATGATGTTTTACTTTGTTTTATTATCTAAATAAAGCATTCTAAACAGTAAGAAGGTCAGCATTAGAAGAGCCACAGGTCCAACAGTTTGTATTAGTGGAATGAGAAAATTTAGCGATAGAGGTGGGAGTAAGATAAAGTCTATGATAGAGAAAGAACATAGATTGAGTAAGAGAAGCAGAGCAAGAGATTTTGAGATAACGGGACCAAAGTTTGTCCCAGAAAATGATAGACCATTCACACCACAGGTCAGATTTCCATGAAAGCTCCAACTTAGTTTTAATTCTTCTGGATTAGGTGCTGAGAAGTATTTATATATAAGAGAAGCTTTAGGTAGCAAGAGAAGAATCTTAAGAAGAGAATTAGGAACAGGAGAAAGAGGTGAGAATGGGAGAGAATAGAAAGTATCAAGAATGACCGTCATTAGAGTAGTGAATTTCTGTAGGAAGGAACGGGGACATTGAAATGTGGTCTGAAATTGGGGAAAGAGGCAAGGAGAAAGACCATCAAAAAGGTCACCCAAATTATGCCCCGTGATCTCCAGGAACTCCAAAAGATGGTTCTGCCATTAATAGTAATAAGGGAATTATGCCAAATAGGAGAATCTAAAAGGATTCTCTAGAGATAGGTTTGGGATGCGTCAAAGGTTTCAATAGGGAACAAGTGTGTTTAAACAAGGGGAGGGAGGTAAGAGGTGTTTTGGCAGAAAAGGCTAAAATTTCTTTTAAAGAGAAAAGCAATAATAAGGCACGCTCAATGGAGAGCCAAAGGGGAATGAAAGGGGAAAGTTCAGAGAGGAGCCATTTCGAGGCCTGGCGAAGACAAAATGATTTATGATACAGGCGAAAATTAGGGAAGTTTACACCTCCATTAGATTGTGTCCTACGAAGAGAAGAGAGAGAGATCCTGGCTTTTTTATTTTGCCAAAGAAATTTAGAAAGACGAGAATCAATTTGTTTAAAATAACAGGCAGGGATGTGGATAGGAAGCATAGAAAGAGTGTAAAGCAAAATAGGAGTGATCATCATCTTAATTGAGTCCAACCGACCCCACCACGAAAGAAAGAGAGGATTCCAAGAGGAAAGTAATTTGTCAATCCGAGACAAGATCGCAGTCATATTTAATTTAATAGAAGAGGCAATAGAGTTGGAGAACCATATACCTAAATACTTGATTTTAGAGCTATTCCATGCAAAACCAGTGGAAGAAAAGGAATGTGGAAGACAAAATTTAGTGAGAGGGAGAATTTCTATTTTATCAGAATTGATTTTATATCCAGAGACAAGGGAAAAGGAAGTGAATTCATGTAATAAAGGGGGAATGGAGATTTCGGGATCAGAAATGAAGAGTAGGATGTCATCTGCGTAAGCAGAGAGTTTTAAATGTTGGCCACCATATGAAAAACCAGAAATGGAATCATTATTACGGATTGAGGATAAGAAGGGTTCAAGAGCAAGGACAAAAAGAAGAGGAGAGAGAGGGCAGCCTTGAAGGACTCCGCGTTGGAGATGGAAGTAGGACGAAATACAACCGTTAACTAGTACCGAAGCTCTGGGGGCAGAATATAATAAAGATATATGAGAAGTAAATTTGGGACCAAAACCATGCCACTTCAGAGATGCAAATAAAAAGGACCAATCTATTCTATCAAATGCTTTTTCAGCATCGACAGAAATGGCCGCTAAGGATGTGGAGAGGGAAGGAACTTTGTTTAAGACTGTTAGAAATGGGAATCTCTAGTTGGCAATGGCTGGCACCAATGTCCAAGAAGGGACCCTTCTTCCTAAGTCAGAGTAAGGGGGCTACACCCTTTGATAACCCCTGCTCAACCCTGTGGTAACGTAGCACGAGCAGACAGGCCTATCTCAGAGGCAGTGTGTGAAGCATTTGTGACCATACACAATAACGCAGTGAACACACCACAAAGGGACACCACACAAGTAACTATGGAAAAATGAGTAGCTTTATATCAGTTAACACAAGGCTCGAAGACGATCAACAAGCCACAATGCACGTAAATATAAGTTCACTGAAGAGGCAATAAAGCACTCAAAAGCGGGTGAAACGAACTTAGTTCGAGGCCGGGATCTACGCGACCCGGTGATGCACAATGTACCTGAGGTTTAAAGGGGCACGGCACGCAGCTTCGGGAGGAAGCCGCGATGATGACAGGCAGACTCGCAGCGGCCGCAGCTCCCAGCTGCAGTGGTCCGCGGCGTGCACTCACAAGGCTCCTGAGGCAGTGATTAAAGGCGGGCTCTCAGCGGCAACAGCTCCTCAGCCGCCCACAATAGCGAAAGCGATGATTCTCATAGCACAGACAAATGCGGGCTGTCAGCGGCAACAGCTCCTCAGCTGCGGCAGCCCACAATAGCGATAGCAATGATTCTCGTAGCACAGACAAATGCGGGCTCTCAGCGGCAACAGCTCCTCAGCTGCAGCGGCCCACAATAGCGATAGCGATGATTCTCGTAGCACAGACAAATGCGGGCTCTCAGTGGCAACAGCTCCTCAGCTGCAGCGGACCACAATAGCGATAGTGATGATTCTCGTAGCACAGACAAATGCGGGCTCTCAGCGGCAACAGCTCCTCAGCTGCAGCGGCCCACAATAGCGATAGCGATGATTCTCGTAGCACAGACAAATGCGGGCTCTCAGCGGCAACAGCTCCTCAGCTGCAGCGGCCCACAATAGCGATAGCGATGATTCTCGTAGCACAGATAAATGTGGGCTCTCAGCGGCGACAGCTCCTCAGCTGCAGCGGCCCACAATAGCGATAGCGATGATTCTCGTAGCACAGACAGATGTGGGCTCTCAGCGGCAACAGCTCCTCAGCTGCAGCGGCCCACAATAGCGATAGCGATGATTCTCCGCCCGCGTTCCCCGCAGTAGACCAAGAGGCTCTGGAATTCTCGACAGAGGCCTCACCTGCAAATAGAACCCCTCTCAATAGGAATTCAGAAGGCGGATGGGTGAAGTCTAATGTCCCTGAGACTTCAGCAGGAGGCAAGCTCAAATCAGGCCCTTGGGTAGTTGCTTCAGCAAGATGGATGAAAGTTTCAAAGTCCTTTTCCTCTCGTTACACGGACAGAGGTTCGTCTTGACATCCAGAAGTAACACACCCTGTAGGGGTTTCGGCGCAGATATTTATACCCCACAGGTCTTTGTTCTCAAAAGTCACAAGTCACTGAACCCAGCCAGAACCAGTTCGGTGTGGTCCTGGAGCACTTTGTTTACGAGGCTGCAACCTGCCTTTGAGGAAGAGGGGGTCTGCCATCAGACGCACGGTGGGAGCTGGAGCCATCATTCACCTTGCCAGGCCCAGCCCTGCTCAGATCAAAGTGTCACCCCTCCCCATACTCCAGCTGCAGATCTCGCTATTCAACCTAGGTTGGGCTCAGCCTGCCCTGTCCCTCCAAGACCAGACATCCCATACACATAACAGCAGAGCACACTGGACGACTTAGGCAAGAAAATACCTACTTTCTAGAAGTGGTATTTGCAAACACAGAATATGAAAATAATCCTCACTAAAAGATGTATATTAATATTCTGAGCTCAGGCATACTAAATTCGACTTTCCAAACATGTTCCTTGGGTCAGATAGGATTATAGGATGTAATAATCAAAACTGCCCATTCTGGCCTAAGGGAACACATAGCCTTGCAATAGTGAAAAATGAAATGGAGTGTAATTCACTATCAGGACATGCAACACAGACCAAGGCAGGTCCTACCTTTCACATACAACGCACCCTTCCATCGGGATGACTTATATGATGCCAAGGGAAGGTTGAGGGACTGGGAAGTGGGTTCACTTTACAGTAAAAAAAATGGCAGTTCTGGACTGCGCACAGACTCTGCAATGGCAGGTCTGAGAGACACTTTACGCGCTGCTTATGTGGGTGGCGCAATCAGCGCTGCAGGCCCACCAGCAGCATTCGGTCTACCAGCCCTGGGCACACACGGTGCACTATACTAGGGACTAACAGGTAAATCAAATAAGCCAATTATGGGAATACCAATTAATCCAGTCAATTTACAATAGGGAGCATTCGCGCTGTAGCGCTGAATGGCAGTGGCACAGCGCCCAGAGCATCTAACACCAGAAAACACAGAGGAGACAAAAAGAGAAAGATGGAAGGGAGACCCACGACAATGGTGCCAGGTCTAACACGTGTCCCCTCCAGCTGAAATGTGGGGAGAACTACCCACCCACTTGGGGGTTCTCATCACTAAGGCGGAAAAATCTGGACAGACCATCAGCATTGGCGTGTTCTGTACCCGGGAGGTGTTCCACCGTAAAGTCCATCCCCTGTAGGGAAATAGACCACCTCAACAACTTTGGATTCTCACCCCTCATCTGCATCAACCATCTGAGGGGCCTGAGGTCCGTCTGAACCCGGAAGTGAGTCCCAAACAGGTATGGTCTCAGCTTCTTCAGTGCCCAGACCACAGCAAATGCCTCACGCTCAATTGCACTCCACCTCTGTTCCCGTGGAAGTAACCTCCTACTAATGGAGGCTACCGGTTGGTCTAGGCCCTCCTCATTGACCTGTGACAGAACAGCCCCCACACCATGCTCGGAAGCGTCTGTCTGGACAACAAATTCTTTTGAAAAGTTGGGCGCCTGAAGTACAGGCGCTGTACACATGGCAGTCTTCAGGCCGTCAAAAGCTTCCTGACAGGTGCCAGTCCAGTTCACAATCTTTGGCTGCTTCTTAGAAGTCAGCTCAGTCAAGGGTGCAACAATGTTGCCATACCCCTTGACAAACCTCCTGTAATAACCCGTGAGTCCTAAAAAGGCTCTCACCTGTGTCTGGGTCTTTGGGGGTTCCCAAGCCAGGATGGTTTCAATCTTGGGCTGTAGGGGCGCCACCTGGCCGCTCCCAACCTGGTGTACCAAGTACACCACAGAACCCTGCCCAATCTGGCACTTACTGGCCTTGATTGTGAGGCCTGCCCTCCGCAGTGCCATCAACACTTCCCAGAGGTGGCGCAGGTGGTCCTCCCATGAGGAACTAAACACTGCAATGTCATCCAGGTAGGCGGCACTGAAATCCTCCAGCCCAACCAACACCCTGTTGACCAACCTCTGAAAGGTGGCAGGGGCATTCTTCATCCCTAAGGGCATCACCCGGAACTGGTAGTGCCCATCCGGTGTGGAGAACGCTGACCTCTCCTTTGCCCCATCAGTCATGGCGATCTGCCAATACCCAGACGTCAAATCAAACGTGCTGAGGTACCGTGCAGCCCCTAGCCGATCTATGAGCTCATCAGCTCTGGGGATGGGGTGCGCGTCAGTCTTTGTGACTGAATTGAGGCCGCGGTAGCCCACGCAGAACTGAAGTTCTGGGGTGGCACCAGGCGCTGCAGCTTTTGGTACCAAGACCACTGGGCTGGACCAAGGGCTGCTAGAGGACTCAATCACCCCTAAAGCAAACATTTTGGAAACCTCCTCCTTAATGGATGCCCTAACCCGGTCAGTCACTCGGTAAGCCTTGTGCTTAACAGGAGGACTGTCCCCAGTGTCCACTTCATGGACACACCAATCAGTGACACTAGGCACCAGGGAGAACAGATCACTGAATTGTCCCAACAGTTGGCGACAATCACTCTGCTGCTCAGGGGTCAGTGTGGTGGAGAGGACCACACCCTCCACTGACCCATCTTGCTCCTTTGCACACAAGAGGTCAGGAAGAGGCTCACTCTCCTCCTCCATCCCAGCATCTGTGGCCAGGAGCATGCCCACTTCGGACCTCTCAAAGTGGGGCTTCAGGCGGTTGACATGCAGGACCCGCAAGGGGTTCTGGGGAGACCGCAAGTCCACCAAGTAGGTAACAGGACTCTTGCGCTCCACCACCTCAAATGGTCCGGTCCACTTATCTTGGAGAGCACAGGGCTCCACTGGGGCCATGACCCAAACCTTTTGACCAGGCTGAAACTCAATCAGAGTGGCATTCTGATCGTGCCAGCGTTTCATCTCTTCCTGGCTGGCTTCCAGATTTGCCTCAGCAAGCTTTCTGAAATGCCGAGTCTGGTTCCTGAAGGCCAGCATGTAACTAAACACATCCTGGGGAGGTTTCCTGGGAGATTGCTCTCAGCCTTCCTTGACCAGACTCAGAGGCCCTCTTACCGGGTGACCATAGAGTAGTTCAAAGGGGCTAAACCCTAGGGACTTCTGTGGCACCTCACGGTAAGCAAACAACAGGCATGGCAAGAGGACGTCCCACTTACGCCTCATGGACTCTTCTAGGCCCATAATCATGCCTTTGAGGGTCCGGTTGAATCTCTCAACCAGCCCATTACCTTGGGGGTGGTAAGGGGTGGTAAACTTATAAGTTACCCCACACTCCTCCCACAGAGACTTCATATATTTGGAAATGAAGTTAGTACCCCTATCAGACACCACCTCTCTGGGGAACCCACACGGGAGAAAATCCCCATCAGTGCACGTCCCACCACGGGGGCCGTCACTGTCCGGAGTGGGATGGCTTCAGGGTACCGGGTGGCATGGTCCACCAAGACCAGGATGAACCTGTTGCCCATGGCTGTCTTGGGGTCCAGAGGCCCCACAATGTCAATGCCCACTCGCTCGAATGGGGTACTGACAACTGGAAAGGGCTAGAGTGGGGCTTTGATCTTCCCCCCACTCTTCCCACTTGCCTGGCAAGTTTCACATGTCCTGCAGTGAGCATCTGAGCTCCTGCGCATCTGGGGCCAATAAAAGTGGGTGACCAGCCTCTCGAAGGTCTTGATCTGCCCCAGATGTCCTGCCAATGGCACATCATGAGCCAACCCCAGTAGGAAGGCTCTGAAGCACTGGGGTACCACCACCACACGGGCTGACCCAGGCTCAGCAACCTTAGGCTCGCTGTAAAGGAGGTCATTCTCCCAATAGATCAGATGTGACCCTGACTGATCACCTGCTGCCTGGGCTGCAGCCTGTCGCCGCAGCCCCTCAAGAGAAGGGCACGTTCTCTGCTGTTCACAAAATTCCTCCCTGGTGGGCCCTCCTTCCTGCTGCCAATGGGTCAGCCCAGGCAGGTCCCCCAGTTTGGCTACTTGTTCCCCGGTAGGCTCCAGGGCATCTCCCTCAAGGTCTGCTCCCTCCTGGGCCGTGGGAACTATGGGGGCCAGTTTACCGCGCCCCCTACCCGTTCTCTTTAAGGCAGGGGCCTGGGCCATACTTTCAGGCTCCAGGTCCTTCTGAACGTCCTTACTGGCTGCCATGGACCGAGTGGTCGCACACGCCCACTCAGGCAGACCCAACATTTCCAAGTGAGATTTCCTCTCCACCGTAGCCCACGGGGAGTTCTCTAAATCGTTGCCCAACAGACAGTCTACCGGCATGGCTGGCCTCACAGCTACTTGAAGAGTTCCTGAGACCCCCCCACTCAAAGGGAACTTGAGCCACCTCACACTGGCTCTGAGAGTTGTCTGCTGACACTACTGGGCAGAATGCATGGGGGACAACCTGCTCTGGGGACACCAACCGGGAGCTGACAGCAGTCACACTTGCTCCAGTGTCCCTCAGAGCCTCCACCCTATGGCCATTGATGGTCACCCATTGCCTGTACTTCTTAGTGTTATCAGGCAGCGTGGGGTTAAGAACCTTCTCAAAGTCTCCTAGCGAGACAAGGGTCAATTCTACGGGTTCCCACCCACCTGGGGCACCCATCTCCTCCCCTCCCAGGGCTACACTAGCAAGCTGGCGGGTTGGTGCACGGGGTGGGGCATTGAGGTCCCTCTGGGGACACTGGGGATCATAATACCGGTGGCCCACTTGACCACATTTAAAACAAGTAAGGGGCCCCCTATGAACAGGCCTACCTGTCGGGGGCACTGGCTTCTTCTCCGGGGGAGACTGGGACACCACTCCTGGGTTCCCTTGGGAACTACTTTGGGGCCCTCTCTGGAACTCCCTCTGTTTACCCCTGTCCCCCCCACTTCTCTTCTGGGGACCCTGCCCACCTATGGCGTAGTCTCCCACATGACCCTTGCGAACCCGGGTGCTCACCCAGCGGTCCGCCTCCTCAGCAAGCTTCCTAGGGTTAGTTAGCTTGCTATCAATAAGGTGCTGGCGTAGCTCTGGAAAACAGTTACTAGCTAAATGCTCCCACGCAAACAAATCATACAGTTGTTCAAAGGTTTCCACCTTGCTACCTTTTACCCAGCGATCCATGTGGTACCCTCTAACTTCTTACAGGTTCTAAATCTCTGCCTGTACATCTCTGGGGTCAAACCATATCGCATCATCAAGGCCTCTTTCATATGGGCATACACCATCCTGCTCTCTTCAGGCAGATCCAACAGGGTATCCCTCCCATCACTCACAAAGCGTCCCCACAACCCCGCTCCCCAATCCTTCTCAGGGACCCGGTGGGACACCATTGCTATCTCGTAGGCGGCAAACCATTGCCCAATATCCTCACTCTTATGGAAATCCTTGATGACATCCTTGGGTATATAAACTCTACTCTCGGTAGGTACTAAAGGTATGCTGCCACCAGAGGGAGAGATCTCTAAACTCTTAGCCTTGATCTCCAGCTCCCTCAATAATCTCTCATGCTCCAGTTTCATTTTCTCAAGTTCAAATGCCAACCGGTTATTCTCAATATCCAACTTTTTACTCTCTAGGTCCTTCTGACCTTCTAATTTGGCCATCTCCAAACTATGCCTCCTATCTCTCTCCCTGTCCTCCATCTCTTCTGGAGACAGGCCCTTTGAGGACACGCTAGTACCTGGACTGGAAAGTGCTTTACCTCCCACTAAATCCACTTCCTCATCCTGCTGACCTCCGGCATTCTCTCCCCCGTCCCCAGGCTCTCCCCCATTCCCGGAGGACTCCCTCGCCTCCCACCAGGCCTTTAGCGCCTTCTGATACTCCTCCTTCCTAGAGAGGCCTGCAATAGGGACGGTGAATTGCTTGCAAAAAGACTTTAGCTGTTTGGCAGTGTAGGTTTCTAACCTCTCTTCCTCAAAGGTGAGATCCTCCGAAGCATTGGATGCTGGCTTACCCATTGTAGACATAACTGGCAATTACGATCAAAAATAGAACAAGATCCACAACGTATGTGGTTGCGTTTAGGTCTGAACTCACTAGTAGTGTACACCAGTTATTGTATGTGGATCACAAATGCAAGTCCTGATCCTCACCGCTGACCACCAACGTTAGAAATGGGAATCTCTAGTTGGCAATGGCTGGCGCCAATGTCCAAGAAGGGACCCTTCTTCCTAAGTCAGATTAAGGGGGCTACACCCTTTGATAACCCCTGCTCAACCCTGTGGTAACGTAGCACGAGCAGACAGGCCTATCTCAGAGGCAGTGTATGAAGCATTTGTGACCATACACAATAACGCAGTGAAGACACCACAAAGGGACACCACACAAGTAACTATGGAAAAATGAGTAGCTTTATATCAGTTAACACAAGGCTCGAAGACGATCAACAAGCCACAATGCACGTAAATATAAGTTCACTGAAAAGGCAATAAAGCACTCAAAAGTGGGTGAAACGAACTTAGTTCGAGGCCGGGATCTACGCGACCCGGTGATGCACAATGTACCTGAGGTTTAAAGGGGCACGGCACGCAGCTTTGGGAGGAAGCCGCGATGATGACAGGCGGACTCGCAGCGGCCGCAGCTCCCAGCTGCAGCGGTCCGCGGCGTGCACTCACGAGGCTCCTGAGGCGGTGATTAAAGGCGGGCTCTCAGCGGCAACAGCTCCTCAGCCGCAGTGGCCCACAATAGCGATAGCGATGATTCTCGTAGCACAGACAAATGCGGGCTCCCAGCAGCAACAG
Source organism: Calotriton arnoldi (assembly GCA_963921515.1). NCBI lineage: Eukaryota > Metazoa > Chordata > Amphibia > Caudata > Salamandridae > Calotriton > Calotriton arnoldi. Next base: position 200,544 of record CAWUFW010013556.1, read on the forward strand.
CTCCTCAGCTGCGGCGGCCCACAATAGCGATAGCGATGATTCTCGTAGCACAGACAAATGCGGGCTCTCAGCGGCAACAGCTCCTCAGCTGCAGCGGCCCACAATAGCGATAGCGATGATTCTCGTAGCACAGACAAATGCGGGCTCTCAGTGGCAACAGCTCCTCAGCTGCAGCGGCCCACAATAGCGATAGCGATGATTCTCTTAGCACAGACAAATGTGGGCTCTCAGTGGCAACAGCTCCTCAGCTGCAGCGGCCCACAATAGCGATAGTGATGATTCTCCGCCTGCGTTCCCCGCAGTAGACGCAGAGGCTCTGAATTCTCGACAGAGGCCTCACCTGCGAGTAGAACCCCTCTCAATAGGAATTCAGAAGGCGGATGGGTGAAGTCTAATGTCCCTGAGACTTCAGCAGGAGGCAAGCTCAAATCAGGCCCTTGGGTAGTTGCTTCAGCAAGATGGATGAAAGTTTCAAAGTCCTTTTCCTCTCGTTACACGGACAGAGGTTTGTCTTGACATCCAGAAGTAACACACCCTGTAGGGGTTTCAGCGCAGATATTTATAACCCACAGGTCTTTGCTCACAAAAGTCACAAGTCAATGAACCCAGCCAGAACCAGTTCGGTGTGGTCCTGGAGCACTTTGTTTACGAGGCTGCATCCTGCCTTTGAGGAAGAGGGGGTCTGCCATCAGACGCACGGTGGGAGCTAGAGCCATCATTCACCTTGCCAGGCCCAGCCCTGCTCAGATCAAAGGGTCCCCCCTCCCCATACTCCAGCTGCAGATCTCGCTATTCAACCTAGGTCGGGCTCAGCCTGCCCTGTCCTTCCAAGACCAGACATCCAATACACATAACAGCAGAGCACACTGGACGACTTAGGCAAGAAAATACCTACTTTCTAGAAGTGGTATTTTCAAACACAGAATATGAAAATAATCCTCACTAAAAGATGTATTTTAATATTCAGAGCTCAGGCATACTAAATTCGACTTTCCAAACATGTTCCTTGGGTCAGCTAGGATTATAGGATGTAATAATCAAAACTGCCCATTCTGGCCTAAGGGAACACATAGCCTTGCAATAGTGAAAAACGAAATGGAGTGTAATTCACTATCAGGACATGCTACACATACCAAGGCAGGTCCTACCTTTCACATACAACGCACCCTTCCATCGGGATGACTTACATGATGACAAGGGAAGGTTGAGGGACTGGGAAGTGGGTTCACTTTACAGTAAAAAAAATGGCAGTTCTGGACTGCGCACAGACTCTGCGATGGCAGGTCTGAGACACACTTTACGCGCTGCTTATGTGGGTGGCGCAATCAGCGCTGCAGGCCCACCAGCAGCATTCGGTCTACCAGCCCTGGGCATGCACGGTGCACTATACTAGGGACTAACAGGTAAATCAAATGAGCCAATTATGGGAATACCAATTCATCCAGTCAATTTACAATAGGGAGCATTCGCGCTGTAGCACTGAATGGCAGTGGCACAGCGCCCAGAGCATCTAACACCAGCAAACACAGAGGAGACAAAAAGCGAAAGATGGAAGGGAGACCCACGCCAATGGTGCCAGGTCTAACAAAGACATTAAGAAAGAGACGAGAATTATCCGAGGTCAACCTGCCTCTGACAAAACCACATTGCTCCTTACCAACTAAATGAGGTAAAAGAGGATCTAAACGTAAAGCAAGTGTCTTGGCAAAAAGTTTATAATCAACATTAATCAGGGAAATCGGTCTATAGTTTTTGCAAAACATAGGATCTCGACCCTCTTTATGGATAAGGCAAATTGTGGCCTCTTGAAAAGTACCTTCTGTTTTACCAGAGAGAAAGAAGGAATTAAAAAGATTTAAGAGTTTAGGAAGGAGTAAGTTAGAAAAATGCAAATAAAATTCAACTGAAAAACCATCCGGGCCAGGAGTTTTCCCTTTCTTTAAAGCGGTTAAAGCAGAGGATAGTTCATTAAGGGATAGGTCAACCTCAAGATCAGAAAGGTTAAGATGAGAATTGGATGGGGATGGTAAATTATCAAGATAGGACTGGATGAGGGAACTGGAGGGAGGGGACTCCTGGGGTGTAAAGATCCTTATAGAATAGGTTAAATTTGTTAAGAATATCTTGATCTTTATGAAGGAGAGAACCATCCGAAGAATAAATAGAGTCAATCATCGTACGGTCTTTACGGGATTTAAGATAATTTGCTAAAAGTTTTCCAACTCTATTACGACCTCCGTAATAACGAGCACTACTACGGAGAAGTATAGAGGACGCGTTATCAGAAGAAGTTTTATTGAATGCTAATTTAGCGCGAATCAGAGCTGGCAGGACCGAGTCAGCCGATGAAGTATAGAATTAATGTGGGCCAGGGTAGCTTTAGGTTGTTGAAGAAAACGTTTCTTTTTTTTTTAGATTAAGTCTATAATGAAGCCCCTTGCAGTGGCTTTAAAGGAATCCCAAATTATGTAGGGGGAGGAACTAGGATCTTTATTTAGGTCAAAAAATTAGTTAGCAAAGGTGATGAAAGAAGAAGAGAAAAGTGGGTCAAGAAGAAGAGAATTGTTGAAACGCCAACGCGAGGACCTGGGATGTGGTGGAAGTAAGTCAAGGTTAGTTATAATTGGGGCATGATCAGAGATAACAATAGGTTCAATAGAGGAGGATAACAAGTTTTGAGATAAAGATTGAGAGAGAAAAATATAATCTAAATGAGAAAGGGAATTGTGAGGGGGAGAGAAGAAAGAAAAGTCAAGAGAATCGGGATGAGCGAGTCTCCAAGAGTCAGCGAGATGTGCTTGGGAAATAGTGTCAAGAAAATGTTTATGCGATTTGTGAGGGGTGAAGCGCGTCTGAAATTGGCGATCTAGAAAAGGGTCAACAACTTGATTGCAGTCACCTCCTAGAATAAAGTAATCATCTCTAAATTGAATACATTTTTGTGTAATCAGAGGCCTAAAGGAACAATCAGGATGAGTGGGGCCATAAACATTAAAAACAGTCAAAGAGATATTATTATTTAACAACTTAGCTAACAACCATCTACCTTCTGTATCAATTTCTTGCGATATAATTTTACAATTCAATTTCTTATGGCATAGAATTATAACACCATTTTTCTTATTAGAAGTGGGAGAGAATAAAACTGATCCCACCCAACCTCTCTTCAATTTTAATGCCTCAGTTTCTGTAAGGTGGGTCTCTTGTAGAAGGACCAATTCAGGGTTGTAAGAGGCACGATGTGATAGTATTTTTTGTCTCTTAATAGGGTTAATGAAACCTTTCACATTCCAAGAGATAACTCTGAATGTAAAACCATCAAAAATACATAAAGAACAACAACAAAAACAAAACATGCAGTATTAACAAAGATGCATTGAATACTACAATCAAACTTACAAGCCATAGATAAGTACAACATTAGAGAAAAGGAGGGAAAGGGGAGGAAGAAAGGGGAGAAGGACTGAAAAAGGAAAAGAGTGAAAAAAGAGGTAATAAGAGAAGACAGCAAATGACAACCACTAATTGCAACATAGGAATGTAAATTGAGAGAATAAAGGGATTGACGACTGTGATACGTACCTTCTAAGGGAAGACAAAAGAGAAATGCGGGGAGTGGCGACACTAGAGAGACGGCACAACCAACCGGGGAGGGAGCATCACAGCGGGAACTTATGCGATAAACAGGAAACAGAGAAAGAAATATGTTAGAAGATAAGATAATTACCTAGAAAAGTAGTAGGAGAGAAAAGAAAAAGAAGAGATAAAAACAAAATGATACAATACAATGATACAATACAGTAATGAACAATAACCTGCAAAGATAAAAGGCATTAAGTAAAACCAAGCGAATTAAATCTGAAGCAGAGAAGGAGAAAGTCAAGGTATGGAGGACGTAGAAGAGAGAGAACCAGAGACATCCATCGACGATGCGGAGTGCGAATAAATGAATTTCCTCAACTCTGCTGGTTCCTCAAAAGTGGAAGTTTTGTTTTGGTAAGTAACCTTGAATAGACACGGGTGAAAAAGTCCATATCGAGCTCCAAGTGTGCGTAAAGATGGTCGAAGATCCAAAAATTCTTTCCGCCATTTAGCTGTTGTTGAGGAAACATCTTGAGAGAGAAATAACTTAGCGCCTGACCAGACGAGCTGTTTTTTGTGTTTTGCTGCATTTAAAACCAGTAGCAAGTCTGTAAATTTCAAAAATAGAAAAATCACACCTCGTGGCTTGGAAGGAGCAGCTGACGAAGACAGACGGGGGCCCAACCTGTGGGCTCTCTGAATATTCAGATTTGTAGACGCAGGGAGGTCCAGAAGCTTTATGAGAAAATTGTTGAAGAAGGGAACTGGGTCATCACCTTCTAAATTCTCTGGAAGACCATATAAGCGTAGATTATTGCACCTATTCCTATTTTCAAGGTCCTCCGCCGATTTCTTCAACCAAAGGACCTCCCTCTCAAGGGCAACTAATTTTGTGGAGACATTTTGAAGTTCATCAACTTGCTGTTCCACTGTGGAAATGCGGGAGTCCATAGAAGCCCATTTAGTGTCCATAGTCTGTAAGCGGGAGTTAGTCTCTTCAATAAAAGGGCGCAAAGCGCGAATTTCCTCAAAGATAGTGTCCAGAGATATCGGAGAAACAGATTTTGGTGGAGCGGGAGGGTCCTGTTTGAGGCGCTTGTTAGCGGAAGCTGGAGTTTGCGATTTAATTGAAGAGGGCGTCGAAGCTGCTGACTTCGAAGAGCCGGATTGCGCCATAATGTTAGTATCTCGAGATGCAGGGGCAGAAGGAGGAGAGACTGACACCGGAGGATTGGGTAGTTGCTTTAACGACTCAATTATCTTTTGGGGTCGATATATTGACGACTGCCTCTTTATATGGTCAGGATCTCAGGACAAACTAGACAACTTCTGTACCTATCTGAACACGAACACATATGATATACGCTTTACACATCACAAGAGTAACCTAAGCATCACTTTTTTGGACATTGACATTTTTATTAGCCATAACAACCTACAGACCCGTCTCTTTCGCAAAGACACTGCATGCAATTCGATTCTTCATGCCCACAGCGCACATCCCCCACACCAGATCCATGCAATTCCCTATGGTGAATTCACCAGAGCCAGAAGGAATTGTAGCACAGACCAAGAATTCGAGAGCTGCCTCTCGAGCATGACAACCAGATTTAAACACAGAGGTTACACACATGAGAACCTGATTAAAGCTGAAACCAGAATTAGACGCACACATCGAGAGGAGACGATACGTGACAAGAGTCGCAAAACAAACGCAAACACATTGAGATTGATCACCGAATTCAATGACTTTAGCGGGGCATTATCCAGGAGCTTGAACAAACACTGGAAACTGCTGACCAACGATACAGCTCTAGCGGAACACATTGGTAGAAATCCACAAATTACCTACAGAAGGGGTAGAACGTTAAGAACCAGACTGAGTCCAAGTTATCCAAGAACTACACCTAAAGAGTTGTGGATTACTGCACGCACTCTAGGCTTTTACAAGTGTAACTCATGTGGTATATGCAAGTGGGCCTCTGATCGGAAGACAAGCTTTAGCGGCCCAGATAGAACATATGAAATCCGACATAACATCTGTCACTCAAAATATATCTCACAATATGAATACTCTTCCCCTAATAGAAGAAAAAAAAAACCCTGGGTTTGATGCATATGTGTTACGTATCTTAAATGTAAAAAAACTGACTAATGCCTTTATTTGTAACTGTATTCCGTAATGGGAATGACTCACCACTAGTACCAAATAATAACCCCCTGGGGCCACCCCCGGCCCCCCCTTCACTCTCTCCTTTCTTTATCCTTTTGCTCTATGGAACACTACTAACATGGTAAGGCTGTAATTCTATGAGTCACCATTTAAGCCGCTTTGAACTTTATTGCTCTCGCCATCACACCTAAGGCGCTTCTAACTTTATTGATTGAACTGCACTGACTGCATGTCTCCGGCTTTCACTACGTAAACGATCACGTGAGTGCGTTAGGAAACGAGGTTTGCGCTCTAGTTTTTTTGGAACGCGGTGAGTGATAAACACTTCCGGGTAACAGTACGCTGTCTACTCCGGTTCACACGGTGCCGGAGAGAGGAGCCAAGGGGCGTACTCGCCTTAGGTAAGCGCTATGCTTAGGAGCTAGGAAGATAGACACTTTCACATTAACGTTAACTAGCGTCTGGAAGGGAGTTGTAACGTCTGTTTGAACGTATCCATTATGGTTTTAATTTCAGCTGGTCTGCGGTGGATGGCGCCGTGTTTTCTTCTTGGCAATATTGGGACATAAATATAGACACCGTTGATATATCTTTGCCTTGGCTTATCCAGCCTGATTTAATAAAGAAACTTTGACTTGGCCTGAGCTTACCGGTTACTACAGGTAAGAAACGTATGTTGGTTTAGCACTTAACTGAAAGACAATCAATGACTGCCTCAGTAATATAACTTTATTAATCTTGTGAATACTCAAGGACACCATACTGATGGGATTTATTATTATACAGATTCTTGACTAAGACGTGCTAACATAGAAATGGCTTTGTAGGACCCGCTGGGTCGGAATTATCACCAGTTGAAAGGTGAGCCTCAATTTTTGAGTTTTATCTGTGGTATTATAAGTTATGCGTCATGCGGATATGAAGTTAACTAGGACGTAATCTGATTTGATTACTCGCTTATGTGTTACAGGTCTGATATGTGACTACCATATACGTAAGGTATGCACAATTTTAAATACTGTGTACAATAGAGGGATAGATTTGTTCATAACTCACAGGTACTAGGCACGAGTGCCAGGTGAAATTACAATAATGAACACACTGACCATGCAACATTTCCGTTCCTCTCCTTCCCACACCCTAAAATAGCAGCTACTATGGATACATTTCACCATCACTCACTTTTGACCCTTTACCAAGGTCTAAACTTGATAGACATATACACTGTACACCGAGCGGTCGGCATGCAACCACTCGAGTATATGCTTCGAACTTCACTCCATGCATAGTCCCTGATTTAGATGTCTACAACTATGATTGTTACATCTTTATATAAATGGCAAACCCCCCTTTTGGCCACTATTCCCACCTGGACTGTAATTGGTTTTAACATGAATCACCACTTCTGGTCTATGTGTCGTACTCTTGTGAGACACATACCTTGTAATAATTTCTCTAATGTATTGTGACACAAGCCGATTTTACTTAATTCCAGCCCTGAAGAAGTCAAGGGTTATACACCCAGTGACGAAACACGTGTTGGCTGGCCTGTGAAGCAACACAACATTAAATCAACACTTGAAGAAAAGAATCTATTGTCGTCTTCTGTTAAACAACGAATATTTTGCATGTTGTTAATACTTACTAGCGTGTGCACAGGACTTGTTGTCATTTGTGTAATACGGACCCTTGTCCATTATTGAGGGCTTAGGGGTTTTCCCTCAACCGGTTGCACCGCACTGATTACTTCCATCTGTGATACTCACGTTATTGGGCTAGCGCCACTGTATACCCTGTGCTTAACAATACCCCCGCTCTGTCTCTGACACCAGAGGATGAGCTGTAGATCTCTTGTATGTAAGTAATAATTTCTTGCTCCTTCCCATAGAGCAAGGAAGGAAAAATTGCGTGAGAATGAAGAAAAACACCAGCAAAAATCTGCAATGTCTCACAGTGCATGAGGTAGGCTCCACAGTTAATTGCGCAAACAGCTCAAAACACAAATAATCCTCCTATTAAAATTAGAAACAGGTCTGGTCAGGCATTAAGTAGCAGGAAAGTAGTAGTTAGTAGCAAAAATCAAGAATGCGGCATAGTATCTGAGGAGAGAAGCAAGGAAAGCCTCACCGATAAAAACAAAATGGCGGCCGCAAAGGAGCCATAGCAAGTTAAAGAGGTTTTACCTAAAAAAACAGCAAATACGCCCATAGCAGACATATGAAGATGCTCAGAAGCAATTCCGGTGCATGAAACTCTCTGTTTCAATGTCCAAAGAGAGTTTAGAGCCACGAAAATCACCGCGACATTTCCGCCGCGATGCGGAGCACCGGGGCTAGGTGGCCATCTTGTTTGGCGCCGCGCGCATTCCCCTCACTTCAACATTCTAAACAGGCTTCAAGCTAACATTCCATTCAGTCTCACCGGCACAGAACACTACATAAAAGGTGGGGTGAAACAAGGGAAGGAACATACCATAATGGTTAAAGATTTAACAAATCCCCAATGATATCATCACTGATCACTCCCAAAGCACACACTGAACACCATGTCAGACACCTTTCAGCAGTGGCGCAACAAAAGTTGAGGGGGTCCCCCTGCAAGGTACACGAGGGGGCCCGCTCTGGATTTAGGGGCTCATTACGATGGCGGACGGAAAATCCCTCCGACCACGTACTCGCGGTAAAAAAACGTCCGATTGTATTGCAGCATTTCCGCCGGTCAGATTACGATGCAAAGCACGTAAAGACCATCCGCGGCGGATGCAATTCACAAAAGTCCGTCCGCCGCGGTCGGAAAAGCTGCTAATCTGACCGCTGCGGTCGGGGCAAGCTGATCAATGGACCAAAAAGGCCGCACCTCCCGCGGAATGACCGCACGGACAATTACGATGAGACAGCGGAGCTGGTGTAACGCTCATGGATGTTCCAACCACCGCGGTCGCGCTCAGGCCAAATGAATGGCGGACGGAACAAACTTCACAACAATGCTCAAAGTGTGCCAATCTTATCCGCAGCCCTCAATAACATCAGAGACGCACCAATGACACACCACAAATGCATTCCGGAAATTAAACCCATGGTCAGCATGGAAGATACACCTGGTGGCCAACACTCATGTGGACACTCCCACATACCACAGTATTTAAACCAACCCCTTCCTGTACCAGCATCCTTTGCAAAATAGGCACAGAGAGAGGCTGAGACACAGAGAAAGACAGGACACCATTTTGGCACACAGCACACAATCACACCATCACAACTCCAAACACCACCACTTCACATCCACACACCTGACACACATCACACATCCTCAGTAGCACCTTGCACCCTGCACCTTACATTCATTTGCACCATGCCCAATCCCAAAATGCCCAAAGTCACAGACACAGAGTTGAAAGTGCTGGTAGATGAGATAATCAGGGTAGAACCACATTTGTATGGGAACCTGGTCCAACAGACACCCATTGTGCGCAAAAATCAGATTTGGGCTAGAATCTACAACAAAGTCAATGCAGTAGGGACCACCCTACGCACACTGTGTGAGATCAAAAGGCAGTGGACGGACCTCAAGGCCCGGGTCAAGGCTCGGGCACAGAGGAACCACGAGACGTCCCAAAGAACTGGTGGCGGCCCTCCCGTTCCACACTAACATTCACCGAATGGGAGGAGAAGGTGCTTGCCATTCTGCATCCCGAGAGTCTCACCGGAATCGAGGGGGGAGTGGAGGCTGGTAAGAACAAACAAAATGATCACATCCCACTGTGATGTACTGTTGTGCACAACAAGTGAGCCTCAATTGCCAGACCAAATGAAACTCATGTCGAATGCACGCTTTCAATATGAATGTCTCACAAGGCTAGCATTTCCTCACACTGACTCACCTAACAGGTAGGTAGTCAGCTCATGCACCCTGGCCTCTCTCACAAACAGCATGGAGCACCCTCAACACCCCACAGCCATGTGTCAGCCATCACCGTTGACAGTGCCTCCTAACAGGTAGGTAGCCATCTCACTGGGGAGGGGGTTGTCGAGACCTGACTGCAAGACCACAACTCTCACAAGGTCCTCTGTACTCCCTCCCAAACAGCATGGAGCACCCTCCCCACCCCACAGCCATGTGGCAGCCATCACCCTCCTATGCTTCACTTAACAGGTAGGGAGTCAGTTCATGCACACTGTACTCCCTCCCAAACAGCATGGAGCTACATGACCACCACATTCTGCACTTGTCAGCCAACCCTGTAAAGCTCCATAAGTTGTGGCCAGTGCACACACAGTCTATCCCATTGAGAGGTCACATTAATCACAGTGTCATTGATGAAGTCACATGTAACTGCAAAGCAAATCCCTGAATCGCAATGGCCAAAATCCAATGTAAAAGTCACATTGTCTCAAAGCATAAAGGCTCACATCAAAACAACACATGCATGGAGACTCAGTCACCCATCACTAAACACACGAGGTCAGTACAAAAAGCACAACAGAAACCATTGATTTGCCGCATACTAATTAGATACTCATAGAAAAATCACAAATATCCTAGCCTAAACTGAAGTGGATGAGCAAAAAGTTGCTACCAGAGGACATGTCCTTGTAAATACAATATCTCTACATATGAAATTGTTGCTTACGTCATGTCACATTGCTAACGAACAATGTATGTACCTCCACATCATGTCCGACTGCTGACAAATTGTCATGAATGCCAAGTAATGGCAATTTCAGAATTCAGGTCATTACAAATGAAAATTGCAAAACATGACCCTTCAATTGGGGCCAATGGCGGGCCCCGCAGTGGCGAAGCACGCCTACCGCGATTTTCAAAAATGTAAGCCGCTGGCGATTCCCATTCCTCATAGGCGGTGACGCACCGCGGAGGTAGGGAAGCGTCCACCGCTATCCGGCATCATTCCATTGGGGACAATGCCGGGCCCCGCAGTGGCGGAGCACGCCTACCGCAATTTTCAAAAATGTAAGCTGCTGGCGGTTCCCATTGGCTGATGGCTATTCCTCATAGGCGGTGACGCACCGCGGAGGTCAGGAAGCGTCCACCGCTATCCGGCATCATTCCATTGGGGACAATGCTGGGCCCCGCAGTGGCGGAGCACGCCTACCGCGATTTTCAAAAATGTAAGCCGCTGGCGGTTCCCATTGGCTGATGGCTATTCCTCATAGGCGGTGACGTACCGCGGAGGTCAGGAAGCGTCCACCGCTATCCGGCATCATTCCAATGGGGACAATGCCGGGCCCCGCAGTGGCAGAGCACGCCTACCGCGTTTTTCAAAAATATAAGCCGCTGGCGGTTCCCATTGGCTGATGGCTATTCCTCATAGGCGGTGACGCACCGCTGAGGTCAGGAAGTGTCCACCGCTATCCGGCATCATTCCATTGGGGCCAATGCCGGGCCCCGCAGTGGCGGAGCACGCCTACCGCAATTTTCAAAAATGTAAGCCGCTGGCGGTTCCCATTGGCTGATGGCTATTCCTCATAGGCGGTGACGCACCGCAGAGGTCAGGAAGCATCCACCGCTATCCGGCATCATTCCATTGGGGCCAATGCCAGGCCCGCAGTGGCGGAGCATGCCTACCGCGATGTTCAAAATTGTAAGCCGCTGGCGATTCCCATTGGCTGATGGCTATTCCTCATAGGCGGTGACGCACCGCGGAGGTCAGGAAGCGTCCACCGCTATCTGGCATCATTCCACTGGGGACAATGCCATGCCCTGCAGTGGCGGAGCACGCCTTCCGCGAGAGTCAGTAAAAAACCAAACAAGAGGAATCATGAAGTGGCGGCATAGTAGACAGATACTCATAGAAAAGTCACAAATTTCCTAGCCTAAACTGAAGGGGATGAGCAACAAGTTGCTACCAGAGGACATGTCCTTGTAAATACAATATCTCTACATATGAAATTGTTGCTTACGTCAAGTTACATTGCTAACAAACAATGTATGTACCTCTACATCATGTTCAACTGCTGACAAACTGGAATGAATGCCAAATAATGTCAATGTCAAAAGTCATGTCATCTCAAATGAAATGTGCAAAACATGAACATCAAAGTTGTGCTCTGTACTGAATATGCTGACAATATAACCTCTGTTCAACAGGTGACTCACTAGCAACAGCAGGCGACCGTGCCATGGATGAGCCAAGCCAGTCTCCCCCCCAGGAACGTGAACTCTCGGATGCAGATTCCCTGTTTTTTTCAGATGAAGAGGACCAACCTGGCCCCTTCGGCGTGCCCAGGCAAGCTCAGTCCCAGGACCTCACTGTCCCCACCACCACCACCACGACTCCCACAACAGCTGCACCTACAACGCTGACCCCTGCAACAACGACCTGTGCGGCAGCCACCTCCAGCATCACTACCGCTGCCTCCAACACTGTCCCAGTGGCAGTTGCCAACAATACCACCAGCCAGCCTGGAAACGCTGGGGTCAGTGTGCAGGGTCGTCGACAGGCAACGCCACAGGCAACGCCCTGTCTGTAGGGCAGGTGGGAGGGCAACTGGGGGGCAGTCACAGGAGGACACTGAGACTGAGGCCTTTGCCACCGTCAACACAGTCCTTAGTGCATACCAACAAAACCAGAGACAGATGGGCCAGGTTGTGGAAGAACTGCGGGAACTCCACCTGCTGGAAAGGTCCATGGACACACACTTGGGACAACTTGTGGAGTACATGGGCCAGCTTATGGGTGTTCTAAGGAACATCCATGCGGCTCAAATAGCGACACCCCCTCCCAGTGGCCAGCCTGATGATACTCACAACACCTCAACAGCGGCCACAGGGAGGGGTGAGACAGAAAGCACAGACTCCTCAGACACCTCTGAGCATGCAGCAGGTTCCCCCCCTGCCAAACGGCAGAGGGGACGTCCGAGAAAGACCACCGGAGGATCACGTGGTAAAGCACCTTCCAAAACAAGTTCTATGAGCCACCGTTGATGTCACCAGTGTTGCACAGAGCATTGACTTTGTTGTACATCCTATCCCACATTGCTACAATGATGGGAGTGTCCTGTTGGACTGTGGAATTCCACCATTGTGTGTTCTACCCTGAGTATCCATATACCAGCACGTTAAACTTCATCCCTCACCTGTCACTCATGTATAAATAAACACAATTCACACCACTATGCCTTTGTGTCAGTACCATGTTTGTCATAGTAATTTGCATGTCAACTCACATTGCAATGTATCACAAGATTTGAATGCGACAATCCATTGAGAGAGCGGAGGAACCTAGAACGACACAAGAAAATAACATTGAGTTGACAGATGATGGCATGACAGCTAAAGCACAGCACTAAGCACCACTGTACAAGAAGCATTCCAGATCACACTGGACAACACCATCACCATGGACAGAAAGGGGATGGGAGCACACTACTTCACCTCCCAGCACAGTTCAACCCTTAGCATCCTGGTAAATGCACTTCATTTGAAATGCTTACTTGACTTTCCGACAAAGTGTTTCACCAAGGTTGTTGCAGGTTAGTGCTGTGAATCTCCAGTCACATGTGTACCTGGATATTATCCTTCATCAGTAAAAGGTAAGAAATGAAATTCTGTGTTTGCTGAGAAAGCTGCCACAATACTCTCAGGTCTCTGTACCTCTCCCTGACCAACTTTGGTGAAACACTTCAGCTACATTTCAAGTAAGCATTTGAACTGAACTGCATTTACCAGGATGCTAAGGGGTGAACTGTGCTGGGAGGTGAAGCAGTGTCCTACCATCCGCCCCTACCATCAACATGGACATGACGTAAGTGGTAAAAATTCACACAGCGCTGCACAATGTAACCCTTAGCAGTGTGCGAACAAGAGCCAGCATCCAAACACATCATGTTAAATGTCCGTTGGGGACATTGTTGTGGTCAGTAAGTCAAGTACAGTCAAACGGGGCTTGTAAGGTATCATTGGGGTTTTTAGCCTGTTTTCACAAATGAACACCAGTCCCAGCCAAATGTTCCACGCTAAATCTCCTTTAGTTGTCAGAAGTCATCTAATCATGAATTACCCAAACAGCTGCGGATTACGGGCAGGCCTCACGCCTACAGTAACAGTTTCACTACGTGTCACTTGGTGTAGCAATGTCCTTTCACTCCCCCATATGTGAATGTTGATAGTGAGTTGTGGCCTCACATTCCCACAATGAAAGCATACTTCAAAGAGTTAAGCAGGCTGAAAGCGCCTTTGTATTTACAAGAAGGCGCTCACACAACAGCCCGTGAGACCTTCAAATTGCAGGTGGCTCGAACGTCTAGCGAGATCCAGTCACTGCGAAACAAGACTCTCCCACAACATTTTGGGGAACTGCTACACCAAAAATCAATAACTTCTGATACTGAAGGCCTTGCACATATCATTTTCAACTTGTGGCCTATGGCCTTGTTACTTCGTTCCAGGCTATTTCAGGAGTACTACCAGGGGTCATTCCAACAATATTTGTAGTGCAATGGGTGGTTTTGCATCATTCCTTTGGCTGTTCTGCAGAGCACTGGTTCACTTACAGCCCTTACACAATGGCTGCCCGTCCTGTTGTCCAGCCCAACTCCGGTCAGTTGCAACTGTACCGTGAACGAATGAAGCATATTTTCGGATGTTTGCCATTAGCTGTGCTACGCATCACTTATAGGCTAACCTTCCGCTATGCCTATTTCACCTGCGTGCAACCTGTGTTCCACTGTCGCAGATGCCGCTTTCAATGGGCCATGGATGTCTGCCTTTCCAACACATCTCTTGCTGATCTGGATTATGACCTGTGGGTGAGTCCTTTGTTGGCCCACGACCAGGACTGTTCCGGGGATAGCCGTTTATGGGATGCCTTTCAACGTGGCAGACGGGCTGCCAGCTGCACATGTGCGTTTGCGCAACGTCTCCTGTGCCATGCCTACATGGAACTTCTTCCAGGTTGCCCTGAAATGCTCCTTTCATCCACGGGGTGCGAGGAGCACATCTGTTCCTTCATACTACTGGATTGGATGGCGGTCCTGTTTGCTGATGCTGAATCAGATCGTCTATTGGAACTGATTGCCTACGAAGCTGCAAGGGCTTTCCTGGATTAGTCACCACTTACCAGCATCCGTAAATGTTTGTAACTAAATCAATATTGTTTGACCTCTTCTCGCCTCCTTCTGAAATTCAATCAGATTTATCACAAACTTGGGCCATGTCTGCATTCGCTTGGACTCTGCTTTCGTCTGCGGTCGGTTTCGCTTGGTAACACAGACCTGAGCAAGGGGAGTCAGTCATATGCCCATTGTGGACATTGTGGCCTACTACGAGCCCAGCTTCCATCATGCATCTGTAGCGCATGTTAATACATGGCTTTATTGTTTTGCAAGTACCTTCGTTTATGTCTTTCACATGAGAACTGTCCGCAGAGCTTGTTGTCTGCGCTGTCCTGGAGAACAGTACATTTCACCATCTATGGGCTGAGGAATGGGCTCTGCTGACAAAGCCCAGAGGGCTTTTGGGATACATTGCATGACTTCTTCTGGAAAGGGTGAGGGGGGATAGGCCCGTAGGTCTTCCTCATGAGGGCTTATTAATATGACTTCTACCTCCATGACATCTGGACATGTTTCTATGCTGACTGTTTTTGTATGATGCATTAATCTGCTTGTTGTGGCACGTATACTGCATGTTCAGACACGTTATTTGTAATAAACATTTAGAGACGTTTCTTGAATTCAACTGATATCATTGTGGAGAAGTATAAGAGTGAGGTCGACCGGGTGTGTCTTGTTACCCCGATTCCTGAGAGATCTGAGAGTGTTGTGTCATGGGTGTCTAAGCGCTTGTTCCACTGTCAGTGAGTAGGAGAGCTAGTGAGGCACTATAGCCTTTCGGTCCTGTGGTCATGGGTACTCAGGTGGTAGGATGACTTAGTCCCTTCCTGCCCAAGTCCTATAATCTTGCGCATACTACTATCTGTGGGCAGAATCCCTGCAACAATCCTCCAAGTTTGGCAGACAACAGCAAAGCGCACAGACACAGTCATAGTTGCTCATTGCTAACTTACACTCAGTGGAAGTAGTTGGCGATGAGCTGTGCACGCAGGTCAAGACCTTCTTCCTCACCACTATCATCGTCGCTGGGCATGTGTGGGTTCGCAGCGGGGGGCTGCTGCTGCTCATCATCGTCGTGAATCAGGGGAATCTTTTTGCGCAAGGCCAGGTTGTGGAGCATGCAGCAGGCGACTACTATCTGACACACATTCTGTGTTGAGTATAGAAGTGCACCACCACTCTTGTCCAGACACCTAAATCTAAACTTTAGAAGTCCAAAAGTGCGCTCCACCACACGACGTGTCCTCCCATGGGCCTCATTGAAGTGGACTTCCCCGGGCGTAGTAGGATTCTGCAGTGGGGTCAGCAACCACGGTCGA
Organism: Calotriton arnoldi; assembly: GCA_963921515.1. Classification (NCBI taxonomy): domain Eukaryota; kingdom Metazoa; phylum Chordata; class Amphibia; order Caudata; family Salamandridae; genus Calotriton; species Calotriton arnoldi. The sequence goes on from CAWUFW010013556.1 coordinate 216,692, forward strand.
TTGGGATACCCTGAGTCACCTAGTTGTGAGAAACACAGACCAACAATGTAACAGTAATATGTGAGGAGAGAAGCATGTCACACATACATCACACTCATTGACACAGCCCACTCACCGACAAGCCAGGCACGCTCTGGATGAAGATTTGCCATCAATTGTGGTATGGTGCTGTTCTGCAGAATGTAAGAGTCATGTGCCGATCCGGGATACTTTGCACACACGTTTGAGATGATCTGATCCACTTGGCATACCACTTGCACATTGATGGAGTGGTAATGCTTGCGATTTCGATATATGTGTTCACGTGGTGGAACTAGGCCAATGTGGGTTCCGTCAATGGCTCCCACAACATGTGGGATGCGTCCCAGGTCATAAAAATCGCCCTTCACAGCTGCCAATTAATTTCTCCTTGGAAAGTGTATATAGCTGTCCTTGTAGGTCATCAATGCAGACAGGACATCACGCAACACCATGCTGAACATAGGCTGTGACGTCCCACCAGTGCTGGCCACGGTGTACTGGAAAGACCCAGTGGCAAAGTAATGCAGCGCAGCCATAACTTTGACTGTGGCAGACAATGCAGCAGGATATGTTCTGTTTGGCTTCAAATGGGGCTCCAACTGAGCACATAGCTCTTGCAGTGTGAGGCGATCCAGACAGAACTTCTTAATGATATCAATGTCCTCCATCATTGCCAGGACTGGGACAGGGCGGTAGATAGGTGGTCTCCTCCTATGTACTCTGGCAGGTGACACATGCGAAAGATGATAAAAAGATGATATGTGTGAGTTGAGCTTAAGCAAAGACTCACACCAACAAAAGATTGCCATGACTCATGAAGAAGTTAAATGCACAAGTGACCTGCATGCAGACCTCCATTTCATACACTCACTCGACATACTAACTACTACAACATCTAAAGAAGTCAATGTGTATGACATGTGGTACACTGCTACAGCAAAGTGTGAGAAGCCCTGTGGGTGTATGGCACAGCACATGTGGTTAACAGCATCAATGCTGAGTTGCATTATCTGCTTTCATTGCACAGTCGCAAGCTTCAGTCCCACAATACACATCAACTTTACAAAATGATACATACACCATTAACAAGCTCCTCTGAAACTCACTGCGTCGCCTAGAGCGACGGAGGTAAACCGCTGGACTCTGTCTGTTCCGGAATGCATGACTAGGAAGTAATTAAAAGTGGTATATTTCTACTGTCAGCTTCGTTTTGAGTGTTGGGAAAAAAATTAGCTTTGTTTCCTATGGGCTATGGCTGTGACACCATTCCGAGGTGCGTCTTATGCGATCATTGTAGTACTGAGGAGAATCCTTTACTATAGCTTGGCCGTCACGATGCATCCTGAGGTGAGGCGTTTCATGTGCTCACTTGGTGGTACTGACTATAAGATCTCTTTGGAGAAAGTACTGGTTCAGATTAAGTTAATGGTACTGGCAAAGATCAGCCTTTTAATGGCAGTGATTTCCTTCTAGCAGATTTTCACTCCGGATGACTGCGTGGGTGTAAATTACATTTTAATCGTCATATACCTGCTAATAGTCGATTAGTACTTTAAAGGAACACTACACAATTTTATATTGTCTAGTCATTTTCACCATTTACAAGACACAGGTTTGCTCATTCTTGCCTCCCTTGTTATCTTAAACTGGTTGAATTCCTATTCCTATATTTTTGTATGTGCTTTTGTTAACATCGCTACATTCAGAATGTCCCAGCCGCCACCATTTCTTAATGAGATTGGTGAACCATTACTACCATGTAAGAGGTGGGTAAACATTTTTGAGTAATATCTAATTATGATAGGTTCTCTCCATTGCGTAAACAGCATATTTTATTATATAATATAGGAATACATGGTAGGAAAGTATTTAATGATTTACCAGACCTAAGATCTAATGTAAGTGAAGGGACAGTGAGTCAAATGGTGGCATACAATTAGATGTATGTCAGATTACATTGAGAACATTGGAAGAACAGTTTGGGGAAAAGTTGATGTTGTGCTGGAAAAGTATACATTTTTCTCAATGTAAGAATGCAAAAGTTGTAAATTGTATTGCTGCAGTTAGAGGATTGTCTACAACATTTGAATGTGGTCACTAACTGACTTTTCTTATAAGAGACCAGCTAGTTAGGCGTACCAATGATGTCAAAATGCAAGAACAATTGCTAGCTGAAAATCCTTATTTACAGGAAACCATAAATATAGTCAAAAACATTGAACATACTGCCTATTGTATTAAGGAAATGAATGAGTCCCCTGAGCATCATACAGTAATCACCAGTATAAATAACATAGCTGACAATGATGAAGTGTGTAAAGTAATTGGGTCAAAAGTGCATAAGCAAAACATTCAGTATGAAAAGTTAAAATGTTTTAGATGTGGTATCATTTAGCCAACAATCCCAAGTGTCCTGCAAAAGGAGTGACATGCAGGAACTGTAATAAACAGGGGTGGGCAGAGCTCGCGGAGTTTCACTCCATGGAATTCTGCAGAGTTGCCCAAAACCTCAGCCGAATTTCGCTGAGTATTTCTCGGCCACGCCTAGCCATAATTAGACTATAGTATTTAGTTAATGAGTCAGCAGGTGGCACTCGAACATCACAAACTGTACAAGAAAGCAAGTTACTCACACTCCTTCCAACAACATTTCATCAACGTAGCTCTACATGCTAAAGCACATGCTGCAGAGATCTGTGTGTAGCAAGTGTCAGATTTTAAATAATCCCAGCAGTAGAGAGTCTGCCTCCTGCCTTCTGGACAAGTTGAGATTTCTTAAGTTAATTCACCCTAATATTGTCAGTGGTGGTGGGCGCCTGGGGGTGACAAATACTTGTCCCTCCTTTGGGACAGCACACAGACATGTGGCCACGCGCTCGCTAGCAGGGGTGTATAATTAATAAATGTGTGATAACCTGTCCCTTGGGACAGTAGGGAGGCCCCCGAACCCTCACTTATGGTTTGAATTGCCGCCGCCGCCATGTTGAGTATCATTCGGCTTGCGCGGGCTTTCTTCACCAGTTGCTTGTGGTCCAACATCGTCAGGCAGCAGGGGAGGGGCTGTTGCTGTGGCACGTGCAGCTCTGGTGGGGGCACTGAACAAGCCGCTGTCTGCCTGCCTCGATGCGTTCTCAGTGTTGAAGCTGCTGGTGTTCTGACAGTTCAGGTGCTCCACGCTCGCGCCAGACAATGGAGTGCAGCTTCAGCAACCGAAGCTCCTCATGCCCCCTGAGTATCGGCTTCGCCCCTTCAGTGACATTAACGTACATAAAGGGAATGTTGCCCCACAAGCTTTGGGAATGCGGCTGCCCGCGGCCCCCGCAGGGGGCCACCTAAAAGGGCGGCCCTTTAGTGCCATTTGGGCACAAACGCCACCCCTCCTAGTCTAGTGGTTGGACTCAGGGTAGGAGTCCTTCGCCTCGGGGCGCTAGGCGCGTCACTTCCGGCGCACAGAGGTCGGGGGAGGGTACTTATACCTCCCTCCGCCTCTCTGGCGTCCTCTTTGCGCCAGACACGCCGTCTCCCACCCTACCGCTTACCCGGCATGGGGTTGGCAGGCAAAGTATGTAGAACGTTGTAATGTTTTCTTTTTTCGTTGCAGGCGGAGTTACAGGGCGATCTGGAAGCAGACGGGTACAGTAAGGGTACCTCTGCGGCTGACGGGTATAGTAAGGGTATCTCTGCACGGCACAATAGGGGTGCCAGAGCCAAAGACCAGGAGCCTCAGGGCAGGTTCCTGGAAAACCGCGACGGCGCCCCGTTAGTCCTTCGGGCGGTTGGGGGCCTGACCAACCGGGGGTTTGCCCTGCTACGCTCCGCACTGAAAGGGGCGTGAGTAATAAGGGACCAATGTGTCACGTGATCCGGAGGAGGATCACACAAGGTGTAGCACTGATTGGGTTTCCCACAGTGCTGGCTCATCAGGCGGGCGGGGCAGCATAGGTTGGTACAGCTGCCTGCCCTTGGATCGCCCGTAAGATAACCCACCATATTGCATACTTTTGTATGGAATAAACCTGCAGCAATATTTTCCCATAACAAAAGTTGTCTTGTGTATTTATTTATTCATGCATGCTCAGACTGTGGGTGGGGATGTTGCCAATAATGGCACTATGGATGGGGGAGATGTTCCTGTGGACTCTGCCTGCTGGGATATTTCAACTGAGAAATCCCTAATCACAGCATCTAATCTCGCAGCTCTCACCCCTCCCTGCATGCTGTGGGTGATGTGAGCAGCACCAATGGTGCTCTTAACTGCTGAGAGCCATCTAGCCTGTATTTTGTCATCGTCACACATAAATATGGCTGCCTCCTGTTGGGATCACTGGATCTCGTGCCACATCCTTGCATTCCTTTCTTGCGTTCCCTGCGTGGAACATGGAATGCTGTGGCACTGGCAGTTGCTGCCGGGATGCTGTGTGATCGGACGCATTAAAGAAGATTAGAAACTTTACCCCGAGTCGTCTTCCTTTCATTGGCGACGAGTTGTCCGGTCCACAGTCTTCCCCACCGTCTTTTGCTCAACATCGTGTTGTTCCGTCGTTTTCCTCTGATCGAAGTCTGCTGAGCCTTGTGAGGAAGATCGCTCGAGCGCCATCGAAGTGCCCTCGGTGAACACCCGGATGTTAGTTGTTGTTTGCCCTGCAAGTCGCATCTCCACTGAAGGTTCCGGTGAGATTTTGGAGAATTTGGGGTATTTTTGCAGAGTGGAGGAGTGTGCATGGTGACGGCCAGCGCGTGTACCGGCACACGTCACCCTGACGCACATCTCTCTGTTCTATGGAGAGCTACTGTTCTTAGGGCAATCAGCGCGTGTGTCAGCACGCATTACGTGAGACGTTATGCGTTGCTAGTGAGCTTTCGTTGTTGTGGCAACCGGCGCGCATACCGGCGCGCGCCACATTGTTGGATTAAGCTCCGACGCGCATACAGGCGCGTGACACATTGGCAAATTGAAGCTTCGCTAATGGCAATCTGCGCATAAATCAAGCGCGTGTCATTTTTCTCTTGTTGAAGCTTCAGTTCTCTGTACGGTACAAGTTTAAAGTGCTTTCCTTATTGTGGGCCAAGCTGCATTAGACGAATCAAATGGCTTAGGGACAACCAGTGACACAAAGCTGTAAGCTTTAAAGGAACATTGGAAGAGGGATGGTGTACTTTTAATTTATAAAATATACAGTGACTCTTGCATTGTAATACAGCAAACTCAACGGTGACACGCCCTCCTTGTGATCATCCTGGTGCATACATTCATCGCAAAAGTGACAGACATACTCAGTCAATGTGTCATGTATTGTGGCAACACTCTCTCCATGGGCATGTCGGTGATGTGCACACCTGGTTCTCTTTAAATATATTGGGACATTAAATTTTTGTGGCGTTTTCATTTATCTATTCAGTTCTATCCTGCAACATAAATTCTTGTTGTGGTGACTTGTGGCAGCAACTCACCCACGCAAGGTTACTCTATGGATCGTGTAATTGCACCACCTCCCTTTTACAGTCACCCGGTACTCCTCCTGTTATTTGGCAACAGTGGAAAGAAACATTTGATGCCTATCTTGAGGCAATTGATGGAGATACCTTCACGTCAAAGAAAAAAAAGCTTTACTAGTATACAATTTGGGTGCTGAGGGAAGAAGTATTTTGAAGACCTTACCCCTAGAACTCGTAAGAACATGTGTCAGTAGTGGTGAAGAAGGTGACTCTTTAATTGTTGATGATTATGCCTCGCTTATTAAAACTTTGGATAAGAGATTCAATCCCAAGAGAAATATTGTGCTGGAGCGTCACAAGTTTTTGCAACGTGCTCAAATCCCTGGCGAATCCATTGATGATTTTGTAGCTGCCCTCAGAACCCTAGCTGTCACTTGTAATTATAGGAAGTTCAGAGACGAAATTATCCGGGATCAGTTAATTGAGCGCACTTGCAATAAAAAGATTCAGGAGAAACTTTTAACTTCCGAAGACCCTGATCTAGAAACTGCTCTCATTTTGGCTAGAAGCATTGAGCATTCCCAACTATGCATGAAAGAAATGAGTGGGGCATCCAACGAAGTCAAATTGGTCAGCACCAAACCTACAAGTAGACCCACAAAAGGGAGCAACACAAACATACCTAGCATTTCTTCATCTGCATCCTGTTTGCCTAAACCTAAATTTGAAAGATCTGAAAAATCTGACCTCTCCTGTTACCGATGTGGTAGCAGATCTCATCTGGGCAATTTTAAGTTTTGTTTTGCTATTAATCAAACTTGCTTCAAATGTGGTAAGAAGGGACATTTGGCACGTATGTGCAAGGCTACTGTTGCACATAAGGGACAGGCAAGAACTGTGAACGCTTTTGAAGAAGATAATGTTGACTATGGGAATGATAATGGAAGTTATGAATTGTTGATGTTGTCTTCTTCCTCTACTCAACTGGATGGTGTGGTGGAAATTGCCTCCATTGTTGAACCGCACAAAAGAAAATCCCCTGCGTGTGTCATAAGTTTAAACGGAAGTAGTATAAAGTTTTTGGCTGATTCTGGTTCTCCTTTTACCCTCATCAATGCCAAAGACTTTGAGAGTTTGGGCAACATTCCTGTTGTTCAGTCTAATATAAAGATCTTTGCTTATGGTGGTAAAAGAGTAGAGGTGCTTGGCAAGTTTGAGGGCAAGTTGGAATTCAAAGGGGATTCAACGCTAAGTATTGTTTACATTGTAAAGGAAGGTGCGAATTTATTGGGATGGGAGGAACAGGGTGAGCTGGGGATCATCCTAGATCCCAATCATCCGGACATGGTTTTATCGAAATATGAAGCCAAACAATTTTACTCCAATCTTCCTGAGGTTACCCCTGTGCATAAGGTTACTGCGGAATCGTTATCCAAGTGTGATTGGATTCAAAGGTACCTAGAGATTTTCAACGGTGAATTGGGTAAACTCAAAGGTTTTCAGCACCGCATTGTTTTAAAGGAGGGTGCAAGAGCTGTTGCACATAAAGTGCGCAAAGTACCTCTTAGTATGCGTGGTGAGCTCAAACAGGAACTTGAGCGTTTGTGTTCCATGGGTGTAATTGAGCCCATTGAGGGGTCTGAATGCTTGTCCCCCATCGTTTTGGCGCGCAAGGCTGACAAGTCTCTCAGAATGTGTGTGGACTTGCGCGACCTAAATTCTTGCATATGGGTGGACCGCCAACCCCTGCCTAACATAAATGAAATGTTGTCTACACTAGAGGGTGCAAAGTATTTTTCTTCTCTGGATATTTCCTCTGCTTACCATCAAATAGAATTGTGCATGGACTCGAGACATCTCACGTCCTTTGTGACACCGGAAGGTGCATTTCGTTACGTACGCATGCCGTTTGGTTTGGCATCGGCTTCTGCAGTGTTCCAGCGTCTCATGGGAAGCTTGTTTAAGAACACTGCAGGAGTCGTGTTTTTCCAAGACGATATTTTGATTCATGGTGAAAAACAGAATTAGAGCACAATTCCAGAGTCAAGGAAGTTTTGGACATTGTCAGATCTAGTGGTTTAACACTAAGGAAAGACAAGTGTAAATTTTTGCAAGATGGTGTGGACTACCTTGGACATCACATTTCTGAGAAAGGAGTTGAACCCAAAGTTAAACTTCTTGATGCCATTCAAAATGCACCTGAACCACAAAATAAAGACCAGGGGGCATATTAGCAAGACCCACGTTAAAATTATCGCCGTTTTAGCGGCAGGAAACTGCCGCTAAAACGGCGATAATGGGCTTGCTAATATGCGTTATAGAATTCCAATAGAAGCCCAGGTTAGATGTGCAGGACATCTAACCTGGGCTTCTATTGGAATTCCATAACGCATATTAGCAAGCCCATTATCGCCGTTTTAGCGGCAGTTTCCTGCCGCTAAAACGGCGATAATTTTAACGTGGGTCTTGCTAATATGCCCCCAGCTTCGTTCCTTTCTTGGCTTAGTGGAGTACTATGCTAAATTTGTGGCTAACTTCTCTGATAGGACAGTGTGTTTGCGTGAACTCCTAAGGAAGAATGTGAAGTATGTAAGGTCAGACCAATGTGCTTGTGACTTCAAGTTGTTGAAAGAAGCGATTGTGCAGGCACGCCCACTCAAGTTATTTAATATCAATGATCGCTGCATTGTTACCACCGATGCGAGCAATGTGGGTCTTGGCGTTGTTCTTATGCAGAAAAGATCTGACAATAGGGAGGAGACCATTGCCTTTGCTTCTAGAGCACTTCGTGGAGCGGAGAGCACTTATTCCACTATTGAGAAGGAAGCCCTGGCTCTGTGGTGGGGTGTACAGTATTTTCGCAATTTTTTATGGGGGAATGAGTTTGTTCTGAGGACTGACCATAAACCACTGGTAGATCTTTTCACCACCAGGGGTGGTGGCAGAGCCACTCCACGCATAGCTAAGTGGCAGTATAGGTTGAATGAATTTAATTATCGTTTGGAGTACGTGCCAGGAGTGAAGAACTACGTTGCTGATTGCCTATCTAGGCTACCACTGTCTGAGTCTGTTTTTGACTTTGTGGATGAGGATTTGGAAATGGTGTGTGCTGTTAGTGGGGTAGCTGACACAGGAGCTGCTCTGTCGGAAATTGATTGGAAATTGGCTTTGTCTGAAGATAGAGAGATTAGGAAGGTAATGGACTTTGTGGTTCATGGCTGGCCTAACAACTCGGATTTGATTCCTGAACTGATTCCCTTCAAGAGAATATGTGACGAGTTGTCCCTTGTTGATGGGATTCTGCGTAGAGGTGGTTTGTTGGTTGTGCCTGTGACTATGCGCAAGAAGGTTTTGGATCTGGCCCATGAAGGTCATCTGGGCATTCGTGCCATGAAGCGGAGGGTTCGGGAAGATTTCTGGTGGCCGGGAGTTGATAGGTCCATTGAACACTGGGTTCGTGATTGTGGTGCGTGTTTCTTGAGTGACAAAACTCAAGTAACCTATCCCTCTCCTATCAAACCCATAGTTGTGGAAAACTCACCCTGGTGTAAGTTGGCCTTCGATATTGCTGGTCCTTTTGGGGGTATGGGTAGTTCTCCCAAATACGCTTTGGTGCTGATCGACTATATGTCTAAGTGGCCAGAAGTCAGGTTTGTGGATGGTGTAAATTCTGCAACGGTCATTAATTTCTTCAAGGATGTTTTTCTTCGGGAGGGTTTTCCAGAGGAGTTAGTGACTGATAACGGGACTCAGTTGGTATCTGTGGAAATGCAGGAATTTCTGAAAGTGCATGGCATCAAGCATATCCTCACCTCTCTCTATCATCCTTGCAGTAACGGTTTAGTTGAACACTTTAACCGTGTGATCAAGGATCAGTTAAAGTTAGCTTTCGTCAACGGTTTGCACTGGAAGGAGGCGATTTCCAACATGTTGTGGGCAATGAGAATCACCCCACATTCAAGTACTGGCGTGTCTCCTTTCACCTTGCTAAGGGGTAGGGTTGCAGGTTCTAAGCTCAACAAAGATTGGATGTCAAGGAAGGAAGTGGATCTGCAGAGGCTGGGCATGGTAGCTGATGTCAGGGCTGCCGCCCAAGCCAGGTATGCATCAGATTGTGCCAGGGCATCTCCAGTACGTCAGGGAGACTGGGTGAGAATCAAGAAACCTGTTCTCGTTCGTAAGGGATTCTCTCGGTTTTCCGATCCAGTCAGAGTGAGAGAAGTAAGAGAGCATGTTGTAGTGTTGGAGAATGGGAAGATCTGGAACAAGTGTGCTGTCTCAGTGGTGCCGGAGTCAAAAGCTGAGTTTGTGAAAGGAAAACTTGGGGTTTACACTCCTTGCACGACTCCGCCTCTCATGGGGGAAAGTCCAAAGGTTTCTGTTCCTGTCAGGGAGGTTGTTCCCCGAGCAAGCTCTTCTAGGTCAAGGGTTGTTCCCTCTAGATTCCAGGACTATGTTAGGTATTGAACATTCTCGATTTATTTTTACCTGTCACCTGTATATCTAATTTGTTTTGTTTTTATGTTGATAAAAATGTTCTTATCATTCTCTTGTTTTGTATGTGAAGGAAGGGGGGTGTGTTGGGATCACTGGATCTCGTGCCACATCCTTGCATTCCTTTCTTGCGTTCCCTGCATGGAACATGGAATGCTGTGGCACTGGCAGTTGCTGCCGGGATGCTGTGTGATCGGACGCATTAAAGAAGATTAGAAACTTTACCCCGAGTCGTCTTCCTTTCACCTCCGCACAATCTTTTGTGAACTAAGTGGTGGTGTGACTAATTTAGAGGTGTGTGCACCTGCAAACTCCACTGTGCAGCTTAGTGCGGAGTTTATGCTGAACTTCAAGCTCCAAGCGGAATGCGGCGCATCAAAAACTCCACGAACTCTGCTGGCAGAGCAAAGTGTACCGCACAAGCCTAGTAATAAGAAAGACCGTGTAGCTAAAGTATGTAGGGAATTAGGGAATATCTGTTCACATTTTTAAAATGGGGAAGTTGGGATGGAAAAGATAATTTTCCAAGTTAACATCATGAGTATGAATTCGGAAGCTACATAATCTTCATGCAATATATGCTCAGATGGTGGGGCTTTCAAGTTTTTGCTGACTAATGCTCCCCGTACACCTTGATAGATGAAACGACATTCAAGGAGAAATTTCCTGATAAGAATTGCACTTTTATGTCACCTGATATTAAACCAGGGGGCTATAATAAAGATCCCATTGCCTTAGTGAGTATGCTGATATGCACATAACATTCAAGGATAAAACTACTTTGATAACAGTGTACATTAATAAACAGGTTAGTATGGAAACACCAGAAAGACTTAAGGATCAAACTTGATCCAAATGCTGTGCAACACGCTTTCCTAGTCAACAGATCTATCACAAGAACGGAAGTGTGTAAGGAGTTCTCTGAAGTTTTCTGTGAAAATTGGGATTAGTCAAATATTCCCTACATAAAATAAGGTTGAAACCTAACATCATTCCAGTAGTACACAAAGTGCAACCCATTCCTTTACTAATGAGAGAACCCCTTGGTAAAGAATTTGACAACCTAGAGTCACAAGGGGTCACTGAGTAGATTGATGTTTAGAGTGGTTGGACCCTTTAGTGATTGCTGCAAATAGATACCTATGTAGACTTTATGTCTTCCCCGGACTTAAAAGTGAACCATAAGAAGTTGTACGTTATGGTGTGTGGCCCCAAGTCGAAATCTTTCACCATACAGGGCAATCGGATCGAGAAAGTTTAAAAATGTTCTTATCTAGTGTTAGACCTGGAATCTTTTGGCGTGTTTCCCCTGTCTTTTTGCTTTCTGACCTCCTGGTATTGACTCTGTTTTTGCTGGTTTAGTGTCTCTGCGCACTTTCTCACTGCTATCCAGTGTTAAAGTGCAAGTGCTAAAAACTAGTGGAATACTGTTCCTCATATGTGGTGCCTAGTCAATGTAAATCAGGGAACCAACCACTATCATGCAAATTGATGGTGGAAATGGAACCTAATCCAGGAGAGGGATTCGGAGGGGATCCCGCTTTTTCGGAACTAGGGTCCTCACACACCCAGCAAGCTAGGTGTCATGCTTCATCATCTGGACCTGCTCCTCGTTGGGTCGGCGGTGCAATACCCAACGGGCACCCACGTAGGGGCTCTTTGTCGGAGATCTTTTGTTCCTTGCCGTTTGATGAAGTGGGGGTGTGTGGCCCGTGTAGGTGTAGATAAAGTGAATTAAGTGAATTAAAAAGGTTGGATAATCCAGATAACACTTTTATTCAAGCTGGTTATCCACCTCAGTAAAAACATAAAGAGTGGCAGTCTACCTGACGTGAAAGTTCAGTTGAAACTATGCTCATCTCTTGGGGTCAACATGTTTCTTGCCTAGTGTACAAAAAACCTACTGATAGGAATAGTTTATTATCATACCAGAGTCACCACCCGAGGACCTTGAAGAACAACCTCCCATTTGGCCAGTTCCTACGTATCAGGCGGAACTGCAGTTCCACCACTGACTATAAAGTAGAGGCCAAGGTGCTTGAACAAAATCTAAAACAAAGAGGGTATCCGGAACGATTGGTTAGGGATTCTTCCAAGAGAGCTTTGAACAACCCCAGAGAAGCATTGTTGCAAAGTACAAAGAAAGATCCCAATGAGACCCTGACCTGTGTTACATCGTACACATCAGATTCCACACATATTAAGGAGATCATTAGGAAACACTGGGGCATCCTCAACACGGGTGAGATAGAATTCCCTTACCTAGATTCGCCTTTAAGAGGACAAGAAATCTGAAGGACGTGATTGTGCACACAAGACCCCGCACAGTACAAAACGACACACAGAGAACACTCTGGGACCTCCCTCCCGTCACCGGACACTATCCCTGTGGCACCTGTATGGTCTGTGATCAGACCAGAGTTGTCAAAACAATTGCACTAACAGACACATTCACCTGGACTATGAGGAGTCACACTAATTGCAATACATCCAAATGCATCTATCTGGTGACGTGCCCTTGTGGTAAAAGATATGTGGGTATGACGATGAGATCAGTCAGGACCCGTATTACAGAACACAAGAGTAATATAAGATGCCATAGGGTCACAACTAGATTGTATAAACACTACCAAGAACAGGGACATAGCCCCGAATCATTACAGTGGCTGGTACTAGAATCCCATCTTAAGATCACCCAACAGGCACTCTTTAGGATAGAACAACGATGGATACATCGCTTATCCACATCTGTACTTGGCCTAAATGAAGATGTACCGTGGGCCACCCTGAATAACAGATGACCCCTGGCTGACCGTATGTATACATGGGCATCCTAGCCTACTTTTGGTAGACGGGATGCATGAAACTGAATTGAAATTACCGGTTTATATCACTTTACAGCTAACCGATATATACAGGAGGCATGATGCAGTTATGGAACACCCAGTTAACATCACCGGTATCTGTTGGCAATCATGCCTACTGGCCCTCTTGCATATAATGCAGGGCCAATATTGCACTTTACGCACTATTGTATGATGACCTCTGACATTATTGCAATTGCCTTTAGAACACTGGCCATTTAACACTCTTCCAACACCGACCGATATATATATTTTTTAATGTAGTTCATGTTTATCTCGCATGCAACACTGCACATGTTCTACATCGCATATCACCATGTATGCATTCTAGCACGTACATGGGCTGTTATTATTACACTAGACAGTTTGAGGACCTGTTTGTTCATACTGTTCAGAGTGATGCCTACTAGACTCCAAGATGGCCGTTATTTCAGCCAGAACGCACTCTTGTATGATGACCTCGTATATTATTGCAGTTACTTTAAGACCGCTGGCTATTTTAACACTTTTTCCAATGCCGCTCAATATTTTATTTAATTTACTTTATTTTTATCTCATATGCATTTTTGCACATGTTTAACACCGCACATCACCATGTATTCAATTTAATATATACATGGTTCGTTTCTATCACACTAGACAGTTTTGGGACTTGGTTGCTCATATTGTTGATAGTGATACCTACCACACTCTAAGATGGCCGTTACTTCAACCGGTCATACTGCCTTATTAACTTGGAAGGCGGTATTAGAGATGACGTGGGACGGACGCCGCCCCCTTCCTCGCACGTGACCCGGAAATAGTACTTCAACTCCGTTTGGAGCTGATAGTCTCTATTCCGGGACCGGCAAGGAGGGTAGGTGAACTAGCCATGATCCCCGCAGGACTGGTGAGTAATATTGACGTCTGGGACAGTGGCCCTTGATCGTTTTTGGCCACTATTTGAATACAGGCGGTATAGCGAGTGGCAATGACGCTGTTTGGCCCGCTCCCTGTGGGCTCTTCGATGCGCACCGAGGGGCAGGCTGGGCACTGTACGGTGTGACCATATGGTCAACTCAGGGTTCCCGCTGGTGGGGAGCTATACCATCCACCGACAGCTTCCTGATAAGCCCTCTATGTGTAGATGGGTCGATGTGGGGGGGCGGGGTGAACCCGTGGGGGCTCCCCGCTTGCCGTTACGAGTAAACAGGCAATGATGCATAGATTGGTTGCGCATCTCTTCCTCACCAAATCGTGACCTGTCCACCTTCCTGCATTTTATGTTTTTTCAGGACACCATGCTACCAGGTGTCCCATTGAATCGCTGTACCGATTGAAGTAACTTTCTTGACAGTGGGAGGTGAGCTTCAGCATGACATATTTCACATTTATTCCACAATTGATGTGATATGTCACGCTGCTAATTATAGCTTTTTAGTCCTCTCCTTGTTTTTATGTGACCATCTGCTCCTCATTTCCTTTGCCTTTCCTAGGGGATGGCTAGTCTTCTTTATTATAGCTGGATAGTTTCCGACTATATATATATACTTTTTAACTTGCATAAGGGGATGATAGTCAAGCCCCATACTACACGCACTTTGTTTACTGGTTTTATTGTGCCTAGTTCTTCGTTACACTTTCTCTCTTTAATGTGGGGAAAGGAGAGTTTAAGGAGTTGTGATTAGATTACTATGTGACCTTAATATGGGTATTTACAGCAGTGTATGGATACACATATACATTTTTATATCCCTCTCTCCAGGTTTCTGAACCACACTATTGAAGAATTGCGACATGGTGTTTACCTGTGGTAGTTAGCCAATAGCCGCACCACTGAGTGTAGATAGTTTTACTGTTCACAGATTAGGTCCTGAAGAATTGCCACAGATTATTCTTACCACTAGGCAAGAAACATGTTGACCCCAAGAGATGAGCATAGTTTCAACTGAACTTTCACGTCAGGTAGACTGCCACTCTTTATGTTTTTACTGAGGTGGATAACCAGCTTGAATAAAAGTGTTATCTGGATTATCCAACCTTTTTTAATTCACTTAATTCACTTCATTTACACCTACACGGGCCACACACCCCCACTTCATCAAACGGCAAGGAACAAAAGATCTCCGACAAAGAGCCCCTACGTGGGTGCCCGTTGGGTATTGCACCGCCGACCCAATGAGGAGCAGGTCCAGATGATGAAGCATGACACCTAGCTTGCTGGGTGTGTGAGGACCCTAGTTCCGAAAAAGTGGGATCCCCTCCGAATCCCTCTCCTGGATTAGGTTCCATTTCCACCATCAATTTGCATGATAGTGGTTGGTTCCCTGATTTACATTGACTAGGCACCACATATGAGGAACAGTATTCCACTAGTTTTTAGGATCTGACAGGGCACTAATACTGGACCTCGAACAAAAGCCCCCTAGTCCCCTTTCTTGGAAAATAAAGTGCAAGTGCTCCCATTGTAAATTGTATTATGGATTGGTGTTTCCATGATTGGCATATTTGATTTACTGGTAGGTCCCTAGTAAAGTGCACTGAGAGTGCCAGGGCCTATAAATCAAATGCTTCTAGTGGGCCTGCAGCACTGATTGCACCACCCACACGATCAGCCTTTCAAAGGGTTCTCAGACCTGCCACTGCAGTGTCTGCGCACTGTTTTTGCTGCAAATGTCGACTTGGCACCCACTTGCCAAGCCCTAACCTGCCCTTTTATTAGATGTGAGTCACCCCTAAGGTAGGCCCAAGGTACCCCTATGGGCAGGGTGCGGTGTATCTGAAAGGTGGGACATGTACTGGTGTGTGTGACATGTCCTTAAATACAGTATATTTCGTTTTTCACTATTGAAAGGCTATCTGTCCCATAGGATAGAATGGGAAGCACTGGATAACATTTTACGAGTATATCTTCCCATTGGGACAAGATAGAGAAATGGAGTTTAGTATGCCTGAACTCAGAATGCCGAAATGCATCTTTAGTAAAGATGATTTTTATGTTCTGCGTTTGAAAATACCACTTTTAGAAAGTAGGTATTTTCTTGCTTAGCCATCCTGTGTGCTTCTGCTGGGTTGTGGATTAACTGTCTGGCTTTGGAGTGACTGGGGGTGTGCATTCTCTTGAGACAGCCACTGGGGGGGGGTCAAGGTGTGTCCTGCCTTTCCTGGATGAGTCAGGGCTGGGCTGTATAGACCTGGGCTGCAGTTAGAGAAGTGGGAGGAGATTTCCTTCCACATGAATGGGCCTGGTCTGCCTTTGACAGTGCTGTCTCCACCTCCTGCCAAGAAGTTGGGCCAGAGAGGACCAAACTGGTTTGGACTGAGTACAGACACTCTCTGCTCAAGAGAACAAAGAGAAACTGAGTATAAATATTGGGGCCCAGACCCCAGAACTTTAGAACTCGCTGGGATGAAGGAACCTGCCAAGAAGAAGAGCTGGAAGAACTGCCAGGAGTAGTACGGCCCTTTTGCTGTGTTGTTGCTTTGCTGTGTTGGCCTGCAGTTGCTGCTTCTGCCTTGCGCAGTGAAAGCACTGGACTGAACTTTCTTCACTTGTTGCTGAGTATCTCCAATGGCTTGAAATAGAGCTTGCCTCCTGTTCACGAAGTCTCTGGGACAGCAAGACTTCACTTACCTCTGGGTACCGCCTCTGGAATTGTGCGTTTCCGTTGCCACAGAGGGGTAAAGCAGCCGTCACTGTCTCTGACACCGATGTGAGCTCCGTGTCCTGAGGGCAACGCAGATGGCACCGCCGCACTTCACACCGCAACCATGGTTTTGCCGACGATGATGACCACTGCTGCCACCAAGCCGCTGCTTGCACCAGGACCTGTGTGCACCGCACTCCGAACCGCCTCGCTTCACTCCGCCACCCTGGTCTCACCGACGACATCGCTGCACACTGACCTCAACACACGTGACTGCACTGTGGTTTGGGGGCACTGCTCGTAAGTCACACAACTCACCGTCCCGTCCCACATCGCAGTCTGGGCCGACCGACACCAGCTCCCATCAACCGGCACTGTCGCTTGCACTGTGACCTGTCAGCACTGCGACGAGCACCGCCTCACTCTGCACCACAGCCCTGGTCTCACCAATGGCGCTGGATGACCGTCACCGAGCCACTACCTGCACCGCGACTTGAGGGCATGGCACACCACATTGATTGCTCATGCCAAGCTACCAAGGCAGTGAGCAGGGGTTATTTCAGTAGTGTTTCCCCCTTATCCTGACTAGAAGGAAGGGTCCCTATTTGGACAAAGGAGCAAACCATTGCCAACTTTAGACCCCCATTTCTAACATCCAGTGACTCTTTTTAACACCCAGCTATCGTGGGATCCGCTGCCGACCCTTAGGGCACAGCAAACGACTAGAGCCACGGAGGCACTGTTCTGCTTTGCAGCAAAATTAAACCATAAGCCTAACAAAGAAATTACCACATTCTATAAAATGAAAGGCCTCTCAATCGCTACATATGGGGCTGGAGTGTGGGGATTCAGTAATTGTGGAAAACTCCAATTAGTAGAAAATTATTTTATTACAAAGCTTTTAATGGTCCCTAAGAGTGCATCAATATCTTTTTGACACTGGGAACTGGGCCTTGAGTACATTACGGATCGCATTGGACTCACCCCTTTGTTATTATGGTTGAAAATCTGGCGAACACCGGAGCTAGAAATTTCAAGATCCATTATTATGGATTGTCTTTCCATGGCCAATACTGAGAGGATTCTCTGGCTTGGTTATCTGAAACGTGCATTTAGCGAATTGGGTGTAATATAGTTCTTTAATGACCCTTGTAATATGCCTTCCCACACAAAGTCTTTCATAAAATCTTTATATTATTTAAGTGCCAGTGCACGTCACAATCAGCAATCAAATCAGCGAAGAGTATGGGCAATGATAGCTTTTCCACCAAGCAGATGCAACC
Source organism: Calotriton arnoldi (assembly GCA_963921515.1). Taxonomy (NCBI): domain Eukaryota; kingdom Metazoa; phylum Chordata; class Amphibia; order Caudata; family Salamandridae; genus Calotriton; species Calotriton arnoldi. Next base: position 234,416 of record CAWUFW010013556.1, read on the forward strand.
CTACTTATATCTTTTATTGGAACCTCAACATAGATTTTATTTAACCAGATTTCATCTAAGCACGTTGCACGTTCTGGTAGCCTTCCCAAATCAAGGTGGTTGGCATGACAACCTTCCACCTTGCCCATGTAATAATGTTGCAAAACAATCTACTCTGCAATTTGTTTTGTGCATTTTACAAAAACTTGAGATCCGCAGATTTGCTTCCGATACTGAGGGGGTGCCGCCCTTGTTCTTGTAGAGAAGGTTTTAGTCACTTACAGTCGCTCTACTCCTTTGATATTTGTGTTGCTGTCTTAAATTTTATAAGAGGAGTCCTCAAAATACAAAAACGATACGGATAACTGAGTGTATCAAAACATAGCGCATGCTATAGTGTTTTTTGCATATGCACTTTATCTTTTTTGCAGGCTGAGAATGGCATTCTTTGGAGGCTATGACAGGTTTGCCAAGAAATGTACACTGGTATAGTCTTATCAAGTTGCCATTTCGTTTCTTAATTCATTTGTCTCCATTTCATATGGTTTTACTGGATTCAGCATCCTTTTAATGATTTAGAGTATTTCACTTAAATTATGTATCTCTACTCCATGACATATTTTTATCAAATGCATTGTTATTTATGTGCTTTTATGATTTACTTGTCAAATCGAATGAAGTTTATGATTGATTGATTGCTGCAAAGGTTGGAGGTAACAGCATACGCTTATGTGTAGACCTCAGGGATTTAAATTCAAGTATATGGCTGGGCAGACACCCTCTGCCTAAAACAACGAGATGTTGAGTCTCATCCATGTTGCAGTTTGTTTTTAGTGTTTTGGGCCTTTCGTGTGCTTTCCATCAGGTAGCTCTCCATCCTGATCTCTGAGGTCATTCATAACACTGTTTGGACCATATAAATTTCACAGAATGCCATTTGGTTTGGCATCTGCTGCTGTAGTTTCCCAATGTGTAATGCAGCATATACTACAGGGTATACAGAAATGTCTGTGTTTCCAAGACAGCATTTTGATCTATAGAAGTTCAGAAAAAGAACACTACACCACCCTGAGAGAAGTCCAATGAAAACTTACTTAAAATACAGGGTTCACCAAAAAAATAGATGAATGTAAAATTGGCATGAAGTCAGTTGAATACCTGGGGCATAACACCTCCGAAGACGGGGTTAAGCCCAAGTACAATTTAGTAGACTCAGTTAGACTAGCACCATTGCCTACAAGTAAAGATGAACTTAATCATTTTTGAGCCTGGTGGAATATATGTCAAAGTGCATCAAGCATTTTCTGCATCCTTTGAGGCCCCTACTGAAAAAAGATTTCTTTTGAATGGACAGGTGAGTGTCAAGAAACGTTTACCAATATCAAGGAGGCAATTACTAATGCCCCAATACAGGAAACTTTGATCTTAAGTTCAAGACCTTGTTAACCACTGATGCAAGTAATAAGGGTCTTGGTGCTACCTTATTTCAAATGGTTGAGTGAAAGGAAAGAACTCTACCCTTTGCATCAAGAACACTTCAAGACACTGAGTTAAATTGGCGAAAGATCTCTACTTTTTTCCTCTGCCAAGTACAACATCCCAGCAGAAACTGACATCCGAACGCCTCCACAAAACGCTCTATAAGTTCCACACAGGGAACACATGGACAGTTAGCACATTCCTAAACTCCACATTCCAAGCCTCCTGGCCTCCCCGGCCCAGCGCATAGCCCAACACATACCCCTTCCTTCACAAACATAAATAACAAAAATACATTATGAATAAAAGTTAAACAAGAATAAGAATACAAAATACATGGAGTCAACATTTGCAAATGTACAGGCTAATACATGACATAATCCTTAAACTTAATATGGCTCGATCTTACCCTACTAGAAACTCTCTTGGCAAACCGTTTGTCACACAAAACAGATTGAAACTCCTTTTTGCTACCAACATACTGACCTTTGGATGCTTTAGATTCTGGCACCACTGAGTCAGATTGAAATCCCATTTTGCTACTAACATACTTGACTTCTGGCACCACAGAGACATAACATTTGTTTCATGTTTTATCATTATCTAACACAACCACATGTTCTTTCACATGGTCGGTGCAGAAAAATGTGATAATCCCTTGCAAACAAAATCAGGTTTCATGATCCTCACCTAGCCTCCAACCTGAACCGCCAGGATCCTGTGATGATCACCCACAGTGCTATATTTACTTTGTACTGCAGTTTTTACATGCACTACTCCTGACATCTTTACGGCATCCATAGTTTTCCTAGACATCCATTCTTTGTTTAATTTTGTTGCTGCAATCCTGTTTCTCAGCAATGTAAAAGGGGACACCCCGTACTTATGTGAGTGGTTGTCCTTATGACCCATAACATGTCATCAATCACTTCTTTCAATTGCAATCCAGTGATACGCGCAAGCTGTAATTGATCTTTGATGACACAGGTCACTCTCTCAACAAGAACATTACTGCAGGGATGGTAAAAGGAAGCTACAATGTGCTTAATGCCCGATTTTCCAGGAATCCCTCTCTCAAGAACACTGACCTTTTCAGAATTTATGCTGTCCACGAACTTCACTTCAGGCCATTTTATCATGTAGTCTATCAAAACTAAAGCATACTTGGGTGTACTACCAGTAACTCCAAAAGGTCCAGACAAAACAAATGCAACTTTAGACCCTAGTGTGTTTTTCACTATGACCGGCTTGACAGGGGAAGGGCATGTTATTTGTGATTTATCACTCAGAACACACAGATATAATGCTCAAAAGATTTGTCTACACCAGGCCACCATAAATCCTCCCTTACCCTTCAGTTCATAGCGCAAATTCCAAGATGACCTTCATGGGCCAAATCCAGGGCTTTACTATGTAAAACCTTCAGAACAATCAACTGCCCACCTCTGCGTATAATGCCCCCAAGAATGCATAATTCCTCTCACACTCTTGCAGGGAACCAACACTTCTGGGGTATCCTTGTTAATGGGCCAACCATTTGCAACAAAATTTGCCACATCCTGAAGTTCTTTGTCATTGGCCACAGCCTTCAACCAGTCTTGCTCAGATAAAGCTCACTTCATTGTGTATTCTACTGAATTCATAACACACACCATCTCTAGTTCGTCCGCCACTTCGTATTGATCACCTTTTCCCTCCAGTGGCAATGTGGACAGACAATCAGCCACAACATTCTTGGCCCATGCCACATATTCCAATTTGTAACAGAATTCTTGTAATCTGTATTGCCATTTAGCAATACGCGGGGAAGCTCTTCCACCCCCATTAGTGGTAAACAGATCCACCAACGGTTTGTGATCTATCCTTAGAATGAATTCATTACCCCAGAAGAAATTCATGTAGTGTTGTACTCCCTACCATAAAGCCAAAGCTCCTTCCTCAATGGTTGAATAAGTGAATTCAGCTCCCCACAGAGCCCTGGAAGCAAAAGCATTGGTTTCTACATGCCGATTGCCTCTTCTTTGCATCAGCACAGCACCAAGCCCAATGTTACTAGCATCGGTGGAGATGATACACACATCATTGATGTCAAAAGGTTTAGGAGGGTGCACACTCACAATCTCTTTCTTAATCAACTTAAAGTTCATCTCACATTCTTCGTCCCACACATACCTTGCATTTTTTTAGGAGTTTGCACAAACACATTGTTTAATCCAAAAAGTTGCTAACAAATTTGGCATAGTATTCTAAGCCAAGAAATGAGCGAAGTTGCTCCTTGTCTTTGGGTTTAGGTGCACCTTGCATGGCTTCCAGAATCTTCATTTTGGGCTCAACTCCTCTGCCCGAAACATGATGACCCAGATAATCCATACCTTCCTGGGAAAATTTACATTTCTCTTTCTTTAGAGTTAGCCCACTAGCCTTAATGAGTTCCAATGCACACCCCACTCTTTTGTCATGTTCAGTCTCCGTTTCACCAAAAATCAAGATGTCATCTTGGAAACATGACCCCCTTGGTGTTTTTGAATAAATTGTTCATTAAATATTGGATGACGGCAGATGCCGACGCCAGACCAAGCAGCATGCAGACATACCACTATGCCCCTTCAGGTTTAACAAACAATGTGACGTGCCTGGAATCTCTGCTCAGTTAAACCTGGTGATAGGCTGAGGATATATCCCGAGATGTAAACAACTGAGCACCACCCAAAGTCACCAGCATTTCATTGATGTTTGGTAGGTGTTGGCGGTCCACCCAAATATTGGAATTTAAATCCCTCTAATCTAAGATTTGTCAGCTTTACATGCTAGGACTATAGGAGGCCAACCATTTAGACGCCTCAATGGACTAAATGACCTCCGTGGAACACAATTTGTTCAATTCAAGTTTCAGTTCATCACTCAAACCTAGCAAAACTTTGCGTACCTTGTGGGTCACCGCTTGTGCATTGCCCTTATGCACTATGCATTGCTAGAAACACTCGACCTTAACCCACTTCTCGCTAAAAACCTCAGGGTATTCTTTGACCCAATCGTCATCCCTTAAACGAGCAGCCTGGCAAGAATTAGAGAGGTTTCCCACACTTTGCGCAACACAGACCTCACTCACTCCATGTCTAGCTATTACCCTATCTGGATGATTGAGATCCAAAACAATTCCAAGTTCCCCTTGGTCATCCCAACCCAACATATTTGCACCATCCCTCACTATATACACAAGTCCCACACCAGATTTCCCATCATACTCCAAATCGGCATTGAATTTTCCCAAAACCTCTACTCTCTTACCCCATATGCAAAAATCTTAATACAAGATTGAAGCAATTGTACATTCCCATCCCGACAAAATCCTTCATATTCATTAGCGTGAAAGGGGAACCAGATTCTGCTGTGAATTTAACATGCCTCTTGTTCACAGCGATGACGCACGATGGGGGCTTTCGTTTCCGTAACCCAACTATGGATGATATTTCTACTACCCTGCTTTCTTCAAGGCTAGTGAAAGATAACATAAGTACCACATTAATGTCATCATCTGAGTCAATAAAATCTTCTTCTATGGTTTTGACCATTTGCGAAGGAGTGGTCTTAAGACTAGAGCCCACTCTGCACACATGTGCAAAGTGCCCTTTCTTGCCACGTTTGAGATAGGTTTGGTTCACCGCAGAGTAGAATTTGATATTACTCAGGAGAAGCTTACTGCCACAGTGGTAACAGGAAGTCTCCTGTTTGTCACTCTTAGATGATTTGGAAGGTAGGGTTCAAGAATTATGCAAAATACTGGCATTAGCTCTCTTTGTAGGTTGCTTATTATGTTTAAAATTGAGCCTTAACACCATCATTCATCTCTTTCATGCACAATTGTGAGTGCTCAATGCTTTGGCCAAAGTTAGGGCTGTCTCCAAATTGGGGTCCTCGGTAGACAAAAGCTTCTCTTGAACTTTTATGTTACTGGTTCGTTCAATCGGATGATCTTATCACTGAATTCTCTATAATTGTATGTCACAGCAAGAGTTCTAAGAGCGGCCAAAAATAGTCGATAGATCCCCCCGGGATCTGAGAACATTGAAGAAACTTATGGCACTCTAATACTGTACTTTTCCTGGGATTAAACCTTTTATCCAATGTGTTGATGATATACATGTAATCATCTACCACCATAGCAGAATCCCCATCTTCTCCAGTTCCCGTGAGGACACTAACTATTTCCAAGGACAATGGGGCATATTAGCAAGACCGGCTATAAAATTATCGCCGTTTTAGCGGCAGGAAACTGCCGCTAAAACGGCGATAATGGGCTTGCTAATATTCGTTATAGAATTCCAATCGAAGCCCAGGTTAGTTGTCCTGCACATCTAACATGGGCTTCTATTGGAATTCTATAACGCATATTAGCAAGCCCATTAACGCCGTTTTAGCGGCAGTTTCCTGCCGCTAAAACGGCGATAATTTTATCGCCGGTCTTGCTAATATGCCCCAATGTTTTTACCGAACTCCTTCTCTCAGAACCCAAATTGTATATCAGAAGAGCCTTTTTCTTTTTTTAAGTGAAGGTATCACCATCGATTGCTTCTAAATATCCTTCGAAGGTCTCCTTCCACTGTTGCTACTTTAGTGGCGGAGTGACTGGTTATTGAAGAAAAGTTGGTGGCGCTAATATTCTTTCCATGGGGTGACTGTACTCAAGTGAGTTGCTGCCACTCCACACTTGATACTCAAATTCTAAGCAGAGTTCAAATTAATGCACAGGTGGTGTACACGATGTAGTATTAGCTGTACATTAAGGTGTGCCTGTCACCGATTGTTGATGCAGGCCCCTGCATAAATTGTGCCCACTGTACATGTAAGGAGTGCCTTTTACCAGTTTTTGTTACTCTAACTACATAAAGGTGTGCCTATCACCGATTGTAGGAAAGTAGGATCTACTTCTATGGTTACCTCCACTTTTTGCTTGATGTGATGCTGTTTTTGACTAGTCTGTCTAGGATCCTGCTAATCAGGACCCCAGTCTATCTGCTTCCTCCCTAAATTGGTTTGTTCAGTACTTAGGTACATCCCATATTGGATACTGGGGTACTCTTGTCAGATCCTAGTATATAGTACCCCCCATGTACCCAGGGCATAAGTACCCCAGAGGTCTCCCATGGGCTGCAGCATGTATTATGCCACCCATGAGAGACCATTCAAAATGGAACTACAGGCCTGCCATTGCAGCCTGTGTAAGTTGATGCTTGCACCACTTACTAAAGATATAGGTTTACTATATCTTGGGTCACTGCACTTAAAACCTATAAGTCACCCCTATAGCAGGCCTTTGCAATCCTGAAGGCAGGGAGCTTGGTTCTAAGTGAGAGGGTGTCCCTGCATGAGCAGGACAACCCTGCAGCCTACAGAGTCCAATCTCCCGGGTTGTCAGTAAAGCAGCCATATTCTATATAGAGTGACACCACGTAATTACGCGATTACCATCTTGAAACAGCTGCAACGAATCCTATCATGTTTGGTATCACGGTGTGGGAGGTATGGCACTGGAATTGCCCTCAGTTAGGCTCTCAGTGTTCCCGGTGCCAACCTTCTAGTCCCGGACAGCACAAAATGGTTGCTGCTGACCAGAGGCACATTTCTGCCCTCCTGCTGCTGAGCCAAGCTCGAGCAGAGGAAGGTGCAACAGTAGGCATCCTGTCCCAGGGAGGTGTGACCACCTCCCAGACAGGATTTAGTGTTTTGGGACCGAGTGGGTGCACTTGCCAGTGCCTGAAAGTCTGCATGAGGGGCACATTTGGTGTCCCTGTACATAGTCCAGTTCAAACCAGTCCTGGGAGCCATTGGCTCCCGCTCTGGTGCGAAACTAGACAAAGGACATGGGAGTAACCTCCCCCCTGTTCAGACCCTCCCTTGGGAGGGTCCCCTGAATCTTCCCAACCCTTTTCCTAGAGTACTTAAGGGCTTACCTGGGTGTAGGTCCCTGGATTCGTCGTGGGATAAGATTCAGATCAGACACCACTGCCCTTCTACCGTCTGGGCACCCTGGAGTTCGCTGGACTTCGTCTCCCTTCCAGTCTGCTGCATTGTCTGTGCCTGTGCATCATACAGGAACCTCCCAGGCCTGTGAAGCATCAAAGACACCTGAAGTAATCTTCCTTGGAGTGAAGGAGTCACTCCCCTGCATTTGCAGGCACCGCAACTAAGTCGATCGATCTGCAGATCCTGAGCTCCTCCGGACTCAGTGGGCTCTGCAACACAAGTGGTGGTTTTCCTCAGCTCCCGAGGCCTGCTCTTCCCTCTCACCAAGCTTGAGGCTAATATTCTTCATGGGGGTTGCAATAACCGAACCCCTGTGTACTGCATCCAACTTGCAGTTGCAAAGGCTTGTTGGCTTCTTTACAAGAAGATCTTCGGGCTCCAAGTAGCCCCAAGCTCGGGCATCTCCTGTGACCTGAATCTTCAGCTACACCGCATCGTGTGCACTGTGGCCTGCATCTTTTGGTGAGGTGCTTGAGGTCCTCTCGCGACCCCAGTGCCTCCGGCCTGTGGGTCCACTTGAGGCTCACACTTGTCTTTTGGGCTCCCCTGATTGCTCGGGGCCTGCCCTGACTCCCCTGCCTTTGGTGAGTCCCCAGGACCTTGCTGGTCCCGACGTTGCTCCTTCTTTGATTCCTGCTTGGCTTGCCTGTGCCAAGGCTTGTTGGTGCTCCCGCCGGACACCGACCCCTCAGCACTCGACATCCCTTGTGGGACAGCTTGTGCATGGATCCTGGTCTTCCTCAGCATCACCTGGTCCTCACATCTGCAGAGTCAAGATCCTTGTCATCCATCCTGAAGCACCCGACATCGGAGGGCATTCGTCTTCCAAGTCTCCTGGTCACCCCTGAGTGACATAGGCTCTGTCCCCTCTGCTTTCAGGTACTCCTCTTCAAGAATCCATGTTTGGATTCCCACGGACACTTACTCCTCTTCCAGCAGTGGCACTTTCCTGAAGTCCTCCATTGGGTTCGAAGGAGGTTTCCGACACCACCTCACACGTATGCACCCGGCTTCCCTGGTGTAGGTAACGTGGGTACTAGGGTATCCACGGGTGGGGTGGCTCTCCAACCTTCTGTCTTCCACTGGGTTTCTTCAGGGTCCACTGGGAAGGGTCCTTGATCTTTAAAAATCCAACCGTGACTTGCCCATAGCACGCGGTCGGGTTCCCACACTGCACACGCACTCCGTGGGGTCCCTATCTGCTTATTGGGTGGTTCTGTTGGTCCCCAGCAATTCTACGTCCTCTTAACACTGTCTTGATCCGAGTCGTGGTTCTTATACCACTTTCTAATTATATGGTTTGGTCCCCCCCTGGGACCCCTGTGTATTTTGTGCTATTTACTGTTTTTCTTTGCTAAAGTATTGTGTTTATCTCCGTGTTAGAGATACTTGAACATTCTAGAAAGTATTATATATTAAATACACATTTTTATAAATACTTGGTGTGGTTCTTTTCACTTAATCTATACTATAAGATTGCATTCGGTTAAAACAAGCTGCTTTACACTCCTTCTGGACTAAGCCTGAAGGCTGCTCTCCACAACTACCACTTAGAGAGCTTTCTTAGGTTGTCTAAGACCTCTTAAATCACCATAACGGTTGTATGGACTGGTACAAGGTGCCCACTTACATTAGTGGACATCATATACCAGGCCAGCCTCTCACATTGGTGTGCAGCGGTTGGGATTCAAGCTTGCATCGTTTTACCAGATAAATCTTTGTATTGATTAATTGAAAAACTATCACTACTGCTAGGCACATATAATATAAGCTTAAGAATCAGTAAGTTCTACTGAACTTGTGGTTGGGTTAGGCAAGGGTTTAGCACACCCTTTCTCCAACCTAAGAGAGTTTAGTTCCCACTAGGTTAGGTATGTGCAACACTACACCACACTTAGTATGTCTTCCAAAGGAGATGCCAGTGGCTCTCTGACTGCTAGATACAGTGAACTTTCGTTCCAAGAACGGAAAGCACTGAGTGCCTCTAGAAAGTTGAAGAGAGAGAAAGGAGACACTACTCAACGCCTCTTAGAGGCGTTACTATTATATGACCTCAGGAAAGCCTCAGCGTCAGAGGTGCGGGAAAGAGGGGGTAGGACAGGGCATGAGGATAGGCCAGGAGGGGAGAACCCCTTTGACCTAGAATCTAACCCTGACCAGATGGAGCCTGATGACTCACACCTGGACAATTCAGACCTTCCAGAGGAGAACACAGGTGGCTTAGAGGAGGCCCCTTTGATCCTTCTGGGAAGGTGCAGAGTAGACCAAGGAGGTCTAGATCCTCCTCTGCAGAATCCAATGGCTCAGGACAGTCAGCAGGGACCTCCATTTCTGAGAGAAGGGGGAACTCTTTTGATAGGGAGTATCAACTTCTGGAGATTGAGAAAGCAAGGCTTAGGCTCAGGCAAGAGCAGTTGGGCCTTGACAGAGAGAGCCTAGAAGTCGTGAGAGCTAGGAACAAGTTGGGACTAGAGTCCCATGGTGGCAGCAACAGGGTCCCTAGAGTTAAGGAACATTCCTTTGAACATAGGAACCTGAACAAGACTGTCCCTCTCTACCATGTTGGGGATGACATCCACAAATGGATAACTGCTTTAGAAAGGGCCTGTAAAGTTCAGAAGGTCCCTCAAGAGCAGTGGGCATCTATCTTGTGGCTCTCCTTTGCTGACAAAGGTAGAGATAAGCTCCTCACTGTTAGAGAAGAGGATTCTGACAATTACTCAGTTTTGAAAAGTGCTTTCATTGATGGGTTTGGCTTAACCACTGAACAATACAGGATTACGTTCAGAGACACCCAGAAAGCACATACCCAGGACTGGGTAGACTTTGTGGATAGTGCCATTAAGGCTCTTCAAGGTTGATTGCTTGGCAGCAAAGTGCATGACTATCAAGGATTATACAATTTGATTATGAGGGAGCAGATCCTTAATAATTGTCAAAATCAGCTTTCGCATCAATACCTGGTGGACTCAGATCTGACTTCTCCCCAAGAATTGGGAAAGAAGGCAGATAAGTGGGTCAGAACCAGGGCGAAGCAGAAAAACCAGAACAGTGGTGGTGACCAGAAGAAGCAAGATTCTTCTAAAACTCAAGATTAGGGTGTGGACAAGGGTAAAGACCAAAAGGAGTCTTCTCAAGGGTCCCAAAAACCTTCATCTGGCAGAGGAGTTGGCCTAACGGCTAGGGCGGTCGACCTCAAATCTGGGGAACCGGGTTTGAGTCTCAGCAATGACGCTGAACATCCTGTGATTCTGGGCAAATCACTTAATCTCCCCGTGCCTAACAAAAAAAAAGAAAATGAATGTGTCCTCATGTAACGCAACTGGTGCGAAGTAAAGCGCTCTGATACCCAATACCTTCGGGCCAAGTTCGTGCTATATAAAACTCCGTAAAAAAACCTCGGTGTTATCTCTGTAAACAGAAGACCCATTGGACAAGGGATGCTGATTGTCCAAAGGCCAAGGAAACTACAACTACTACCACTGCCAATAAGGCAACTGTGCCCCCAGCTCCAGTACAAGTGGTAGTATAGCAAACAAGGGAATAGTACGGTTAACCTTGGGATCTGAGTTGGGTTCTGGCTTAGTCAGAACTCCAGCTTAGGCTATTCAAGTTTGTTATGGTGGCATAGATCTCGCCACCTTACTTGTCAGTCCCAGTAACCTGGGCAAGTACAGACAACAGCCTTTGATCAATGGAACAGAGGAAATGGTCTATAGGGACACAGGGGCCAGTGTCACAATGGTGACAGGGAAACTTGTGTCTCCTGGAAAAATCATACTTGGTGAAATGTACCAAGTGACCAATGCAAACAGTGTCAGGACTGACCATTCCTTGGCAGTTGTTAATTTCAGCTGGGGAGGGGTAACTGGCCCTAAAAAGGTTGTGGTAAGTTCAGACCTACCAGTGGATTGTTTGTTAGGCAATGATTTGGAGACTTCAGCCCGGGCTGAAGTTGAATTTAGGACTTATGTAGCAATGTTTTGCATCTCTGCAGATGTGTTTGCTGTGACTAGGTCACAAGCCAAACTGACATCCACTGAACAGGCCCTGGATCCTGGAACAATGGACCAGGTGCCTTCCAAGAGAAGGAGCAGGAGGGGTAAGGCTGTGTCTTCCCCCTAGACTCAAAGTGAGGATCAGTCTCTTGAGGGAAATGATCTTAACCCCTGTGAAGGAACTGCCCCAGATGAACTTGACCCTGATCAGGTTGAGTTCTTGGGGGCAAGGGGTCCTTCCAGAGGAGACTTGAGTTTGGAGCAGCAAACCTGCCCCTCTCTTGAACCCCTCAGACAGCAAGCTGCTGCTGAGGCTGGGGGGAATGTCAGTGGATCCCACAGGATCTACTGGGATGATGAACTGCTTTACTCAGAGGGTAGAGACCCCAAGCCTGGTGCCACCAGGAGCTTGGTTATACCTCTGAAGTTTAGGGGCTTCCTACTCACCCCTGTACATGACATTCACCTGGCAGGACACTTAAGCCAAAGTAAAACCTGGGACAGGCTTGTCCCTCACTTTCACTGGCCTCACATGTCTGAGGACACAAAGGAGTTTTGTCACTGCTGTGCAACTTGCCAAGCCAGTGATAAGGCAGGTGGCACCACAAAGGCCCCCATGGTGGGGGTTCGCTTTGAGAGGGTTGGGATTGATATCAGTGGTCCCATGAACCTTCCTACAGCATCTAGGCACAGTTACATTCTAATGGTGGTGGATCATGCCACTAGGTAAACAGAAGCCATTCCCCTTAGGACCACTACAGCTCCTGTGGTGGCAAGGGCCCTCTTGTGAATTTTTTTTAGGGTGTGCTTCCCTAAGGAGGTTTTAACTGACAGACGTACAAACTTCATGTCCAGTTATATTACTGCAATGTGGAAGGAGTGTGGGGTGAATTACACATTCACCACACCCTATCAACCTCAATGCGATGGATTAGCTGAAAAATTCAACAAAACCCTGTAGGGCATAATCAAGGGCCTCCCAGAGAAGCTTAGGAGAAAATGGGATGTCCTTCTGCCCTGCTTTCTCTTTGCCTACAGAGAGGTCCCTCAGAAGGGGGTTGGCTACAGCCCTTTTGAACTTCTGTTTGGGCTTCCAGTTGGGGGTCCCTTGTGTCTGGTGAAGGAGGGATGGGAGTTACCTCTCAAACCTCCCAAACCAGACATAGTGGACTATGTACTTGGTCTCCGCTCCAGGATGGCTGAGTACATGAAAAAGGCAAGTAAAAACCTGGAGGCCAGTAAAGAATTGCAAAAAGCTTGTCAAGACCAAAAGGCTGTACTGACTGTTTACCAGCCAGGCCAGAAAGTGTGGGTGTTGGAACCTGTGGCTCCAGCAGCTCTCCAAGACAAGTGGGGTGGACCCCACACTATATTTGAACAAAAGGGCGAGGTCACCTACCTGGTAGATCTTGGCACTCCCAGGAGCCCCCATAGGGTCCTCCATGTGAACAGGCTAAAACCTTTTGTAGACAGGGCTGACATGGGCTTGCTCATGGCAACTGATGAGAGACAGGAGGAAGAGAGTGACCCTCTCCCTGATCTCCTCTCACAAAACCCTGATGATGGGTCAGTAGATGGTGTAGCCTTGGCAGGCAGCCTCACTGATCAACAGCAGATTGATTGCAGGAAGGTCCTCAATTATTATAGGCATATGTTTTCGTTGACACCAAGTCAAACCACCTGGTGTACCCATGAGGTGGACACAGGTGAGAGCCTACCTGTTAAAAATAGGATGTACAGGCAGCCTGACCATGTCAGAGATTGCATCAGGCCGGAGGTCCAAAAGATGCTTGAATTGGGAGTAATTGAGCCCTCAGATAGCCCTTGGGCTAGTCCAGTAGTCCTGGTACCAAAACCTCACACCAAGGGTGGAAAGAAAGAGATGAGGTTCTGTGTTGACTACAGGGGACTCAATGCAGTCACTAGGACTGATGCTCATCCAATTCCAAGGGCAGATGAACGTATTGACACTTTGGCCTCAGCCAAGTTCTTAAGCACATTTGACCTTACTGCTGCCTATTGGCAAATCAGACTAGCTGAGCATGGCAAACCAAAAACAGGAATTTTCAACCCCTAGTGGGCATTATCAATGTATTGTGATGCCCTTTGGCTTGAAGAATGCACCTGCACACATTCCAATAGTATGTGAATAAAGTTCTCACAGGCCTGGAAGCCTGTAGTGCAGCATATCTTGATGATATAGCTGACTTTAGCTCCACCTGGGAGGATCAACTGGTCCACCTAAAGAATGTTATAGAGGCTCTGCAAAAATCAGGCCTCACTATCAAGGCTACTAAGTGCCAGACAGGGCAGAGTAAGGTTGTGTACCTGGGCCACCTTGTGGGTGGAGGCCAGGTTCAACCATTTCAGAGCAAAATCCAGACCATAATGGAATGGGTTGCTCTAACTACCCAGACTCAGGTCAGAGCTTTCTTGGGCCTAACTGGGTACTACAGAAGATTTGTCAAATGGTATGGGTCCATAGTGACTCCTTTGAATGATCTGACATCTAAGAAAATGCCCAAGAAAGTTCAGTGGACAGTTAGCTGTCAGAAGTCATTTGATGACCTCAAGCAGGCCATGTGCACTGCTCCCATTCTGCAGAGTCCTGACTACTCTAAGCAATTCATTGTCCAAACAGATGCATCTGAGTTGAGGCGAGGGGCTGTGTTGTCACAACTTAATGCAGAGGGACAGGATCAACCAGTAGCTTTTATCAGCAGAAGGTTGACCCTCAGAGAGAAACGTTGCTCAGTCATTGAGAGGGAGGCCTTTACTGTGGTCTGGGCCCTGAAGAAGCTGGGGCCATACTTGTTTGGCACTCACTTCCTTGATCAGACAGACCATAAGCCCTCTTATGGCTTAAATAGATGAAGGGTAAAAACCCCAAACTTTTGAGGTGGTCTATTTCCCTACAGGGGATGGACTATACAGTGGAACACAGACCTGGGAGTAACCATGCCAATGCAGATAAACTTTCCAGATATTTCCACTTAGAAAATGAAGACTCAACTGGGCAAGGGTAGTCTCATCTCCTTACGTTGGGGGGGTTGTGTAGGAAAGTAGGATCTACTTCTATGGTTACCCCCACTTTTTGCTTGATGTGATGCTGTTTTTGACTAGTCTGACTGGGATCCTGCTAATCAGGACCCCAGTCTATCTGCTTTCTCCCTAAATTGGTTTGTTCAGTACTTTGGTACATCCCAGATTGGATACTGGGGTACCCTTGTCAGTCCCTAGTATATGGTACCCATGTACCCAGGGCATAGGTACCCCAGAGGTCCACCATGGGCTGAAGCATGTATTCTGCCACCCATGAGAGACCATTCAAAATGGAACTACAGGCCTGCCATTGCAGCCTGTGTAAGTTGGTGCTTGCACCACTTACTAAAGATATAGGTTTACTATATCTTGGGTCACTGCACTTAAAACCTATAAGTCACCCCTATAGCAGGCCTTTGCAATCCTGAAGGCAGGGTACTTGGTTCTAAGTGAGAGGGTGCCCCTGCATGAGCAGGACACCCCTGCAGCCTACGGAGTCCATTCTCCCGGGTTGTCAGTGAAGCAGCCATATACTATATAGAGGGGCACCGCGTAATTACTCGATGACCATCTCGGAAACGGCTGCAACGAATCCTATCATGTTTAGTATCAAACATGTTGGAATCATACCCCCATACCATAAACGGTGAGGGAGGTATGATTCCAAGCACTGGAAGAGCCCTTCGTTAGGCTCTCAGTGTTCCCAGTGCCAACCTTCTAGTTCTGGACAGCACAAAATGGTTGCTGCCAACCAGAGACACATTTCTGCCCTCCTGCTGCTGAGCCCAGCTCGAGCAGAGGAAGGTGGAACAATAGGCATCCTGTCCGAGGGAGGTGTGACCACCTCCCAGACAGGATTTAGTGTTTTTGGACCGGGTGGGTGCACTTGCCAGCGCCTGAAAGTCTGCATGAGGGGCACATTTGGTGTCCCTGTGCATAGTCCATTTCAAACCAGTTCTGGGAGATGTTGGCTCCCGCTCTGGCACGAAACTGGACAAAGGACATTGGAGTAACCTCCCCCCTGTCCAGACCCTCCCTTGGGAGGGTGTCCTGAATATTCCCAACCCTTTCCCTAGGGTACGTAAGGGCTTACCTGGGTGTAAGTCCCTAGATTCGTCATGGGATAAGATTCAGATCAGACACCACTGCACTTCTCTCGCACAACAAGGAGCTTCAGAGGGAAAAAGAATGATCAGGTCACCCTCCACTCAAACATGCAATAACAACAATAAGACCTGATCATCAAAGGCACCTCCTATTGAGGAAAAATATATGTGGAGGAAGGGGGGGTTTCGTAACTATTTCTCCCATCAACAATCCTCACTTTCAACTGAGGTAATGTCCTCCCACTTTATTGCCTGATTTTTGATCCTGAACCCTTACAAACGACAGTCACTGTAAATCCGCACCCTCCGTTTATACAGAAGTGTGCCACCAATAATATTATCAACACAAGTCACATATACATGTGTATAAACCAAAAAAGTGTGAAAGGACAAGAAGGCACCTCACGTGCGCAACACCAATGGAGCTGGCTGGTTGGTTCTCACCAGCTATGCCCATGTTTCTCATCATTGGTAGCCATCTTGCCTCAAAAAATGAAAATAGTGTCCAAAACAAATAGTGGTGAAAGAAAAAGAACGTGTGGTGTATGTATCACCAATACCACGAGTACGACCCCGTGAGGTTAAGATTGAAATAAGATGCACGATTCCCGATGCCAGCTTTATTTTCAACTCGTGCACTTATTCAAATTAAAAACAACCTGCATGTGTGTAGACCACTTGATGATTGGCCGACATGTTTCATTGCCTAGTCAATTTCTTGGCAATTTCGTCAGGGCAGTGAGGTCGTCAATCACCTTACTGGACACTTATAGTGTTATACACAATGTCTGTCAAATGCAAAGGAAAAGGAAATCATGTTACTCAACCAGAAACCTCCATCTTTAAATGGAACACACATCATTGCGCCTTCCAAAAGCACTCATTACCATGTGGAAGCCAAAGTCCCTCGTACCAGCTCTCCACTTGGTCACTTGAGGGATACTCCAATCGTGAGTCCCTCTTCTAGGCGCATACACCTACTGTTGTATGGAATCTAAAAAGTGATTAAAAGACACATAGTTTGTCATCCGCAGTGCCTCACAGCCCCACCTGCGCCAACTTCAATCTTGTTTATGCGCCAAATCGGCTATTCGCACAAATCGGATACATCTAATCTTCAGCTGTCAACTTTGTTCAGGCATGTCGAGTCTTGGCAACTTACAGGGTGCTGGTCTACCCCTGTGTGTCAACTAGCCTCCATTCCGGCAGTTACAACATACCCACAGTTCACGTGAATGCTCGCCATTTACGAACCTACACCCACAGCCTTGGACTGACACTGTCATTTCTGTGTGGACACACGGTGGACTCAATGGATTCCCCCGGGATACTATGCAGATACAATAGTTACGCTACATCGAGTGGCTACAGGTCCAATTATCCAATCCAATCCGTGACATTCACAAGTTACTCACCTACGCTACGGGCATTTCCCTAACAGCCTTACCGCCTGCACGTCCAGGAGCGCGTCCTCTCATCCCCTCGCTCCCGGCGTTTCAGCCGCTCGTTATTAATGCACGCAGACGCGATCCTCAGGTCACGTGATTTTTCAAAAACCAGGGTGGCCATATTGGAATAGGTCATAAGTAGTGCCGTCCTAGCGTAATCCATCCGCAAAACTTCTTTAAAAGGACATTGTTAGACACATATTTCACTGCTGTCAAACGATCTTAATATTGACGTAGAGGTGAAAAATGCCCGCATTCTGATACCAACAGTAACACACGTATACCAAATTTTTATGAGACCGTTTCCATGCACAACAAAATATTCTTGAACACACTGATGGACCTAATACTTGTATCTTAATATGATCACAAATCCTAAGTACTACTAATGCCCGTTACCATATTTCAATAAAGAATACATCGCCATTACTGGCTAGCCAAATTGATGCAGTACTTATATCCATGCGAGCTCAGTAGGCATGAACAGCATCTCAGTGGCAATGGTTAAGTAACAGGAAACACACCTCACGAATACCAAAGGACAATTCTGCACACTCATAAATGCTTCCATATACAGTGTATCAACCATTGATCTTGTTCCATTCTATAAGATCGTTCAATCCGATCTGATCAATCTTCTCTTGGAAAATCCAACGTGCCTCTCTTGCGGCCAAAATTCTGTCTATACTGTGTGCGTTCCCTACCACTTTTTCCAGCACCACCCATGTAAATGTATGGAGTACCTGGTTGTGTTCTTTGAAATGTTGTACCAATTTGGTGGTCAGTTTTCCTGCTTTGATAGTACACAGATGTTCCTGCACTCTAACTTTGATTTTTCGTGTAGTGAGATCTATATAATGCAATCCACATTGACATGTCAAATGATAAACAACATTCGTCGTGTTGCAATTACTGAATTGTGTCAAGTGCCATATTCTCCCCGACCTTAAGCAAACACTATTGGTTTTCTTTGTAAGGTTGCACACTGAACAAGTACCACAAGGGTAATGTCCAGGTGGAATGGTAATCTCCTTCTGATTAGGTCTAACCAATTTGTCCTTAAGGTTACTAGCCCGTTTAAAGGCAAATCTTGGAGGTGGCATTTTAAAATCAGTAGTGGATAGCAAGGCCCAATGCTTATGTATGGCCTGTCGAATTTTGGTGGCTAATGGGTCGTAAGTCATCACGACCGGCAGACAATCATTTCTGGTTCTTAGATTTTTCTCTAAAAGTGCACTCCGGGGGGGTATTCAGTGCTCTTTTTCTGGCCTGGTTCACTATCTTTCGGGGATAATTCCTGTGTGTCAATTTTTCACAAAGCCCTTCAGATTGTTCGATGTATAACGCAGTGGTGGAGCAGTTCCTGCGATATCGCAAGAACTGCCTGACCGGGAGGTTATTTCGTAACGCCCTGGGGTGATACGACTGATAATGTAGGAGGGAATTCCTGTCAGTCAACTTCTGGTGTACCGCAGTGCATAGTGTGTTGTTCTCCACAAAAATCTCAAGATCAAGATAAACAGCCTTCTGGCTACTATACGACCAAGTAAACCGTAAGCTGTTGTCTTGACTGTTTATCCAATTCAGGAAATCAAGTAAGACGTCCTCCGTGCCAGACCAGATACATAGCACGTCGTCTATATTCCGCTTCCAGAGGCGAAGATTTCTCTGGAAGGGATTAGACTGATGGTAAATACAATTCTCCTCAAACTGGCCTACATAGATGCAGGTCAGGCTGGCCGCAAAAGTTGCGCCCATAGATGTCCCCGTGGTTTGTAAATAGAGATTGTTTTTGTAACTAAAATAGTTACGGGTCAAAGCCAGTTTGATACATTGTAATACAAAAGATTGTGGAGTATCATAAAACGACTCCTGCTCCCCCAGAGCACGCGCTGCTACCACCAACGTGGCATCTTGGGGTATGCAGGTATACAATGACTCGATGTCAATTGTTACCAAAAGCTCACATGTGGAGTCAAACTGGGTATTCTCCAGTATGTTTAAGATATCCATAGTGTCCTGGACAAAAGACCATTGTTTCACCACCGACTCTCTAAGAAAAAAATCGGCGAATTGCGATAACGGTTCCAAGACCGATTGAATACCCGACACAATCGGTCGGCCAGGGGGGAGGACGCTGTGGCTTGTGTATTTTAGGCAGGATGTAGAATGCCGGGGTCCTAGGTTTGGTATTGATCAAAAACTCAGCTTATTTCACAGTTATCCACTTTTTTTCTTTGGCTGTTCATACCATTACTTTGATGGTCTCTTGTAGTTCATTGATGGGGTCACGAGGTAGTGGTTAATAGTTGTTACGTGCCCCCAACAGTCTTAGCACCTCTGCTTCATAGTCCGTGGAGTTCATTACCACCACTGCCCACCCTTATCTGCCGATTTTATAGTGAGCCAGTCGTCACGACTCATGTTATTAAAAGCCAGGTGCCCTTTATTTTGTTCAAGGGCAGCAATCTCGTCTAATACTTCACTTTCGAGCACTAACACTTCGGGACCCATAGTAGAGTTCGAGGGGCAAAACTGCGAGGGTCGTTTCAGTGTGGTGCTAAAAAGTGAGGGGGAATCCTGAGTTTTGTTAGCAAAAAATGTCTTGAGTTTTATTTTTCTCATGGTCTCATGAAACTCAACCCTACATTTAAACATATCATGGTGGGAAGTCGGGACATATCCCAAACCTTTATTCAACACCCTCACCTCACTAGTTGTGAGGGTATGGTCGGACAGGTTAACCACTATGTTGTTCATAATTGGTTCCTCCCCCGACTGCGTGCTATCCGTGGGGAGTATACTTGCCATGATTGGCTCTGATTCCCTCGTGCATGGCCTCTGCCTATCTGGCCCCCACCTCTGTTGCCCCTTTGGTTTTGCCCTAAAAAAGAACGGAGCAATGCTCCCAAGTCTTCGTTGGTTTTATCCTGGTGGTTAAACCTCACTCTATTTGAGTTGGATGATTGTGCCCCTACTTCCTCTTCTTCACTTGAAGTATTCTCAAAAGTCCAATTCTGAGGTGTCCGTCTAGTTTGTTGTCTCCCACCCCGTGCCTGGCCTATGAACTGTTTTTGTTCGTTCCCGGGTAGGTAATATTTATCTTCAACATAGGGAAAAGCCCATTCGTATGTGAAACGTTCAAGATTGCATTTCAGACCTTTTATTTTTTGGTTAACCATATAGTTTTTGTAATCAGTAAGGTCCTCTTGGATCCTTAAAAGTTGTTCTTTGGTATCTGTGAGTGTGGTGTCTCTCTTGATATTCTCCTCCAACTCGAGGATCTCCTTCAACAATTCGTCTCTCAATCTTTTTGCAGTATTGATAATACGGATCAGCCATTCCCGAGTACATTTGTTTGCAATATAGCTCCAATCGACCCGGAATTGTTTGTCCTCTAAAAAGATCCTAGGTTCAATCCGTACCAATAGACTTGCAGGGGCTGCTCCTGCTCTCAAATATTCGGTCATTAACGCCCCATGCAGGGCTATTCTCACTTGTCTTTTTTTGTTGTTACTCAACTTTTCCCATTCCTCCCTTGCTGATGTAGAACTTAATAAAGGGAAATCAGGGAACAATGATGGACCAGATAAGATAGCTGCTATCTGGTCGTCAGAAAAGGCCAAGCAATTCCTGTCCATCGCCTATAAACACCCTCACTGACTGTAAGACTAAACAGCGTGTCCAGTCAATGATGTATGTTCCATTCACAAATGATTAAAAGGAGGAGATTAAAGCAAGGTTGGCACATGCAAGGTGTACAACAATGGCTCTCATGGCTGGTCCGCCGTTCTCAACTTTCGCACAACAAGGAGCTTCAGAGGGAAAAAGAATGATCAGGTCACCCTCCACTCAAACATGCAATAACAACAATAAGACCTGATCATCAAAGGCATCTCCTATTGAGGAAAAATATAAGTGGAGGAAGGGGGGGTTTCGTAACTATTTCTCCCATCAACAATCCTCACTTTCAACTGAGGTAATGTCCTCCCACTTTATTGCCTGATTTTTGATCCTGAACCCTTACAAACGACAGTCACTGTAAATCCGCACCCTCCGTTTATACAGAAGTGTGCCACCAATAATATTATCAACACAAGTCACATATACATGTGTATAAACCCAAAAAGTGTGAAAGGACAAGGAGGCACCTCACGTGCTCAACACCAATGGAGCTGGCTGGTTGGTTCTCACCAGCTATGCCCACGTTTCTCATCATTGGTAGCCATCTTGCCTCAAAAAATGAAAATAGTGTCCAAAACAAATAGTAGTGAAAGAAAAATATACCACTGCACTTCTACCATCTGGGCACCCTGGACTTCGCTGGACTTCGTTCGTCTCTCTTCCAGTCTGCTGCATTATGTGTGCCTGTGCATCATACAGGAACCTCCAAGGCCTGTGAAGCATCGAAGACACCTGAAGTAATCTCCCTTGGAGTGAAGGAGTCACTTAACCGCATTTGCAGGCACCGCAACTAAGGCAACCGGTCTGCAGATCCTGAGCTCCTCCGGACTCCCTGAGCTCTGCAACACAGGTGGTGGTTTTCCTCAGCTCCGGAGGCCTGCTCTACCCTCTCACCAAGTTTGAAGCCCGTATTCCTCGTGGGGGTTGCAATAACCAAACCCCTGTGTACGGCGTCCAACTTGCCGTTGCAAAGGCTTGTTGGCTTCTTTGCAAGAAGATCTTCGGGCTCCAAATAGCCCCAACCTTGGGCATCTCCTGTGACCAGAATCTTTAGCCACACCGCATCGTGTGCACCGTGGCCTTGATCTTTTGGTGAACTGCTTGAGGGACTCTCGCGACTCCAGTGCCTCCGGCCTGTGGGTCCACTTGAGGGTCACACTTGTTTTTTTTGGGCTCCCCTGATTGCTCGGGGCCTGCCCTGACTCCCCTGCCTTTGGTGAGTCCCTTGGACCTTGCTGGTCCCAACGTTACTCCTCCTTTGATTCCTGCGTGGCTTACCATTGCCAAGGCTTGTTGGTGCTCCCACCGGACACCGACCCCTCAGCACTCGACATCCCTCGTGGGACAGCTCGTGCATTGCTCCTGGTCCTCCTCAGCGTCGCCTGGTCCACACAGCTGCAGAGTCAAGGTCCTCGTCATCCATCCTGAAGCACCCAACATCAGAGTGTACTCGTCTTCCAAGTCTCCTCGTCACCCCTGAGTGACATAGACTCTGTCCCCTCTGCTTTCAGGTACTCATCTTCAAGAATCCACGTTTGGATTCCCACGGACACTTTCTCCTCTTCCAGCAGTGACACTTTCCTGAAGTCCTCCATTGGTTTCGACGGAGGTTTCTGATACCACTTCACACGTATGCACCCACCTTCCCTGGTGTAGGTAACTTGGGTACTAGGGTATCCACGGGTGGGGTGGCTCTCCAACCTTCTGTCTTCCACGTGGTTTCTTCAGTGTCCAAAGGGAAGGGTCCTTAATCTTTAAAAATCCAACCGCGACTTGCACATAGACTTGTACGGAGCACACGGTCGTGTTCCCACACTGCACACGCTCTCCGTGGGGTCCCTATCTACTTACCTTGGGTGGTTCTGTGGGTCCCCAGCAAATCTACGTCCTCTCGACACTGTCTTGATCCGAGTCATGGTTCTTATACCACTTTCTTAGTATATGGTTTGCTCTTAACTGTGTTTCTTTGCTAAAGTATTGTGTGCATTGTGTTTGTCTCCATGTTGGAGATACTTGAACATTTTAGAGAGTATTATATAATAAATACATATTTTTATAAATACTTGGGGGTTGATTAGGATGGCGGGCGGATCGCCATCGCCTGCCCGGCAACCCGATTTACCCCCGCCATATTATAATGGCAGGGGGTATCGTGGCGGACGCAAAGTGCATCCCCCGCTTTTCCGCCGGTCGGCAATTGTTCCGATTCCCGGCCGGGCGGACTTGGGCCACAATATGGTGGCGGTACCTAGCAGGCATCGCCATCCATATTATGATGATTGAGGTGGCTGGCCTTTCCATGGCGGCGTTGCCGCCATGGAAAGGCTGGCGGGGATGTGCTTTGGGGGACTGTTGTGGGCCCCCGTGGGGGCTGCACTTGGGGGGTACCTATGCTACCCCCGTCCATTTGCATGCACAAGGTGGCAGGCAACGCGCGGTGCCTGCCACGTTGTGCATGCAGATGCACACCATGGCACTTTGGCATTGCGGCGGGTGCTGCTGTAAGCAGCACCCGCCGCAATGTCAAAAATGCGGAATGCGACCGCCAGGGTGGCGATCGCATCCTAATTAGCGGTGCAGGACCGCCACACATCTGGCGGCTGGTCCCAACACCGCGAGGATGGCGGGCGGACTCAGGACTCAGGTCCGCCCGCCATCCTAATAGATCCCTTGGTGTGGTTCTTTTCACTTAATCTATAGTATAAGGTTGCATTCTGGTAAAACAAGCTGCTTTACACTCCTTCTGAACTAAGCCTGAGGGCTGCTCTCCACAGCTACCACCAAGAGAGCTTTTTAAGGTTGTCTAAGATCTCTTAAATCACCATAAGGGTTGTCTGGACTGGTGCAAGGTGCACACTTACATTACTGGACATCATATGCCAGGCCAAACTCTCACACCAATGCCTTCACTTCAATGAAAAAAATAGTAAATATGCCTGTCATGGAAATTATTGCAGGTGTTCTAGCATGAATAGATACAAATGACAAATTGTCTCCCCCAATCCAAGAAGGTAGCCGTGTTGCATGTGTAGAGTGTGTGTTTCTCCAGGAAATAGGGCACACCTTGAGCACATTCCCAAGCCTCTAAAATGGCCACTTAAGTTTCAGGAGGCGGTGGGGCTCACACTGATGCAGTGATGATGCACGCGAAAGCGCATCTTTCAAAGGGCGGTGTGGCATAATCCTGATAGTACTGCGCAGCACTCACCCACCTTAAGGGCCAAAAACACAGGGAAATGGCCCGATGACTCCCAAAAAACTGCCTGATGACTGTGGCAAAAACCAACAGAGAACGGCCACAACTGTCCAGGAACGTGGGCGTCGCACCAGGATCAAGATGGTGGCACTGAACTGCAGAAGATATGCAGCGATCAACAGGACATCGAAGCTGGAAATCGTCTCCACTGAAAGGAAGAAGAGACGAGGCCGGAATGCACAAGTTAGATCTTCACTTTGTTCCTCCTCTGACTATGGCATCCCGGCAGCAACTGCCATCTGCCTCCACAGAACCCTTTGTAAGTTCCACGCAGGGAACACATGCACAGTTAGCACGTTCCCAAACCCCACATTCCATGCCTCCCTGGCCCAGCACAAACTGTAGCCTTTGCATCAAGAACATTTAAAGACGCTGAGTTAAATTGCTCTATTATTGAAAAGGAAGCATTGGTTTGCTATTGGACAGTTAATCATTTCAAATTTTATCTATGGGGCTTGTCTTTCACACTGGGTACAGATCACAAACCATTTGCCTCTAAGTACACTGCCAATTGTATTGAAAAAACTACTAGTCACATCTTCAAATGAGTCTTAGGTTATAATTTTAAAATAGAATATGGTCTTGGGGCAAAGAATCATGTAGCTGATTATTTATTTTGCATGCCTTTGGATGCTTGTGTACAAGGAATGAATCCACCAGATGAAGCTGTTTGTTTTATAGACATCCCTCTTATCATTAAGGATGAATGGGAGTGAAGCATAAAGAATTACAATACCCTAACATTAGTCAAAGACAAAAAACTTAATGGGTGGCATGATAAATGTAAGGAATTACCTGAAAATCTTCAGCCATTCTCGAATGTGAGGAATGAATTGTCTATCATTGGTAATTTAGGGGCTCATTACCATGCCGGACGGAAGCCCATCCGTGCAGGTGGCGGAAAGCGTTAATTTTCCTGCCCCAGGTGCGGTCATTGCGACCACCAAATTACAATGGTCCTACAGAGGCCATTTACTGTCCGCCGCGGTCTGTCAGGCTACGCACGTTTATTGCGTATGTAAGGGTGGCGGACGGAGCCAATAGAGCAGGACCGGCGTGCGTAAACACGTTCCGTCCGCCAAACAGATTACGATGTGGCAAACAGCCCTTCCCACTGCCGCGTAAAAACCACCACGTTGCAGATGGCGGAAACACAACAACGGAGAGGAAGAGACGATACAGCACCCATCGAAGCCACCGGAGCTGCCATGGATCCAGCGCTACAGGCCTTCCCGCTGCACTACCTGCTGCACCTCCCGCAGACAAGACGCCGCCGCGCCCAACAGCAGAGGTACATACCAAACACCTCCACGCATGCAACCCCTGAACAACTACAACTCCCAGCAAGCGTGGCGGCACCACGAGGAATGTGGCAACCTGCCAAATGCAAAGTGCGAGGCCCACCCCATCCCCATGAGTGACCCTCAGTGCCCCTGAAGGCAATTGGGGCCAATGACGAGCCCCGCAGTAGCAGAGCGCGCACACCGCAACATCAAAATATGTACGCCGAAAGGCCCCATTGGCCAACTGATCATTTGCATAGTGGTTGCCACACCGCGGCGGCCGGGAAGCTGCGACCGCAACCCTGCATCATCCAATTGGGGCCACTGCGTGTCATCGCCGCGGATGCCAGCTACCGCGCATGCGAACACATACTGCATTTGCATTGGCGCCATGCGAATTACATCACCCATCACAACTCATTTGCCTAAAGTGATTGGTGCACCCCATGTGTAATGTTGTGGGGCACAAGGCCCCCATGCATATCAAGTAACCACACAGACACCGTACATGAATAGGAGAACTGGCCCAGGGCACATGCGTCCGGCCCCGTTTGTTGGTAGGGTCACATGTCCAGTGACGTCTGTGCTGGATGGCTGTGGGGTGGGGGGTAAGCCAGCCCTCTGGGAGTGTCTGGTACATCAGAACAAGTAGAACAGTGACCAGCTGGTCACTACACTGTGAAGGTATGAGAGAGTGGGACCCTTGAGTCAAGTCTACACACACATGGCATGTCCAAGAAAAGGAGAGTGAAAGTACATACATAGTCATGCACCGTGGCCAGCATGGACCGAAATGAGGGAAGGAGTCTAAAAGGACAAAGGACTCTCGCACTGTACCAATGTTGTGTAATGAAACATCCAACCTGTGAACATCGCTTGTACATCCCTTGACAACTGACTGGCGTCCCTTGGCCAGGGGTCAACTTGTGAAGGGCCAGTGATGTAGGCAGACGATCAGAGGTGTCCACTGTCTGCAAATCAGACATACTTGTAACCCCTAGCACTCCCAACACACGTACTGGTGTGGCGTGCAGTGTGCCCAGCTGCCATTGCCTGTTAATGTTCACACACACTTCATAGGAGTGCACATGGGGAACAAACAAACATAGCTCTGACCGACATCATCGCTCATTGACAACCATGTGGTCATGTATACACAATCCATGTGCATTTGTGCCTCATTCAGGTGAACATTGCAATGTCTGTTATGCAAATTCCTCACACACTCACACAGGACTGACCCCATAATGTCGACATGTGTCTGTCCGCCGTGCTGAACAACCATGTAGTGTTGTCCAGATGACACTCACTGCCCTCATCCCGTAATGGTGTTGCGTATTGTGGGACTGAAGCTTGCGCTCGTGCAGTGACAGCAGCAACATGCAACTCAGCACTGATGCTGGGAAACACTAGTGCCATGCCATCTGACCACAGGGCAGCTCATCCTTGATGTAGCAGTGTACTACATGCCATACACATCGACTTCTTTGGATGTCGTTGTGTCAGTATGTCGAGTGAGTAAAGAAAAACAGCGTCTGAATGCAGGTCACTTGTGCATTTCACGTGACCATGAGGCCTGCCAATGTTGTGGTTGTGCCAGTCTCTGGGTAAGCTGTGCACCACAATTCATCTCAAACTCAGCCCATGCCTGTGCACCCTGACATACGTAGGAGGAGACCACCCATCTTACACCCTGTCCCCGACCTGACGACAATGGAGGACATCGAAATCATCCGGGTATTCCGTTTGGATCGCCTCACACTACAAAACCCATGTGCCCAGTTGGAGCCCCATTTGAAGTCCCAAAGAAAATATCCGGCTGCATTGTCTGCTACAGTGAAGGGTATGGCTGCACTGCATTTCTCCGGTACTGGGTCTTTCCAGTACACTGTGGCCAGCGCCGAGGGAATGTCACAGTCCATGTTCAGCATGGTGTTGCATGACGTCCTGTCAGCATTGATGCCTTACAAGAACAGACCTGTCCACTTCCCGAGGAGGGATGAATTGGCAGCTGTGAAGGGGGAGTTCTATGACCTGGGAGGCATTCCAAATGTTGTGGGAGCCATTGATGGTACCCACATTGCCCTCGTTCCACCACAGGCAAGTGAACACATCTATAGGAACCGCAAACACTACCACTCCATCAACGTACAAGCGGTATGCCAGGCGGATCAGATCATCTCTCACACATGTGTGCAAGTCATCCCGGGTAAGCACATGACTCCTACATCTTGCAGAACAGCACCATACACCAATTGATGGCCAATCTGCACCCCGAGCGGGCCTGGCTTGCTGGTGAGTGGGCTGTGTCAATGACTATGATGTATGTGTGACATGCTGCTCTCCCCACACATTCAGATCACACTGTTTGCCTGTCTGTCTCACAACTAGGTGACTCTGGGCATCCTAATCGTCAGTGGTTGCTGTTCCCACTGCGGAATCCAACAACGCTGGGAGAAGTCCAATACAATGATGCACATGGGAGGACACGTCGTATGTTGGTGCGCACTTCTGGACTGCTGAAGTCAAGATTTAGGTGCCTAGACCAGACTGGTGGTGCACCTAAGTACTCACCACAGAAGGTATGCCAGATGTTAGTCACCTGCTGCATGCTACACAACCTGGCCATGCGCAGAAGGATCCCCCTGATTCTGGACGACGATGAACAGCAGCAGCCCCCCGTACCCAACCCGCACATGCCCAGTGACGATGACAGTGGTGAGGAAGAAGGCCTTGACCAGCGACAACAGCTCATCTTCAACTACTTCCGTTGAGTGTAAGTGAACAATGAGCGACTATGACTGTGTCTGCGTGCCTTGCTGTTGTCTAACAAACTTTGATATCTGTTACTGGCATTTTGTACACATACAGGACTATGCGCAGGATTGGAGAACTTGGGAAGGCAGGGACTGAGCACCCAGAAATACCCATTAGCACAGGACCCAACTGCTAAAGTGCCTCACTGGCTCTCCCACACATTCAGAGGTTTGAAAGGGCGTGCACACAAGTCGATAAGTTGCAGACAAGACACGCTTTAAATTTTGCTTTTTTTACTACAGTTGCAATACAGGCAACATACGTGCCACAAGAAGTTGAGAATGCATGAGTGCGTATACAGTTTCCATAGTGACACATCCATAACACATGAAGCAAGATGTCATATCAATAATCCCTCTGGACGAAGACCCATGAGCGAATCACTGACAAACTATCGAAGGTCAGAATATCGACCTACAGAAATATCGACGCAAGAACATCGAAGTCAAGAATATCGACATCCTATCTACATTATGGTAAGTACAAAAATATCGGAAAAAAAATATCGATGTCAAAAATATCGTTAAAAATATTGTTTTTTGTTTAAGTTAAAAAAGTAATGTAAAATAAAGTAAATAATACATATAATTAAAATAAACAGTAAAAATATTTTAAAATGTTTAAAAATTATAAGTAATATATATGTAATGTAAAAATAAATTAAACATATACATATAATATATAATATATATACTTACTAATAATTTTTAATTATTTTAATAACTTATAATTTTTTTAAAATATCATATAAATTATAAATACATCTATACACATAAAACAATAATATAAATAAAATTTAAATAAATATATATAACAAATTAAAAAAATTAAAATTATTTTTAATCTTTTTTAAATTAATTATATACTACATTAAGTAAAATAATACAAAAAATATTAGATAGCGGAGGTAATAAAATTACTATTCCAACTCCAAACAGTGCAACAGTAGGGAAAATGTTGGATAGCGTACGGGTAAAAATTACTATTCCCACCCCAGTGAGTGCAACAGTAGGGAAAGTGTTGGATAGCATAGGGGTAAAAATTACTATTCCCACTCCAGTGAGTGCAACAGTAGGGAAAGTGTTGGATAGCCTAGGGGTAAAAATTACTATTCCCACTCCAGTGAGTGCAACAGTAGGGAAAGTGTTGGATAGCGTAGGGGTAAAAATTACTATTCCCACTCCAGTGAGTGCAACAGTAGGGAAAGTGTTGGATAGCGTAGGGGTGAAAATTGCTATTCACACTCCAGAGAGTGCAACAGTAGGGAAAGTGTTGGATAGCGTAGGGGTAAAAATTACTAGTCCCACTCCAGTGAGTGCAACAGTAAGGAAAGTGTTGGATAGCGTAGGGGTTAAAATTACTATTCCCACTCCAGTGAGTGCAACAGTAGGGAAAGTGTTGGATAGCGTAGGGGTAAAAATTACTATTCCCACTCCAGTGAGTGCAACAGTAGGTAAAGTGTTGGATAGCGTAGGGGTGAAAATTGCTATTCACACTCCAGAGAGTGCAACAGTAGGGAAAGTGTTGGATAGCGTAGGGGTAAAAATTACTAGTCCCACTCCAGTGAGTGCAACAGTAAGGAAAGTGTTGGATAGCGTAGGGGTTAAAATTACTATTCCCACTCCAGTGAGTGCAACAGTAGGGAAAGTGTTGGATAGCGTAGGGGTAAAAATTACTATTCCCACTCCAGTGAGTGCAACAGTAGGGAAAGTGTTGGATAGCGTAGGGGTTAAAATTACTATTCCCACTCCAGTGAGTGCAACAGTAGGGAAAGTGTTGGATAGCGTAGGGGTAAAAATTACTATTCCCACTCCAGTGAGTGCAACAGTAGGGAAAGTGTTGGATAGCGTAGGGGTTAAAATTACTGTTCCCATTCCAGGAGTGCAACAGTAGGGAAAGTGTTGGATTAGCGTAGGGGTAAAAATTACTATTCCCACTCCAGTGAGTGCAACAGTAGGGAAAGTGTTTGGATAGCGTAGGGGTGAAAATTACTATTCCCACTCCAGTGAGTGCAACAGTAGGGAAAGTGTTGGATAGAGTAGGGGTGAAAATTGCTATTCACACTCCAGAGAGTGCAACAGTAGGGAAAGTGTTGGATAGCGTAGGGGTAAAAATTACTAGTCCCACTCCAGTGAGTGCAACAGTAAGGAAAGTGTTGGATAGCGTAGGGGTAAAAATTACTATTCCCACTGCAGTGAGTGCAACAGTAGGGAAAGTGTTGGATAGCGTAGGGGTTAAAATTACTATTCCAACTCCAGTGAGTGTAACAGTGTGGAAATTGTAGGATAGCGTAGGGGTTAAATTAACATACTTATTAATTAAATAATTTTTGTAAAATAAATAACATATTAATAACTAATTAACTAAAAAATTAATAATAAATACCAATAAAATTAAATAATTATTTACTTAAATAACATTAAATTACTTCCCACCCTATTCCCCCATAAACACACAACCCGATACACATAAAAAAGAACACAATGAATTTAATTATCAAATAATCAATTAATAAAAATTAATTACCAATTAATAATTAATTAACAATAAATTAATTATCAATAAAAATAAATAGAAAAATATTAATTAATTAATTATAATTAAATTACTTCCCACCCTATTCCCCTATAAACCCACAACCCGCTACACATAAAAATTAACATAATTAATTTAACTATCAATTAATCAATTAATAAAAATTAATTACCAATTAATAATTAATTAACAATAAATTAATTAACAATAACAATAAATAAAAAATAATAATACATTAATTATAATTAATATAATTATAAAATAATCAATTAATAAAAATGAATTACCAATTAATAATTAACAATAAATTAATTATCAATAACAATAAATACAAAACTATTAATTAATTAATTAAAATTAAATTACATCCCGCCCTATTCCCCTATAAACCCACAACCCGCTGTGATACCAAAACGCTAAATTTACTTTAAAAAAATTACTAATTTCTAAACATTTAATACATATATTTAAAAATAATAAAAATACATTACAAAAAATGTTAAACATACATATAAAATACATACTAAAATACATAACACTAATATAAATATTGATATTATTAACAACAATATTTTTGCTAACGATATTACTTACTTCGATATTACTTACTTCGATATTACTTACTTCGATATAAAAAAAACCGATATTACTTACCTTAAGGTCGATATTCTGGTCACCGATATTCTTGACATCGATATTCTGCCCCTACGATATTAAAAACTCAATATTACTGTAGGTTGATATAAAAAAATCGATATTTTTACTGCGCACCCCCACGAGCATATCCCCCCACCCCTTGCTGGGAGGAGTTGAATGAGATGTCCCAGGTCTATGGGCTTTGCCAGCAGACCCATTGCTCAGCCAGTACATGGTGAAATGTACATCCCATGTGCTGTGTCGCTCACATCGCTGGATGGATCACTCTCAAAGTGTGGGGCAACTAGCCCACCTCCCCATGACATCTAAAAGGCACCCGTGTCCTCTAGCAGCAGTGACACCTTGTTGAGTGGGGGTGCTAGGGCCTGACCAGAACAGATTGACAACGGACAATCCCCTCCGACCACGGACAGAATGTACAGGCAGTGCTCCTGGACCACGCAGAGAACAAGCTCTGCAGACACTTCTCATGTGACAGACAAATACTAATGTACTTGCAAAACGACTATGCCATGTGAATTTCGTGCGCTACAGCTGCATGATGGAAGCCGGGCTCATGCCAGTCGACAATGTCCATGACGGTCAGATGACAGCTTCCCTGTTGCTCAGGTCTGTGGTACCAAGCGAAACAGACCGCAGAGGTCAGCAGAGTCAAAGCAAATGCAGATAGGGCAAAAGTCAGAGAGCTGAATGACAATTCCTGTTAGTAGGCGTGAAAAAGTTAAAAGGACATTGAATTAGTCACCAACAGTTCCTGTTGCTGTTAAGTAGTTACGAATCCAAGAAGGCACAGGTAGCCTCGAAGGCAATCAGTTCCAAAAGACGATCCAAATCATCTCCAGCAAAAAGGACCACCATCCAATCCAGCAGTATGAAGGAACAGATGTGCTCCTCACACCACGAGGATGAAAGGAGCATCGCATGGCACCCGGGGAGAGGTTCGATGTAGGCATGGCACAGGAGCCTTTGCGCAAACGTACAGGCGCAGCTGTCAGCCTGTCTGACACATTGGAAGGCATCCCACAAACGTGTATCACCGGAGCAGTAGTGATCATGGACCAACAAAGGACTCACCCACAGCTCATGATCCAGGGCAGCAAGGGATGTGTTGGAAAGGCAGACATCCAGGGACCACTGAAAGGGGCATCTTCGGCAGTAGAACACAGGCTGCACGCAGGTGAAATAGGCATAGCGGAAGGTTAGCCTATAACTGATGCATAGCACAGCTAATGGGACACATCCAAAGAGGAGCTGCATGCGGTCACGGTACAGTTGCAACTGACCGGGGTTCAACTGGACCACAGGACTGGCAGACATGGCGTGAGAGCACTCTTAGAACCAGCGCTCAGCTGTACAGCCATGAGTAGTGATATCAAACTGCTAAATGCAGTCGGGAAATTGGAGGAATGACACCCGATATAACTCCAGAAATCGCATGAAACGAAGGGACAAGGCCAGAGCCCACATGTTTTAAAAAAGTGTGCAACAGCCTTCAATATCAGAGGCTATCTTGTGTCAGTCCCCCGGAAAAAAGTGGGAGTGCCGTGTTCAGCAGAGACTGAATCACACAGGACGGTCAAGGCACCTGGAATTCGAAGGTCACAGGGCTGATGTGGGAGCGACTACTTGTTGACACAGAAGCCCATTGTGCCTGCACACTTATTGAAGTCCGCTTTCACTGTGGGAATGTGAGGCCACAAATGGATATCCACAATCACATATGGGGGAGTGAGGAGGACATTGCTACAGCAAGGAACACGGCGTGCAACAGTTCCTATATACGTGATGCCTGCCCTGTGACCGCAGCACTTGTGCCCATTCAGGAGAAGATAACTTCATTTGTAAAACAGGTTTAGCGTGGGTATGTTGTCAGGGACTGGTGTACATGTGGGTAAACATGCATAGACCGTACATGTCACTTGAAAATCCCGGTGCAACAGTACTTGAATGTGTGAATGCGACAATGTCACCACCGTCCACATGACAGGATGTGTTGTGATGCTGGCTCTTGTGGGCACACTGCTAAGGATTGCATTGTTCTGCGCTGTGTGATCTGTGACAACTTCCGTCATGTCCATGATGATGTTATTAGGGGGATGGGAGCACACTGCTACACCTCCCAGCACAGTTCGCCCATTGGCATTCTGGTATATGCAGTTCAGTCATGATGCTTACTTGTCATGTGACTGAGGTGTTTCACCCGAGTCGGGCAGGGAGAGCTACAGAGACCCGAGTAGAATCGGGAAGCTTCCTCAGCAGACACCGATCACAATGTATCTTACCCCTACTGATGTGGGAGGATAACACGACACACATGTGTCTAGAGATTCACAGCACTGACCTGCACCAACCTAGGTGACACACGACAACGGTGACAAAAGTGAGCTTTTCAACTGGACTGCATTCACCAGGATGCTAAGGGTGAAACTGGGTTGGGAGGTGCAGTCTTGTGCTCCAGTCCCCCTGCTGTCCATGTTGATGGTGTTTGCCGGTGTTGTCTGTAATGCATATTGTACAGTGTTGCCTCGTGGTGTGCTTTTGCGGTTATTGCATAATATGGCAACGCACTGTTGTTTCCTTGTGTCTTTCCAGGTACCTCCACTCTCTCAATGGATTTTCGCTTTTACATATTCGGATACATTGCAATGTGAGTCTATATGCCACTTACTGTGATGAGAATGCTCTTGACACGAAGGCATACTGTTGAGAGTTGTGTTTATTTTGCGATGTGTGGCAGGTAAGGGGTGAAGTAGGAGGTGATGGTACACGGAGTGTTAGGGTAGGACACACAATGATAGAGTTCCAAAGTCCAAGTGAACACTCCCATCCTTGTGGCAATGTGGTTTGGTATTTACAACGACAGTCAATGCTCGGTGTTACAGTGGTGTCATCAGCGGTTGCTCCGAGAACTGGTATGGCACGGTGCTGTGCCACGTGATCCTGACGGGGTCTTTTTCGGACGCCCCCTCTGCCGTTTGGCCGGGGGCAGAACCTGCTGCATGCTCAGAGGTGTCTGAAGATTCACCGTGGTGTGACTCACCCCTCCCTGTAGCCGCTGCTTGACCCGGCCCTTGAGGTCGCCCCACCACTTCCTGATGCCACGCACAGTGCGTAGGGTGGTCCCTGTGGCATTGACTTTGCTGTGGATCCTTGCACACATCTGAGTCTTGCGCGCAAGTAGGGTGTGTTGGACCGGGTGCCCAGACAAATGTGGTTCTACCCTGATTGTCTCGTCTACTGTCACTCTCAACTCTGAGTCGGTGGATTTGGGCCTTGTCTTGGGGGACATGGTGCAATTGAATGAAGGGTGGAGGGTGCAAGGTAGTGGTGGAGATATGTAAAGTGTGTGAGGTGTGTCCTGTCTCTCTGTCTCGGCTTGTGGTATGCAAAGGATGCTGATCCAGGAAGGGGTTGGTTTCATACTGTGGTATGTGAGTGATGACCTCCGGATGTCTCTTCCATGCTGCGCATGGCTTTCCTTACCAGGAACAAGTTGGGGTGTATCATTGTGGCGTGTGTGTTGTGATTGAGGGTGGCAGGGAGTACAGGCACACTTTGGGCAGTGTTGAGAAGTTGGTTCCGCCCGCCATTCATTTGGCCTATGTGTGTGCGCGGCGGTCGGCCGCAGTGCTCGGTCCGCCAGCTCCGCATTCTCATCGTAATTGGCCATGCGGTCATGCCGCTGCAGGAGCGGCCTTTTCAAGCTGTTGGACAGCTTTCCCCGTCCGCCGCGGTCGGATTTGCAGCTTTTCCGACCGTGGTGGACGGTCTTTTGTGACATCCGTCCGCCACGGTGTGATTTTGCGTACATTGCATCATAGTTTGGCCGACTGAAATGCTGCGGGTCATGCGGGAGGTATTTTTACGACACCATGGAGGACGGAAGGCTTTTCCGTCCGGCATCGTAATTGGGCCCTTAGTCTTTAAATCTGACAAAAAGGCACCATCTGAAGATATTTGTGATTGGATTGTTGACATTGCCCATGAAGGCAATTTAGGTAGGAATATAACCAAGAGTAAACTGAGAGCTGGATTTTGGTTCCCTATCATGGATTCCACTGTAGAGAATAAGGGGAGGGACTGTTTTGCATGCAGCTCTAGTGACAAAACCAAGGTAATCCATAAGGCTTCTCTTTCCCCAGTCAAAGTACCTTCCAAACCATGGGAAAACTTGCTTTAGAGATTATAGGGCCCATTAATTTACCCAAGGGTAATAAGAATATGTTTATAATGATGGACTATCATTCTCAATGGGTCACTAACAAATCAGTAAACATCAATGCCTCCACCCTGATGGAGTTTTTGTCTGACACTTTTTCTAAAGAAGGAGTGCCCAGCAACATGGTCACCGACAACTGTGTACAGTTTGCCTCTGATGAGATGATACAGTTCCTAAAAAGATTGTCCATATGCCACATTAAAACTCCACTTTGTTGTCCTAAAATCAACAGTCTAGTCAGGAGAGTTAGCGAGATGTTAAAGAAACCATACAGTTAGCTCACACAATTGGAAATTCAGTAGATAAATCTGTAACAGAGATGTTGTGGTGATAACATATCACACCAATGCTGTTTCTGGTGTGTCATCTTTTATTTCTCCTAAGGGAAGGAAACCTGGTTCGAAACTTACGCCCAAGTGGCTAAATGTTGGTAATCCATTATGGGTTGACAGAGATGATGTTATAGATAAGGTAAAGCAGCAGCACAAAAATGGTGGTATGACAACAAGTGGGGTGCAGTTTGCTGTGATTGCCAGATAGGACAATGGATAATCATAAAGAAACCGACCACTTCACAAAACAAATGTATGCCTTTCTCTGAACCTGTAAGGATTAAATATATCAAATGTAATTCAGTCATTTTGGAGGATGGACGTACTTGAAGCATGGACAGAATAACCAAGTGTCCTGAATCTCTGATCCCCAAGACTGGAGACCAACTAAATACCAATAACAAACCGACTGAAGTTAAGACCTGTTGATGTGTGAGAGACTGATGCTCTCCTTCATGGTAATCAGACTATAGAATGTACTGAAAATTACTTAGGTATCTCTCAACCATATTTGCTTTGTGTTTTTGGTAGAGGAGATGTGTTATAACTTTCACTATTATGATATGTTCCTTCCTTTGTCCCCCCCTCCCGCTCTCCGTAGAATGTTCTGTGCCAGCGAGCTTGAGTAGAACATTAGCTTGAAGCTTGTTTAGAATGTTTAAGTGCAGTGTTTTTCTAAGGTGGCACTTGCAATTAATAAGCAGGGACTGGAGACGCATTTTCTTTATCAATAAACTTATTTTTACATTTATTTTGGCATAGCTGCGCAGTGCTGTGGGGTCCATGAACCGTCTGTTCATGCGTCATCGCATGCTTCTCCTGATACCGTCCGTTAAAATGTGTACCCATTGGAGCTGCAGGTAAGGATTTTGAGCTCTTCTGGCAGTTGGCCAGTATCTGTGTAGTCATTAGCATTTCCACATAAAGGGGGAGGTCTGCCACTTATGATTCCCCTCTTACTTTTCACGTGTTGAGATCTAAAGAAGGATATGTGAAGAGGTGTTTGTATTTTTCACAGTTATTCAAGTGTAACCTTTGCTTTTCTTGGGGACGCACTTTAGAAATGCGTTCAACTTCACATGAATGAACCTCCCCCTTTCCATAGAAGATGTGCAATTACCAACATTTCTTTATTTGCTTACTGTGATGTTCGCTATTTGAGCGTGATTAGGAAAGATTTTGTGACTATGGCTGCTTGTGGAGGAACTGATTTTGATATAAAATCCAGCATTTTTAGACTTCTTAATGTCATAGGCTGTTTACCAGCGTAAGTGATAAAGAAACAATTAGGAAATTAATACATAAAGAACTGAGACAGAAATTTCCCCTCTTAAGCAGAGATAAATATGACCACCATGTTAAATCAGTGTGTCAGTAGATGGAAAATTAACAGACAAAGTGGACTTTGATGTCAAATTTGAGGTTTCTCTGTAAATATCAGTGCCGCCAGCATCAGAAACACGAACTAAGGGGCTCATTACGATGGCGGAGGGACTGCCACCGCCGGGCCGGTCTGGCTCCCATTTCTCCCGCCACATTAGGATGGCGGGGGGAATCGTTCCGCAAGCGTGGCGGGCGCAAAGAGCGCCCGCCACGCTTCCGCCACAGGCAATCGTTGCGATTGCCTGGCGGAGCGGTTCAGACCGGGGATATGGTGGCCGTGCCTAGCAGGCACCGCCCGCCCGATCACAATGCTGGCATCAGCCAGCCTTTCCATGGCGGTAGAACCGCCATGGAAAGGCTGGCGGAGGCTGGCTTTGGGGGGCCTGTTACGGGCCCCCTCTGTGGGGGGGGGGCAGTTGTGCACTGGGGGGTACCCATGGTACCCCCCCTACATTTCCATGCACAAGGTGGCAGGCACCGCGCGGTGCCTGCCACGTTGTGCAGGGAAATGCACAACATGGCCATTTAACATTGCGGCAGGTGCTGCAGCCAGCAGCACCCGCCGCAATGTTAAATTGCTGGATGCGACCGCCACGGTGGCGGTTGCATCGTAATTAGGGGTGTGGGGCTGCCGCAGTACAGGCGGGCGGACCCGATCCCGCTACGATGGCGGGCGGACTCAAGTCCGCCCGCCATCGTAATAGGCCCCTAAGTGATTGGTCACGATCAGGGATAACAGTAATTTGTTGTGTTGATGTTAAGGCAGGATTTACATTTCTAAAAGTCTACAAGCCCATACCACCTGACACTTGTCAGATTACATACACCTTGAACTAGTGCAGATTTTGCAGCAGCATTTGCATCAACGAATTAGACCAACAGTTGCGCCAATAATATTTGCACTGACCGATGGGTGCCACAATTATGCTGATGTGTCAATCAGTGCAAGTGCGATTTTTCAATTTTGCACTAATGCAAAGTAAATGTCACAAGGCGGACTTCATGATAAGGAAAGTGCGATAGATAATGGAATAAATACACCTTCAAAGGCCATTTCCTTAAATAAGTAATGACAGCAGTATACAGCGATGAATCATACTAATCACACAATGAGGAAAATGAAAAAGAAAGACTTTGAAATAAACAAATCATAAACACGACAGGGCAAGATGCCAAAACAGCAATTTGCCTGAACAGAGTTCAGACTTAAAAGGGTCGCAATTCATTTTCTTTACAATATGTTACCCATGAAAAATGCTTCCAGTATCCTCTCAAGTGCAATTAGAAAAGAGTGATTCAGGGGAGGCAAACAAACACCAGTGAAGTGACAGCACTTTCAGAAGAATGACATGAGCCCTGAGACAAATAATGTTTAGTTATAATTGCTTGTCACAGAATTTTCAGAGGCTGCTGATGTCAATTTTAGATGCACATATTTATCTGGTTTCTCAATAATAACATGGGATAAAGTAAATCCTACCTTACACTATGGCGATATTGCAAGACACAGAGTAGTTCCATGACCATGTAAAGAAACGAGGCTAAAGACCGAGTTCTCTTATAAGCTCCTGGAATTCCGAGGTTTGTTCCAATAGTCTCTTAACGGACATCAGAGGGTATTTTATTCCTTATAACACGTGGTCACGCCATTATCCTTCCCTCAAACCGATGCAAATCTTGGTGTCTTGCTCGTTCATGTTCAATCTATCAATCAATCAGGATTTATAAAGCGCGGCTATTCAGCCAATAGAATATTCAGCCGCTTGCAGGTCCCGGAGGCTTACTCGAACAGCCAGGTCTTGAGGACCATTCGGAGTTCCAGAAGTGAGGTGATGGTCCAGAGGTACGTGGGGCGGCCGTTCCAGGACTTTGCTGTGATGTGGGAGAAGGAGCATCTTCCACTTCCACTTCAGTAGATGCGGGAGTATGGGCAAGTGAAAGGGAAGCAGAGCGTGGTCTTCTCGATGGTTGGTGGAAGTTCAGGCGATGGTTAATGTAGGTGGGTCCGTGGTTATGTACAACTTTGTGTGCATGGGTCAGCAACTTGAATTGGCATCTCTTCTGCATCGGGAGCCATTGGAGTTTCCTGAGGTGTGATGTGATGTGGGTTCATCTGGAAAGGCTGAGGATGAGTCTGGCAGTGGCGTTCTGTATGGTCTGAAGTCTTTGTAGAGGGTGTGCGGCGATTCCTACGTTGAGGGCATTGCCGAAGTTCAGTCGGCTGGTGATGAGGGCTTGTGTCATGGTGCATTTCGTGTGTAGGGGAAGCCACTTGAAGATTTTACGTAGTATGTGCAGAGTGAAGAAGCAGGCGGAGGAGACGGTGTTGATCTGTGATTTAATGGTGAGCTTGTTGTCATTGATGATTCTGAGGTTTCTGGCGTGTTTGGAGGGAGTAGGTGTGGGTCCTGTCTCTGATGGCCACAAGGATTTGCTCCTTGTGTTGCTGCTATTGCCAAAGATCAGTACTTCTCTCTTGTCTATGTTCAGCTGCAGGCAGTTGTTCTTCATCCAGTCAGAACATTTGTCATGCATCTGTGGAAGTTGGTTCTGGTGGTGGTGGGGTTGTCAGTGAGTGAGAGAATGAGTTTAGTGTGGTCTGCGTAGGAAATTATGTTGAGACCGTGGGATATGATGATGTTGGCAAGCGGGGTCATATATATGTTGAAGAGTGTGGGGCTGAGGGATCTCCTTGGGTTCAGAGGTGAGAGGTGGAAGGTGGATCCTCTGGGTTCTTCCGGTGAGGAAAGTGGTGATCTATCCGAGCGCATCCCCTTGGATGCCAATGTCGTGGAATCTTTTGATCAGTGTGTGGCGGAATACGGTGTCGAAAGCTGCCAAGTGGTTGAGGAGGATAAAAGCTGCTGTTTCTCCTCGGTTGAGGGGGGTCAGATGTCGTCGGTTTCGGTGCTGTGATTGCTGTGGATGCTGGATTGGGAGGCGTTGAGTAGCTGGTTCTGCTCCAGGTGTGTCATGAGTTCGTTGTTGATGATCTTTTCCAGTACCTTCGCTGGGAATGGGAGCAGGGAGATTGGCCACTAATTTTTGAGTTTGCTGGGGTCGGCGGAAGGTTTTTTGAGTAGTGGTCTGACTTCAGCGTGTTTCCAGGCATTGGGAAATGTTGCGGTGGTGATAGAGGAGAGGTGTTAAGTAGGTTGATGAGTTCCTGGCTGGACTTTTGGTTTCTGAGGTTGAAGAAGGGTGCAGCTATGGTTCTGTGGGAGCTCCAGAGTGGATGGATTTCATGGTGGAGGTGGTGTCCTAGGTGGAGAGGATGTTCCAGGTGGTCAGTGTGTGGTTTGTGTCAGTTATGATGGTGGTGTATCTGTCGAGGAAGGTCGTAGGTGCTGGTTGGGGTTCAGATTTTCTGTATATGGTTACGATCTTGTCATGGAAGTAGTGGGCAAGGTTGTCGCACAGCTCCTGTGAGGGTTCGATTTTGTTTTCACTGGCAGCCAATTCGGAGAATTACTTAAAGATGTTGAAAACTTCCTTGGTGTTGTTGGCGCTGGTTTCGATGTATGCGGCAAGGGCTGTCTTTTTTGTTGCCCTCAGCAGGCAGTGGTAGATGTTGAGGGAGGTCTTGAAGGCTGCCCTGTCGGAGGAGTTCTTGCTGGCGCGCCATCTCCTCTCCAACTGTTTGCTGTCTCGTTTCGCTGTTCTGAGTTCTTGGGTGTACCAGCTGGCCTTTTTGGAGGATTTCACTGGATGTTGCTCTCTTGATGGGGACAATGCTGTCTGCTCAATTAGTGATCCAGGCATTGATGTTTTTCACTCTCTGTTTGAGGTTGGTGGTGGTAGCAGGGTTGGAGGTGTTGAGGGCAGTCGTCCAGCTGGTCTCTGAGATTTTGTTCCACCTCCAGGTGTTGCTCACCTTGGGGGTGGTGGTACAGGGGCTGAAGATGCTGAAGTGCGGATTGAGTGATCGGTCCATGTGAGTTCCGTGACATGGTTGTATTTGACAAGGTTGCTGGAGGTGAAAATTGGGTCCAGCGTGTGTCCTGCTGTGTGTGTAGGGTCGTGGATGATCTGGTTGTTGGTGCAGTCCTGGTGAGTGATTTTATATCCATCAGGGAACGCTGTGGCAATGTCAGGGGCAGATGTGGGGTTGAGCCACGTCTCAGTGGGGAAAACTATGTCAGGTGTGAGGGTGGTGATTAGGTGCCATAAATCAGTGGAATGCTTGCATAGTGAGTCCGTGTTGAAAAGGGCGCACGCAAGTTTTTTATTTTGTTCAGGTGGTGTCTGTGGTGTGTTCGGGGTGGGACTGGTCGGTGGGCTGGTGTGCATGCATTGACAGGTGAAGTGGCAGTGGGTGCAGGTGAAAGGTCCTACCGTGGAGCCTGGGTTGGCATGGTGGCAGTGTTTATTGCGGAGCCTGGGGTTGAGGGTGTAGAGCTCGGCGAAGGTGTATCTTCGGGGAATGGGAGGGCCAGGGGCTGTGGCACTGGTCGTGGTCCAGGCGCAGACGAGCGCAGACGGTCTTGCCTTTAGCATGCCTTCAGCATGCCAGCGACCCCCCAGTGGCAAGCGTCCGCTGCGCACCTCCGCTGCATGCGGTCACGCTGCGGCATGCATTAAATAGGTCCTATGGTGGGCGGGGCTTCTGTTGGTGGGAAGAACAGTGAGTGGGAAAACCCGGTCGGGAAAACCCCAGCGGGCAGCTGCAGTGTCACTGGATCAGTCTGGAACAAGCAGGAACTGAAGGACACAGGCAAGTGGCAAGCTAGATGTCCAGGTGCCTACTGCCCAATGCAGACACAAAAATAAGAGCAGATTCTGTAGTGAAAAATTAAACACATTGTTAAATCTGTCAGTTGGTCTTCCCCCAACTTTGTACCTGCACCCCTCCTATTGTTGCTGAATTCCGTTCTGTTGGCCTTAGGACTCTACACAATTTACCACTGTTAACTAGTGCTAAAGTGCTTGGGCTTTCTCCTTTAAACAATGTAAAATTGGCTTACACCTGTTTAGCATATTTCATTTACCTATTTCATCCTCCCGTAAGCTTCAAAGTCCCTGGAATAGTGGTCAGCTCACAACCATCATGCCAACTCGATCTACAGAGTTTGCTGTGTGGCTTCCAATTTGGCATGATGCCTTGCTGTGGTTGGTGTGGACAGCAGGAAAGAGCTGCACATAGCATCATGATCCTGCTTGGCCTCACTTAGCTTTTGAAACAGTTGGCCACTGCATCCTGTTGTGCCATATCTAGCAATATACCACACTAGGCTAATGTATTCACTACACTGCAGAGATCCGTGTGTAATCTGAAGAGATCAGGGGTTCCGCTCACTCTCTTGTTGGTCTGAATTCAATAAATATATGCCATTGTGCTGGGTAATTACAGTACTTGGTATGGGTGCCTAGAGATCATTTTGTGAGCATAGTGAGCTTCGAGGAAGTCTATGGACATTGATTAGAAGCACGAAAACAATTGGAATCTTTTCTCTCCAACCCCATCCCCCAGGTGAAATTGGGAACCAGTGTCTAATTA
This sequence comes from Calotriton arnoldi, assembly GCA_963921515.1. Lineage (NCBI taxonomy): Eukaryota > Metazoa > Chordata > Amphibia > Caudata > Salamandridae > Calotriton > Calotriton arnoldi. Next base: position 277,155 of record CAWUFW010013556.1, read on the forward strand.
GCTAGAAACATCTCATGTGAAGTCCTCCATGGCCTTACTACTGATCTATCCCAATTATTTTCATTGTTATTGTTTATTAGTGCACATACACTCATAAGCATCTTTTTGTTGTCCGCGTAAGGCCACAAGTAGATCCTCAGATAAGCCAACTTCCATGAAAATAGCAAAACAAGGACTTGAAAGCCTTTCCTTTGATTCTGCGTTCCATAATTTGGGTCCTAAATATTTTCTAAAGCTCCCTAGTGTACGTCAGTTTCGCTCAAGAAACATTTAAAAGTAAGCTGAGTCTCAGTGTAATGCCCTACCTAAAAAATATTTGCTGAATCCTTCTTTAGCACATTTGTTTGGATCATAGAAGACAAATGTTGCTCATAAAAGACCTTGCTCAAAACATGGTTTCCCAGAAAGTCAATGAAGACTCCATCTTGCCTTGATATTGGGATCAACTTTTCACAGTCACAGGGCCAACTCCTATGCAAAAGTTTGGATGCGTAGTAATATGGTTAGGGGTCTATCTAGGAAGCCAAGGTCGAGACTATTCCAAACATCATCATCCAAATGCACAGATGTAAAGTAAAGAATTTATCTTACTTATTTGTGATTTAAATGAGAAGTTTTCAGCAATTTGAATTTTCAAGCATTTAACATTGGCTTCTGGGACATGTGTGGCACCCATTGATAAAACCTGATGAACTCCTGCCAGCAATGCTTCCTTGTACTGGAAATATGTAGTTTAGTCTTGTCACCATTACGTTTCATGACATTTCAGCTCATCCTTTGCTGGATAATACAATGACAATTTCATAAACTGGCAAAGAGTGTGGTGCATTTTGGCCACGATGAAAAAACAGTCTGGACTGTTCAATATATATGGGCCTATTTACAAACTGCTCTTTGTGGTACGTGAAGTAGCACTACCAAGACAACCATGTAATAACTTGGGCTCAAGCCTGGGATACCACTCCTCCTTTTGATGCCCATCAGTATTATGCAGATGCTTGCAGGCATTATGTCCTGCTTAAACACTTCTGCATAAGGCACCCTGCCAAATCACAAAAAATGTTTGAGAGCACACTGAATAAAGAGACACTATCACCTGTGTCTAAAGATGTACAGCCACACCTCTTCAGCCATAAATCCTGGAGATTGAACAACACAATAGCTTTAGGACCGTCTGGTGTACTTATAAATATTTCTGTGGTTATGCAGCTAACATCCTCAGCAAATTGTTCTTCTACTAACAACTGACTAGATGGCTAAGTTCAGCTTTCTTAAATTTGTTATAGATTCAGCAACTAAACTACTAAGGAATTGGAGTTCCCTTCCATTGCAACATACCTTCTTCCCTTAACTTAACATTGGACATGAACTGGGTTGCCTCTTTAGGTGTAGGAAGAACCGAAGCCCTACCTTTCCCACTAATACTGAGGTCTATGTACTGCCCGTCAATGTGAAGTAAATCTACAATGATCAATTTACGAAGTCAAATGGGATCTTGCATCCAACCCAATTGGGGTGTTCTATTAGGGGTCTCTGAATTGATCAAAATCAGCTTAGATGGGGGAATAAAAGCTGTAGTCATTCTTATAGATCTCTCAGCTACCTTCAACACCGTGTCCCACAAGATCTCATTGGAGTGATTGGGGGCAGTTGGGGTTGGCCACAGGGTCAGATCATGGTTAAAATCCTTTCTAACAGAGATAGTGCAGGCTGTCCATCTCCCACCATTTATATCAAGCTACAATGAACTGAGACATGGTGTCCTTCAGGGCTCTGCCATTAGTCCCACCTTGTTTAACATCTTCATGGCGCCTCTAGCCAAGGTTGTGGAACCGTGGGACTTTATTATAGTATTGTATGCGGATGACATCAATTGGTGGAAAGGTTCCAGGGCTGTCTCTCCGTTGTGGCAAACTGGATGCACTTGAGTTGCCTAAAGTTGAACTCCAATAAATCGGAAGCACTCTGAGTAAATCAGAAATACTCCTCCCCTGTGGAACTGAAAAGGCTTTGGCTAAAAGACCTTGGTATGCGCCCTGCTCTCTCCTCAGTGATGAGAAACCTGGGGATAAAATTCAATAAAGACCTCGGGCAACAACAGCAATCTGTTTCGGTGTGTTCAAGTTGCTAAAAAGGACCCTAAAATTCTTACCGGTTCATACAAGGAAACCTATTGTGCACACTTTAGTGACCTTCTTGTTTGACTATGACAACTTCCTCTATTCGGGGTCCCCTTCTGTGCTATTAAATAAACTTCAGATAGTGCAAACTGCGGCTGCTCGTGTAATCCTGAACTGCCCCAGAAGGCAATCTAATCGGCCCAGATAAAAAGGACTTCACTGGTTACCAGTGAATAAAAAGGCCATCTTTAAGACCCTCTTGATCACTTTCAAAGTCTTTCACACAATGGAGCCTCTTAATCTTTATAAAGATATTGGGCCACACACATCAAGATTTGGCATAGCTATTACCTAATTGCAATTTTCAGTGAATCGCAATTAGATCATCACTATTCCAAATGTATGAAACTCTAAGAGTTTCATTTAGCGATTAGTAGGGGCTCGTACATCGACCTACCTCATTAATATTAATGAGGTAGATCACAATTTGAAACTCCCTAGAAATCGCTAAAATCACAGGGATGGTGGCCTGCTGCGGTCTGGAGATCACCATGTCCGTGACTGCTTGTAAATAAAGCAAGCATTTTTTTTAAATGCAGCCCGTTTTCCTTAAAGGGTTGCATGCATTCACAAAGAGGAAGGGGTCCCTTGGGGACCCCTTCCCGTTTGCGAATGGGTCACCACCAACCTGAACCTGGTGGTAACTGCGAATGTTTTACAACCGCATTCCCGGCCACAAAACCTTCATACATACCACTGCGATTCGGTATTTGGAAGGGACACCTTAAACATGCCCCTTACAAATACCAAATCGTAAAGCCATTTTGCAATTCGGTAACAGGTTACTGAATCACAAAATAGGGTTTGATACATAGCAAAAGCATTTTTTGCATTTGCAAACGGGCCCGTTTGCAAATGCAAAAAATGTTGATACATGTAGCCCTTAGTGAATATACCCCTTTCAGAGATCTTCAATCTTCTACCAGGGTTTTCTCTTTATTCCCAGAGTTCAGAAGTCAAGGAGGGGCGGTCACTCCATCTCCCTACTGGCCGCAAAATTAAGGAATGATCTACCTAGAGAACTAGGAGAGATTAAATCCCTTTTTAGGGATGTTTAGGTAATTGACAGGATTGCCTTGCTGGTTAGGACTGCGAGCCTGGAAATCTCATAAATATTTCATAAACAGCTCCACCTTGAAACTTTCTAAGAGAATCTCCAATATCCATCCATCTTCAGGTCGATTAATCTTTGCCACTATGTTAGAATGGAGCACAACCCAAATACATACCTTAATAAATCATCAACTTATAGATTAATGCTCAGTCATTGATGAGAGGTTTGATGAAGTTTTAAAAGTTGTATTTTCTCATTATAGATTTATCTGTATTTTTGTCTTTTTATTTAAGTTAGTCAAATAAGTCTGGTTACAGACATATCAAGAAAAATGTTGTTAGAATTAGCATGCAAAATAACAGTGTGTTCCATAAAGGAATTAATCCCTATCTTACTCTAAAGGACTGACCTATCCTAGCCAGAATCCATAAAGAGTTTGTTGCAGGGATTCTGCACAAACAGAGAACTATGCGCAGGATTATGGGACCTTGGTGTATAGGGACTGGGTCTTCCTACCACCTGAGTACCCACAAGCCCAGGACCGACTAGCTATAGTGTCTCACTTTCCCTCCTACTCACTCACAGAGAAACAAATGATTAGACACCCCAGAACACAACACTCCCAGATCTCTCTGGAATCATGGTAACAAGACAAACCCTTTCGCTCTCACTCTTGTACTCGTCCACAATAAGATCTGACAGAGACACAAAATAGTTTAACATATTTATTTTAACTAACGTGCCCTAGCATGCAGTATACGTGACACGACAAGCAGGAAAATGCATAGTACATAAACATTCAGCATAGCAGCTAATCCATAAATCATGAAGGGAGGTGTCAACATGGAAAGACAATAGAGCCTAACCTCCCCCCACTTGCTACGGAGCAGTATTATTATACATCAGAAGATCTCTGGGTTTTGTCAGCAGACCCATACCTTAGCCTATAGGTGGTAGATCTACATCATAGGTGCTGTCTCGCTCTTCTCCCTGGAAAGGTCCCTCTCCAAGTGTGTCTCACCTATTCATGTACCCCACTAAAAAACCAAAGCACGTTGTCCAGACAACAGTTGCAGCAGTATGCTTTGTCTAAGGGCTGGTGCAGAGACAGAATATCGACGTGGAAATATCGATTTGCATTAATATCGAGTCAAGAATATCGATGGTTTAAAATATCGAGGTAAGTTTTTTCTTAGTTAAGAATATCGAATTTTTTGTAATGCAAAAATATCGATTGCATACATTTTGATGTCAAAAATATTGTTGTAAATAATGTCGATGTTTTTTTTATGTTAGTATTTTTTTTTATTTAGTATTAGTTATTATATGTTTTATAGATAAAAAATATATGTTAAAAAGTTTGTTTTATTTTTTGTTAATTAAGTTTTAGGAGTGGGATGTTGGGTTTATAGGGGATAAGGGTGAGGAGTAATTTAAAAATTTAGGATTAAAATTTATAATTTTTTTACATTTTGTCACATTTTATGAGTGGGATTTTGGGTTTATAGGGATAAGAGTGGAGAGTAATTTAAACAAAAAATTAAAATATTTTTAAAGTTTTTAAAAAATATTTCAAATATTTAGTTGTAGGATGTTGTATTTATAGGGATTGAGGGGCCGATTCCGATCTGGGTCGGAAAGCTCTCCGACCGATCCGGATCCGGATTGTTTTCCGACTGAGCCGGACCCCTGCAGTCCGACCGAATGAGTACGATGCGGCCGTATGCTGCCGAACTCGGTTCGGTCGGACTACCATTAAAGTCAATGGGAGCCGGTCGTACGACGCGTACATGGGCTCCCATTGACTTAATGGGTACGTTGCGCACAAGGGGGCCCCCTGTAGTGGGTACGTGTTGGTGCCATCCGCACCGTACACGCATGTATAGGGGGGACCCATGGGTCCCCCCTGTGTCCGACTCGTACGGCTACGGGTGAAGGGGGGTCCGGCACGGACCCCCGAAGTCCGCCTCCGAGAGCTTTTTTGAAGGAGGCTCCGACTCGATCCGGCTGTCCGGATCGTGCATCGTACTGGCTCGGTCGTAAAACGTCTCCATTGCGCGGTACGAATCGAGTGCGAACGAGTCGGACGGAGCGGTTCGGACCCGGAAACGAGTCGGTCGGCGATTTCGCGTTCATTTGCATCGTACTTGGGCGTCCGGACCTCAGTACGACTCGGTCGGAAACAAAGGGGCCGATTCCGATCTGGTCGGAAAGCTCTCCGACCGAGCCGGATCCGGAGAGATTTCCGACCGAGCCGGACTCCCGCAGTCCGACCGAGCGAGTACAATGCGGCCGTATGCTGCCCGACTTGATTCGGTCGGACTCCCATTGAAGTCAATGGGAGCCGGTCGTACAACGCGTACACGGGCTCCCATTGACTGAATGGGCACGTCGCGAACAGGGGGGCCACCTACAGTGAGTACGCGTTGGTGCGACTCGCACCGTACATGCATGTGTAGGGGGGACCCTTGGGCCCCCCCTGTGTTCGACTCGTATGGCTACGGGTGCATGGGGGTCCGACACGGACCCCCCAAGTCTGGCTCCTGGTGCTTTTGCGAGACGGATGCTCCGACTCGATCCTGCTGTCCGACGCGTCCATCGTACTCGCTCGGTCGGAAAACGTCTCCATTGCGTGGTGCGATTCGTGTCCGTACGAGTCGGTCGGAGCGGTTCGGACCCGGGAACGAGTCGGTCGGCGATTTTGCGTACACTCGCATCGTACTTGCTCGCTCGGACGACTGTACGAATCGGTCGGAAACAAGGCCTCCGACTCGGATCTGGTAAAGCCGAATCCGATTCAGATCCTACCGGCCGAGATCGGAATCGGCCCCAAAGCCTCCGACTCGGATCCGGTAAAGCCGAATCCGATTCGGAGCCCTACCGACCGAGATCGGAATCGACCCCTAAGTATGTGGAGTATTTTTAACATTTAAATTAAAATAGAAATATTTTAAAAAATCTGTAAAGTTTTTGTAGTGGGTTGTTGTGTTTATAGTGAAACTGCCCACCCATTAGGGTGGGGAGTAATTTGAAAATGTTATTTGTTAATTTTTGAAATCTTTTAGATTTTTTTGAGAGAATTTAGTAGTGTGATGTTTATTTTAGAGGGAATAAGTGTAATCAGTAGTTTTTAAATGTTTAAAAAAAATTAAGTAGAAATTGAAAATGTTGCATTTTATTTTAAATTTGAAAATTTTAATTTGAAATTGTTTTAAATATTGAGGTTATCTTTTTTTTAGTACATCATTTTATATTTTTTATAATTTATTTACAAAAATAAAAAATTGTAGAAAAATAATATAAATTTTTAAAATTAAACATTTATTATAAATATACATTTTATAAAAAAAATCTATTTTATTGATCATAAATTTGGAGTTGTAATAGTTATTTATTATATTTTATTCTCCAGCATTTCCCTTGAGTTTTTAGTTTTGGAGTTGGAATAGTAATTTATAATGTTTTATTATCCAGCATTTTCCCTGAGTTTATTTTGTTTTGGAGTTGGAATAGTAATTTAATCAGGTTTATTATCCAGCACTTTCCCTGAGTTTTGTTGGTTTTGGAGTTGGAATAGTATTTTTTTATGTTTTATTATCCAGCACTTTCCCTGAGTTTATTTTGTTTTGCAGTTGGAATAGTAATTTAATTAGATTTATTATCCAACCCTTTCCATCAGTTTTGTTAGTTTTGGAGTTGGAATAGTAATTTAGGGGGTGATTAGGATGGAGGGCGGACTTAAGTCCACCCGCCACCCTAGCGGTAACGGGAACGCCCGCCTGCCATGCGGCGGTCCCGTCACCCCAATTATGATGCGACCGCCACCGCGGCGGTTGCATCTGGGATTTTAACATTGCAGCGGGTGCTGCTGGCTGCAGCACCCGCCGCAATGTTGAAATGTCATGTTGTGCATTGCCATGCACAACGTGGCAGGCATCGCGCGGTGCCTGACACCTTGTGCATGGCAATGTAGGGGGGTAAACAATTATGGTGATGGGATGCACACCTATTAGTCAATAATTCTCCATGTTTCTCAAAGTACTCCAAGAATGCGTGCCCACTGGTAAAATGCCATGCCCAAATGGCACCTAGGTAAACAACTGTTCGTAGTGGGGCGTCATCTCGCCCCAAACCAATCGCACAGCTCAATTGCACCACATGGCAGTCTGTTTAAGTTTTCCTCCAATTTACTCATTATCTTCCAAGTATTCCATCATTTTTAAATCTCACTTTGTGTTATCCAACTCTGTTTTCATCCACACGCGGAGTGGTATGCTATTTTCAAGGCTTCATATATTTGAGTTGTGCCCTACCTTGTGCATGCAAATGTAGGGGGGTACCATAGGTACCCCCAAGTGCAGCCCCCCACCCCCCTGGGGGCCCGCAACGGGCCCCCAAAGCGAATCCCCACCAGCCTTTCCATGGCGGCATTGCCGCCATGGAAAGGCCAGTTTCCGCACACATCCTAATATGGATGGCGGTGCCTGGTAGGCACCGCCACCATATTATGCCCCAACTCCGCCCGGCCGGCAGTCGGAACGATTGTCGACCGGCGGAAAAGCGGCGGACGCACTTTGCGTCCGGCGCGATACCCCCGCCATTATAATATGGCGGGGGTAAATCGGGTGGCAATGGCGGGCGGATCGCCACGGCCTGGCCGGCGATGGCGATCCGCCCGCCTTCCTAATCACCCCCTGAATTAGGTTTATTATCCAGCACTTTCCCTGAGTTTATTTTGTTTTGGAGTTGGAATAGTAATTTAATTAGGTTGACTATCCTGCACTTTCCCTGAGTTTTGTTAGTTTGGGATTTGGAATAGTAATTTAGGGGCCCATTACGATGGCGGGCGGAAGCACAACCGCCGTGCTGGCGGATGCAAAAACCACCAGTTACCGCCGGCACGCAGCAGTCCACACGCCCGCCCAATTACGATGCGAAAAGTAGGCCAAACACCGCTGGCAAGCCAGCAACACCGTCCGCCATCAAAGTGCGCCCGTACACGTAGCGGCGCAGCTCAATTGACACACACCGTCCGACGAAACACGTCCCGCCCGGCGTATAAATTACGATGCCGCAAACAAACGGCTCCCACGGCCAAGAGATACCGTACGACAAACCGAAGCGGTAACACGGACGCCGAGCACGGACAACGAAGAAGCGGCTCCCCCGAGCATGAATCCAGCACTGCAGGCCCTCCCCATGCTCCTGCTGATGCACCACCAAGGACGCAACGTACCGCGGAGACGCAGGTAGGCACACACACAACAAGTGCACGCAAACAGCGCACACAGTGCAAGGGCGGAAAAAGCGGACACCCCCCACCAGCGCGTGTACACTACACATCCACCATTGCATCCACATATGACACACAGGCCAAATCATAACATCGCGTAACACATGTGTACACACCACCTGGGACTAGGAACCAACAACCCCGTCACGGCCCCAAAGCGGCGATGACGCCGCCACACATGCGCACAACGCAGAGGCCAACCGCAGCGCCATGCATGCGTCGCACACAGACACAGGGACACAACCAAGCAGCACACACATCAGCCCCACCCCGAACGCACATGACACGTGACAGGCCTGCCACAGACATGTCCCCAACGCCCAATTCACGGACAACACCCAACGCCACACAACCGACGCACACATGTCAGTGAAGTCACGCAACAGCAGGACACACCCCAGTGTAACAAACATGGCGTAGCACACAGCGGCGGCAACACCAACTAGGAGAAGCAGGGCCCCTTCGGGAAGAGGAACGCCAGTACCACACTGAAACACCCATACCACCCTGCACATATGAACAAGACATATAAAACGGAACACCAAAGAGCCCGGGGACCGACAACAGGTGGCCCAAGAATAACATTCACACACAAGGCCCAACGCAGAGCGGAAAGGCAGCCTGCCGCCCACACAAGGGAGAGCAGACAGCACTGAATGACCTTTCATTCCAACTCCGAAACCACAGCCCTACGACAGAAGCCGGTGAATACAGCCATTGTCCAAGAATAGACCAACACAGGCATGCCGAGGAGACCGACCACAGGGCAGATAGCGCATATCACAGAAGCACACAACGGACGGGGAAGAAAGAAGAAAACACTCCCCCATGTCGGCCACATGCAAGTTAATTGGAAGGAGTCACACATCACTGACCTTGAACTGTCTGAGAAGCATGTGGGATGAGGGCCCGTGTCCTCCAAACAAGCCAACAGAACACAAGTCCTGTCTCCCTACGACTACACAGAGCTCACAGCAACCTCGGAGCGTGCACATTGCAGACTGCACACACATCCGGAGCACGCCACCACAACGCACCGCTGCGAAATGGCAACCGCAACACACCTACCCAACTACGCCGGACAGCTCAAGCTGTACAAAACCAACCTGTTACATATATTGGGATGCGATCTCCTGTCCCTGCTGAACGTAAGTTACCGACTGACTTACCGCATCACATTGTTCAGCTGCGTCATGCCCGTCTTCTACTGTCGGAGGTGTCCCTACCAGCATCCCGTGGAGATATGCCTCTCCAACCCGGCATGTCTAAAGGCGGACCTGCTACCACTACTCCTCCCTCTGGACGCACACGACAGGGCCTGCTCTGCCTATGGGGGCATGGCGTATGTGGCCAACATCGCACCCGCACTGAAATGGGACCACTGTGCCTCCACACGACGGATCATCGAGAACAGCTACATCGAATGTCACCCAGCATGCCCCATCATGGTCCTCCAAGGGACAACTTACGAACAACACCTTGACAGCCACCATCCGCTACGTTGGCTGGCAAACATGTACACCACCAATGACATGGAAGCCCTGCTGGACGGCATCGCATACCTGACAACCTGTAAATTCGTCGGACCACAACGCAGGTTCCCCGATTGACCTATGATGTCCAACCCCGCACCCATGCTTAGCTTCCGCACGGACTGGCCAGTCACCACCACAACAGCCATACCAAACGACCGGCAACTGTAACCACACCATCAACGACATCGCCATGACATCGGATATGACCGGGACATGCACACTGTTCCCCATCACATCCAGGAACACCGCATGCATCGTGGGAGGCAGTGGCATGGGGTCTGTGTATCGCACCCACATGGACGGAACTGCACGAACAACCAGGACACGACATGGATCCAGCACCCATGGACACACACACCGCTCAGTGGACATGAATAGGTCGCCTGGAGTCTGTGGGTGCTGCACCCCTCCCACCCCCGCCCCGGGAATCCCATACCAGGACCTTTGCATGGACGACAAGTGCATACAACAACAACACGACCCCAGTGACTGTGACATGTCCAGTAACCACCACAGTGCAACAACAAGTGGCACGCCGCTGCATGCACGCAAGCACATGCCCTGATGTCATCACACATGCACGCGTGCATGAGGAACAACCGCAGCAAACCTGTCACATGGAACTGAGATGGACTGTGCCCATGATGCCAAGCGGTCTGGTAGGCTACATGTATACCGTCTGTGTCAAAGTCCGCAGCTCCGCAGCTATACGTAAATGTACATTAGCACAGCCTTGGCCAAGCAGATGTAACTCTGAAGCCCACATCCCACATGCAACAGCCAATCACATGTAACCCCACACCCTATCCCATTTGCAATCATGCTCAGTATATCCTCAACATGTATTCCGCTGCCAGTAGTGTCCACTATACTGCATCACAGAGGACAGAAGACTCAATATAATGTTTGAAACCAAAACTGTCTCCGCTGACTCATTTCACAAGTACGAATGAGAGAGGATGAGAGTATGTGAAGTACACGGCAGTCGTGACATGACCATGTAGTCCACTGGTATTGGATGTCAACGCAAATGAGTAGCACAGCTGTGGAAGACACACATGTGTCGTGTGAAGTCGTATGGACGCAGTGCTCAGGTGGGTGGGTGTGACGGGTAGATGCGCACATGCCAAGTTGGAGCACGCCGTGTCGGGAGGGGTCATGAACAGTACACCACCGCTTCCCTGGGCATTGTGAGAGGACACCTGTCGGGGGGAGTGAACACGTGTGTGCACAGCAGCCGGGCACACGTACAAAGCGGTACCAGGCGCACCTCAGCCCACCCTCTGTGGACAAGCTGGATCCTGTTGTGCGCCCGCCATGCCCCTTGACAAGGCACACACAGCCCCAGTCGACCAGGTGTAACCCCAACATAGTCAATCCGCACAGGCGATACAGGGCACGGGATGGCAGTGGAGCATGGTGTGTGAGAGGTCTCCTCGCGCTCCTCCTGGTCATATCACGCAGGCAATAGAACCTCAACGTCTAGCATGGCACAAGTCAAATGGAAGTGTAGGGGGACGCACCACAGCACGAGCAGCACTGACGTCACGGGAGGTGGCTCGCACCATCCCATCCATTGCCCATTATACCAACCACACCACATGCCATTGCGACTAAGTGCAAGCGCGTGCGCCACCACCCCCGAGCCCTCCCCAGAGAGGCCAAAGAGTGAATGTGTGGGCCATCAGTCACAGACGGACGCGGCCTGGCCGCAAGGGCAGCCACAGCCACTGGGTGTCGCAGGTGGCGGATCCGGAAGGCGAAGACTGTGATGCATAGTCCATGCAGGCCGGGTCTCCATTTGGGGCACCACGCAGGTGGACGGCGTCCCGCAACACATCATACCCTGAGACAGCCCACTCGTGCAACTGGACCCACACATACACTCCTTGCCCTCTCTGGTGCGAGCTTGGGGCTGCCTGTGCAAGCGCTAGCCTCGCAGGTGCACATGCATATTGGGGGAGCGAGGGGAGGACATGAGGGCTGGGGCGAAGATGACTGTATCACTGTCAGTGAGTACAAGGGATGACCCAGATGTGGAAAGGAAGAGACGTGTCCCGTGTGTACTGCAACTAGTCGCCAATCCAACTACCCCCCATGTCCGGAATGTAAGCCCACACCTAGGCCCGCCCATCCGCCACATCGAACATACCACCAGCACGACAACCTTCCCATTCGAAACACTGACTGGGGGTGGCGACCAGTGAACAATCATGTGTAGCCTACCCACGCGTACATGTGGGCCCTCCATGATCCATGTCACCTGCGGCAAAGTCATGACATGCGCAATGAGGGAAGTGAGGAGAGCTGTCCGCCCCACGCACAGAAGGTGCATCAGCTCCACAGACCCAGCAGCGAGTCCAGCAGGGGTCACATGTGCAGGGGCAGCTGTGCCTGGTGTGAAGGCACATGCATATAGACAGCACATCGACCAATGTGTAGTCTGCCCACATCTACAGTCCATCATCATGCGGACATAGGAATTGAACACAGGGCAACACATCTTAGTGGGTGCACCCACCGTGACCAACAATGCGCAATCATCGACGTACCCGCCCTGTGCATGGCCCCCCACCCAACGGAGGCACATCCAGTGCCACCATCCCACACACACAAGCCTTCCACAGAACATGCTGTGTCCAATGGTCAGTACAGAGTCAGCGCCCATCTGGTGGATCCTGAACAGGAGACACATGCACACACATGCCAGCTCCCACTATGTACGTCTGCCACCTGGCACGTGCAATGTAACCTCTCACCTGTGACGTGTGACTGCAAGCACACAGCCGTCTTGGCATGGGGCTGTCAATGTGGACACCTGTCAATGTTTCGGGAGGTGTGATCCGTACAGTGCTGTACATAGGGTGCAGTGCTGACACCTACTACTGTCTCATATCCCCTCGTGCCACAGGTCCCACTTGTTTTGGCCGCTCAGCCTGTGCCCACATCGTCGTCGTCGTGTGCCATACTCATCCAGCCTCGGAAGCAGTTCCATGCTCAGCAGACATTCATGTTGCCGTGGCGTTGCCGCTTGACGAATATGCAGTCAGTCCCCATCAGCACGCCCCGCAAGTCATTGGGGCCTAGATCCCCATGTGCATGCACATGGCAGTGGTTTGTATCACTAGCCATTGCCATTGTTGGGAGACCTGTGTAAGTGTATTGTGGCCGTGCCGTCCCAGCTTGACAGCTGGGCTGTGGCTCATGTGCTTGCTCAGTCATGTCAGTGATGTGTATGCGAAATTGCTATGTGTTGTGTTGCTTTGACATGTGTCCACTGCCAATTTCCCTAGGCGGAGACCGAACATTGACCGCCCATACCAATTGCTGGCGGACATGGACGATACAGAGGTCATTAGGAAGTTTCGGCTGGACAGGCCAACCCTGCATCGACTGTGTGCCATGTTGGAACCCCATCTCCGTCCCCGCAGGGTGTATCCGACAGCTGTCACCCCCACGGCTAAGGTGATGGCCGCCATGCATTTCTTCGCCACTGGGTCATTCCAGCACACAGTGGGAAGTGGAGGAGGGATGTCCCAGCCCATGTTCAGCAAGGTGCTGAGGGATGTACTGGCAGCCATGATGCTGTACCGAAACAGGTACATCCGCTTCCCCAGGACTCGTGAATTGGCGGCAGTGAAGGGTGCATTCTATGCCCTTGGCAGAATCCCACACGTCGTTGGAGCCATTGACTGCACACATGTTGGCCTTGTTCCACCACAGGCCACTGAGCACCTGTACCGCAACAGGAAGCACACGCACTCCCTGAATGTGCAAGTGGTGTGCCTTGCGGACATGGTGATCACCCACGTGAGTGCAAAGTTCCCAGGCTCGGCCCATGACGCACACATAATGCGCAACAGCATCTTGCCACGACTGATGTCCAATCTGCAACAGGATCGTGGCTGTATTGTCGGTGAGTATGTGGAGTGGTGTAGCGTGCTGGTTGTGCGATGCTGTCCCCTGTCCAGTTGGAATAGCAACGGTTCTCTGTGTCCCTCACACCCAGGTGACTCTGCGTACCCGAATGGGGCATGGCTGCTCAGTCCATTGAGGAATCCTCGCACCCCAGCAGACGATCGCTACAATGAGGCACATGGGAGGACCAGACGTGTGGTCGAGCGTACCTTTGGCCTCCTCAAGTCCAGGTTCAGGTGCCTGGACCGCACCGAGGGTGCGCTGGCGTACTCCCCACAGAAGGTGTGCCAGATAGTGGTGGCGTGCTGCATGCTGCACAATCTGGCCATTCGGAAGCAGATCCCCCTCATCGTGGATGACGGAGATCAACCAGGGCCCCAGCCCGCAGACCAGGACAGCTCGAGTGAGGAGGACAGCGGAGAGGAGGAAGCTGGTAATGTGCGGCAGCAGCTCATCGCCCACTACTTCACTTGACGGTGAGTGTCCATGTACGACGGCTGATGTGGCTGTATCTGTGCAGGTGTGTGTGTGCTGTGTCAGGGTGGCCGTTTGTTCACTGCGTGCTGTGTGTCAACGCTCCATGGCCAGGGTTGTATGCCACTGTTGGTGGCTGTGGCATTGTGCCCTATTGCTCTGTGCGATGTGTGTACATTGCTTGTAGTTGTTGACATGTACTGTGTGATGGGTGTGTGACACACTCATTGAATGTGCTCCTGTTCTGTCTCCCACCCCTAGGTCCCTACAGGCCCTCCGGTTCCATTGCCATGCCACGCATCAGGTGCCTTTCCGCCCAAGGTGGCCGTTGTATTCCGTACAAATAAAACACAGGGCACAAACAGCAGTTTGTGTAAGAGGTGCATTTATTTCAAACTGTGACATGTGATTGTGTGTAAGGTGATGACAAAAGTGGTGCGTGCAGTGACAATGAGCTGTCGGTCATGGCTGCGTGATGCTCAGGGTGTACCCACTGGTTCTATGTCCATAGTCCAACACACACATGCCATCCAGATGGCTGTGTGGAGTGGGATCGTAGTCCAAGTCAATGCAGTGGGTGGTCAAGGAAGGCTGGCTGGCTGCCTCACTTGCGTCTGGAGCGTGCGAAGTCCTCCCGGGAGTTCTGTTTCCACTTCGGACGGCCCCTTCCACGTTTGCGAGGGGGTGCCTGCTTGCGACATGCTGGTGGTTGAGGTGTGCTCACTGGCTGTGGACGCAGGGGAACTGGACACTGCTGCTCGACCCTGCGCCCCGGCAGGTGGTGGCGGAGGGGAGCTGCTGTCCCTGGCTGTGACCTCACCGCCACCACCAGCTGGCCCATGAGGTCCACGAGTTGGCCCATACGGGCGTCCATGGACCTCAGCACCCCCAGCACCTCACGCGTGTCTGTAGCTGACCTGGCCCATTGTCCTTGGGCCTCTTCATAGGCCCCAAGGACTCTGGCCATTTGAGGCAGGGCATGGCTCCCAGGGGAGGCTGGCGTTTCCCTGACCCTGCTCCTCCTACCAGTCCTGCTGCCACCGGCCTGCCCACTAGCCACATTGCTCACCACGGTCCTCGCTGTGGCTCCCAGGGTGGATCCAGTCGGCCGGGCCACCACCTGCGCTGGGGCTGGTGCCAGCGAAGACGTGGTGGTGGTGGCGGCGGTGGTGGTCGGTGCGGCGATGGTGGCGGTTGCGGCAGTGGTAGTGGCCGCAATGACCGTGGGTGTGGCCGCAATGACCGTGGGTGTGGCCGCAATGACCGTGGGTGTGGCCGCAACGACAGTGGCAGCAGGGGGCTGGGAATGTTCAGCAGCCCTGGATGATGGGTTGGTGGGTAGGAGGGGTCCTGGGGAGCGGCTGGGCCCTGCCACACCAGATGGGCCTGCTTGGTGGTCCGTGTCCGAAGAGGTGGACAGATCCTCCACATCCGTGTGTCCTCGTTGGGGGCTTGTAGGCTGGCTGTGCTGGCTGCTGTCTCCATCCCCAGCATCCAGCAGTTCGTCACCTGTGGAGAGAATGAGATTTGTTATTGTGTTGCACCTGGCGAAGTATGTATTTGTCGTCTGACATTCACAGTTCGTGCAATCTCGTACATGGGTTTCCCGGAGGCGTGTGTGTGGCTGTACCATTTGTAGTTGTGTGTGCTTGGCAATGGGACTGTGTGCTGTGCACATGTGGCATGGGACGGATTGGCCATGCCGATGGGTGTGTTGCTGTGCCCCTACTTATTGTGACTCTGGTGTATGCGGGCTCCTGGCCCATCCTGGGTCTGGTTTGTACTTTGCTTTTGGTGTTCAAATGGGACGCTTAGGAACGCATATGGCAACATGGGGGCCATGCCCCAGATTCGCATTTGGGAGGGAATATGCTTTTGGGGTTCAAATGGAACGCTTAGGAACGCATATGGCAACATGGGGGCCATGCCCCAGATTCGCATTTGGGAGGGAATATGCTTTTGGGGTTCAAATGGGACGCTTAGGAACGCATATGGCAACATGGGGGCCATGCCCCAGATTCGCATTTGGGAGGGAATATGCTTTTGGGGTTCAAATGGGACGCTTAGGAACGCATATGGCAACATGGGGGCCATGCCCCAGATTCGCATTTGGGAGGGAATATGCTTTTGGGGTACATGCTGTGAGCCATGGGTGCCGAACGTGACATGTGTTGTGGCAGCATGACAGTGCATGGTCTGAGGTGTGTGCATGCCTGACATGGCCTGCATATTTGCTGTCTGTTGTGATTACTGGACATGGCATTGGACGCATCGTTATGAGTGAGTGATGGTTGTGTGCCAGCCAACGTATTGCAGTTGTCCCATCTCCTTGGTGTGCGTGCTGCCCTGTGCCATGTGCATCACTGCAGTGCTCGTGGGGGGTGTGGCCCATGTTGTGTGTTGTTGCTCACAGTGTGTCGTGCGCTTCATTGACTTCTGGCACATGGTTGGTCATGGGCATGTATCTTAGCGTGACTGCTGTATGTGTGGCAGCTGTGCGGATGACATGCCTTTCATGAGACTGGGGCTGACGGATGGGATGGATGTTATGTTGTATGTGCATGGTGTGTCTGTGTGTTTGATGGGTTCAGTGGTGTTCGTGTGCATTTATGTTGTTCCGCTCTGTTGCGTCTAGTGTTGTTTGTCTTACATAGGCGTAGTTGTGGGGTGTGTGGTTGACAGGCAGTAGGGGCTACATGGACAGGACTTCAATGGTGTTTCGGTTGTGTGTGATGAGTTGCACAGTGGCTGCCGTGTGGTACTATATTCAGTGTGGCTTGTGCATGCAGACGTGGCTCCTTGGGTGTTGCTGTGTCTGTGATGGGTCATGTGAGGTGTGAGTCTGTGGTTCATGTCCGTGTGCACATTGTTCACTTGTTCATGACGGTGGGCGGTGCTGCGTGTTCGTCTGCTACGTGACATGTCCCATGTGTTGGTCGTGTTACGGTCCTCATGCCTCCAGTAATCCAGCCCTGTCCAGTTTCCCACCTGCAGGTTGTTCGGGCGTGCACTGTACTGGATGCCACATGGTTCTAAGCGGGGGTGCTCCATGTTGCAGGTCTGTGGGGGTGGGGGGTGTTGTGGGTCGTGGTGGTGGCTGGACACCCACTGACACCGATTGCTGTGGACCGTGATGTCTACCTTTCGGCTGTCGTTGTGCACTGCGGTGGCTGACACGTGGCTGTGGGGTGTGGGGGATGCTCCTCCTTGCTGTGCTGTGGGACTAGGGGCCTGGTGTGTGTTGTACTTGGGCTGTCCACCCTCCCACCCACTGCACTTTGTGTTCCTGCCACTTACCTGTTACTTGTCGGTTAGTGCAGCTGTGGCGGACACATGGGTGTGGTGGGTGCTCGTTGTGGCGCTTCTGGCATATTTGGGGACCTGTTGGTGGTTACGTGGCTGGCTGAGTGTACACATGTCCCCACGCATCTTACAGTTGTTCTGTTTGGGCTGTGTGTGGTGGTGTCTGTTGCATGTGTGTGTGATGTGTTGTGTATTGTGTGCTGGATATGGGGGTGTTTGTCCCTGGGAGCTGTGGCATGGTGGTAGTGCATGTGAGTACATAGCGGTGTGCTGGTATACATTAGTTTGTACTTACCAGCCTCCACTCCCCCTGCTAATCCGGCGAGGATCTCGGGATGTATGATGACTCGCACCTTCTCCTCCCACGCTTTGAAGGTCTTGAAGAGCGCGGGATTCCCTCCGCCAGTGACGGCTGCCAGCTCTCTGTTCTTGGTCTCCTTCTTCTTGACCAGGCTCTTGACGTCATTCCACCGTTTGTTTATTTCAACTCTGTTCCTGGGCAGGGTCCCGACTGCATTGACCTGGTCTACGATCCGGTTCCACATTCTGTTTCTGGTGGCTAGTGGTGTGTGCTGGACCAGGTTCCCATAGATTTGTGGGTGCACCTTGATGATCTCGTCGACCATGACCGTCAGCTCAATGGGCGTGAACTTGGGCATTCTTTGTGGTGCCATGGTGTTTGTGGTGCTGGTGCGGTGTGTGTTGTGTAATGTGCAGGGGGTTTGTGGTGCCGGTGTTTGGTGGTGGTGGTGGTGGTGGTTGTGATGTGTGCGTTTCTGTGGTGTGCTGCTGTCCTTGCTGTGTCACTGTGTCCTCTCCTCTCCTCTCTAGTTTGCAATGTTGCAAGGGGTTGTGGTCTGTGGGAGTGCTGCTTTTGTACTTACCTATGTGGGTGTGTCCTCATGGTCTGTTGTTTTCAGGTGTGTTGTGTCTGGGGTTCTGGCCTTTGTAGTTTTTGTTTGTCCAGGGAGGGTGTTTTCGGGATGTGTACTGTGCTTGTGTATTTGTGCGTGCCTTGCTGTGTGGACTTGTTGGCCATGTTGTGTGCGATTGTTTTTGTCAGCGGATGGTTTCTGTGCAGGGACGTGGGCGCCATGGCTTCTGCCGTGTCGATTCTCATCGGCGTTGTTTGCGCAGGCGGGCGGTATATTTGTAGTTTTCCCGCGCTCATGGCGGTGCGATCGTAATCTCATGTGCGGTGTGTCGGCCGTGAGGGCGGGCGGTTTTGTGTTGTCGTGCGTGTTTCCGTCCGTGGCGGGCGGTTTGACTCCGACTCGGACGATGGCGGGCGGTATTTTGTGTGATTTTTCCGCCGATGGCGGTTTTCGGTTTGTGTAATCGTAATGGCGTGGTCGGTGTTCAGACGGTGTGTGCGGGCGGATTTTTGCCGCTTCCATGCCTGGCGGATTCTTTTACGCCGGGTATCGTAATGGGCCCCTTAATTAGGTTTATTATCCAGCACTTTCCCTGAGTTTAATTTGTTTTGGAGTTGGAATAGTAATTTTTTATGTTTTATTATCCATCACTTTCCCTGAGTTTATTTTGTTTTGGAGTTGGAATAGTAATTTAATTAGGTTTATTATCCAGTACTTTCCCTGAGTTTTGTTAGTTTTGGATTTGGAATAGTAATTTAATTAGGTTTATTATCCAGCACTTTTGCTGAGTTTATTTTGTTTTGGAATTGGAATAGTAATTTAATTAGGTTTATTATCCAGCAATTTCCCTGAGTTTATTTTGTCTTGGAGTTCGAATAGTAATTTTTATGTTTTATTATCCAGCACTTTACCTGAGTTTATTTTGTTTTGGAGTTGGACTAGTAATTTAATTAGGTTTATTATCCAGCAATTTCACTGAGTTGTGTTGGTTTTGGAGTTAGGTATAGTAAATTTTAATTGTATTAGTTGTTTTATTTTTTTATTTTGTATGTAAATTTTAATAAGAAAGGAGATGTATGTTAGTTATTCTTGTGAACATTTTTATTGGTTACACATATTTTTTTATTTTACAGTTTATTTGTTCTCATTTGCATTTGTTATACATTTTTTAAAAATAATGAAAGCATTATTCAGGTGTTTTGATGTTGTTCAAAATTTATTACAAAATATAATATATTTTTAATATACATTTTTCGTGTACAGTTGGAAAATTAACAATATTTTTTTAATACACATTTTGCATGTAGAATTAGAAAATTAACAATGTTTTTTAACATATATTTTTAATGTGCATATTGAAAATTAACAATATTTTTAATATATATATTTATTAAAACATAGGGGCCGATTCCGATCTGGGTCGGAAAGCTCTCCGACCGAGCCGGATCCGGAGAGATTTCCGACCGAGCCGGACTCCCGCAGTCTGACCGAGCGAGTACGATGCGGCCGTATGCTGCCGGACTCGATTCGGTCGGACTCCCGTTGAAGTCAATGGGAGCCGGTCGTACAACGCGTACATGGGCTCCCATTGACTGAATGGGCACGTCGCGAACAGGGGGGACCCCTACAGTGGGTACGCGTCGGTGCGACTCGCACCGTACATGCATGTGTAGGGGGTAGTAGGGGCAGGGTGGAGGGTAGTAAACCACGGATTACGGCCGAATACAGGTAAGTAAACATTTAAATAAATAAAACGAATTTCGTTGCGCGCATGGCATCGCATTTGGCGATGCAGCGCTCACAACGAAATTCGTTTTATTTATTTAAATGTTTACTTACCTGTATTCGGCCGTAATCCATGGTATACTACCCCCCACCCTGCCCCTCCCCCACCCCACGTCACCGCCCGGCCGGCACTCCTACCATGGACCGCTACTGGTCATATACTTACTTTGTGCTATATTTTATTGTATTTGTGTACGTAAATCTTTGGGGTCGATTCCGATCTCGGCCGGAAGCGCACCTAACAGTATTCGTCCGGAAAAAAACCAAGCCGAACGCGTGTTTCCCGACCGATTCGGACAGTCGTCCGAACGAACAAGTACGATGCGCATAACAGCCCAGATTCCGAGCGAGCCGTACTCACCCATTTTAGCTCCTGTTCCCCGCCCGAGCCGGATCCGTAAACGTCCAATCGAGTCGCACCGAACCAAATACACAGCACCTTCCGGCCGGACTAGTACTATGCGCACTCCGTACGCGCCGAACCCGTCGCTACGTCCGGCACGTCAGAGCATCCGGGAGAGCTGTACATAAGCTCCGATTCGCGCCACAATACGATCCACGGCTATGAGACGAACAAGCCAGCGACAAGTACGAGTCGAAGCCACGAGAAACCCGAACAAGACGAACAAACCATGAATCCTATCGCGCAGGTCCTACCAATACTCTACATCTATTACCGGGACCGGTACGGACGCGTACGGCGAAGACGGTAAGTCAAACACCCACTACACAAACAAACCACACGTACCCAACATATGTCACACACACATAGGGATGCAGAAATGACGTACACCAGCAACAGCAGAACCATAGGGGCGGGATGGCTACCACCAATGCCATACACACCCATAGGGTGATGGATGCCTACAACCACCACCACCCCTACTCAGGGGGGCCTGGATGCCTGTCACTAATACCATCCCCACTCATAGGGGGATGGATGCCTACCACTACCACTACCCCTACTCAGGGGGGCCTGGATGCCTACCACCACCCCTACTCAGGGGGCCTGGATGCCTGTCACTACTACCATCCCCACTCATAGGGGGATGGATGCCTACCACCCACACCACCCCTACTCAGGGGGGCCTGGATGCCTGTCACTACTACCATCCTCACTCAAAGGGGGATGGATGCCTACCACTACCACCACCCCTACTCATGGGGGCCTGGATGCCTGTCACTACTACCATCTCTACTCATAGGGGGATGGATGCCTACCACCCACACCACCCCTACTCAGGGGGGCCTGGATGCCTGTCACTACTACCATCCCCACTCATAGGAGGATGGATGCCTACCACTACCACCACCCCTACTCAGGGGGGCCTGGATGCCTACCACTACCTCCACCCCTACTCAGGGGGGCCTGGATGCCTACCACTACCACCATCCCCACTCATAGGGGGATGAATGCCTACCACCCACACCACCCCTAAACATAGGATGGGAAATGCATGACACAACCAGCATACTCCAACATAAGGAATGTCTGAAAATACATCCCACCAACACCATGACAAGTGTGTGTAGTCTGTGTCAAATGCCTACAACACTGAACATGACATTGAGCATACAATGTGACCACCTATCACATGTGTCACACATAAATGTGTGTGGCCTCCACAATGCAAGCAGACCATGACCACTGTAGCAATGGGGTATAACACCCCATCATCACAGTGACCAAAAGGTAAGTCTGGGGTCCATAGCTGAAGCCCAATTGAACATTGTGGCAATGGGGTCTAAACACCCATCACCACAGTGACCAAACGGGAAGTGTGGGGTCCATAGCTGAAGCACATTTTGTACATTGTGGCAATGGGGTCTAAACCCCCATCACCACAGTGACCAAAATGTGAGTGTGGGGTCCATAGCTGAAGCACATTTTGAACATTGTGGCAATGGGGTCTAAACACCCATCACCACAGTGACCAAAATGTGAGTGTGGGGTCCATAGCTAAAGCACATTTTGAACATTCAATCAATCAATCAATCACAGAATTTGTAGAGCGCACTACTTACCCGCGAGGGTCGCAAGGCGCTGGGGAGAAAAAAAGGGGGGGGGGTGCTGCTACTGGTCGAACAGCCAGGTCTCAAGTAGCCTCCTGAAGGTCAGCAGGTCTTGGGTCTGTCGTAGGCTTAGTGGAAGGGTGTTCCAGGTCTTGGCGGCGAGGTGTGAGAAGGATCTGCCGCCGGTGGTTGTTCTTCGAATGCGAGGGACGGTGGCAAGGGAGAGGTCGGCGGAGCGGAGCTGGCGGTTGGGGACGTAGAAGAAGAGTCGTCTGTTGAGGTAGGCTGGGCCAGTCTTGTGGAGTGCCTTGTGTGCGTGGATGAGGAGTTTGAAGGAGATTCTCCTGTCGACGGGGAGCCAGTGCAGGTTCCTCAGGTGGGGGGTGATGTGGCTGTGGCGTGGTACGTCGAGGATCAGGCGTGCGGAGGCGTTTTGTATGCGTTGCAGTCGCTTGATGAGCTTGGCCGGGGCTCCCGCGTAGAGGGCGTTTTCCATAGTCGAGTCTGATACTGACGAGGGCCTGGGTGACTGTTCTTCTTGTATCTGTCGGGATCCACCTGTAGATCTTGCGAAGCATGCGGAGGGTGTTGAAGCAGGAGGAGGAGACTGCGTTGACTTGCTTGGCCATGGAGAGCGTTGAGTCGAGGATGACTCCCAGGTTGCGTGCATGGTCGGTGGGTGTCGGGGCTGCTCCCAGCATCGTTGGCCACCAGGAGTCGTCCCAGGCTGAGGGGTTGGAGCCGAGGATGAGGACCTCTGTCTTGTCCGTGTTCAGCTTTAGTCGGCTGATCTTCATCCAATCGGCGACGGCCTTCAGTCCTTCATGGAGATTGGATTTGGCGGCGAGGGGGTCCTTGGTGAGGGAGAGGATCAGTTGAGTGTTGTCGGCGTAGGAGATATGGGGTCTAAACACCCATCACCACAGTGACCAAAAGGTAAGTGTGGGGTCCATAGCTGAAGCACATTTTGAACATTGTCGCAATGGGGTCTAAACCCCCATCACCACAGTGACCAAAATGTGAGTGTGGGGTCCATAGCTGAAGCACATTTTGAACATTGTGGTAATGGGGTCTAAACATAGCAAAACCAAAGGGGATGATGGACGGAGTGTTGAACATTGCAAGCACTCACCCCCAGTCAACTGATCTGGGTTTAATCCATCATCATTCTTTAGCTCACTCCGCCACCCCAGTTCAGACATGGCCATATGCAAATCAGTCTGACCCTGTGCCTCATGGGAACAGTCCAGCCCGAACTGCCAAGCCATGTCTTCCCTGGACCGGAAACAAGCATCCTGGGACCGGTTTCTGGCTTACAGCCGTCATCAGCCAGGCTATCTTGAATCCAGTGGCAAAGTGAGCAAGGGACCCACGTCTGGGCATACCCAGCCAACTTAGGGCGAACATAGCAAAACCAAAGGGGATGATGGACGGAGTGTTGAACATTGCAAGCACTTACCCCCAGTCAACTGATCTGGGTTTAATCCATCATCATTCTTTAGCTCACTCCGCCACCCCAGTTCAGACATGGCCATATGCAAATCAGTCTGACCCTGTGCCTCATGGGAACAGTCCAGCCCGAACTGCCAAGCCATGTCTAAACACCCATCACCACAGTGACCAAAAGGTAAGTGTGGGGTCCATAGCTGAAGCACCTTTTGAACATTGTGGCAATAGGGTCTAAACCCCCATCATCACAGTGACCAAAAGGTAAGTGTGGGGTCCATAGCTGAAGCACCTTTTGAACATTGTGGCAATGGGGTCTAAACCCCCATCATCACAGTGACCAAAAGGTAAGTGTGGGGTCCATAGCTGAAGCACATTTTATACATTGTGGCAATGGGGTCTAAACCCCCATCACCACAGTGCCCAAAAGGTAAGTGTTGTAATGGGAAAAGCTGCAAATGCCAAACAGCATGGATGATTCCTGGTCACAGAACAACAAACACATCAGTGGCAAAGTAGTGCTTGTGTCCCATAGCAACATACATTGGGTGAGGCAAACAGTGCAGTGCAAATAAGATATACCTTTGGCCATGTGCAGACAAACATCACCCATGGGGGCTGACATTGTCAACATTCCTCAATAACACAATGACAGAAGTGACCATCATAATGCAGCCCCACATATCTGCACCAATGGGCACACAAATGTAGATATCCTGTGGAGACTGTAGATGTCAGGTGAACAAATACCATACCATGGCAGCAATGGGACATACAAACCATGATCATTGTGCTGACTGATGACCTAGGAGTCCCAGGGACAGCAGGGAAAAGCCAACAAACAACATACAGCCAATGGCACACTAAAGATATGCCAATGCAGTGGTGCAGATGCACAAACACAAACAGGCAGCCTCACACTGCATATCAAACACAACAGGTGATGGGGGGGGGTGTGCCAGTGTCCCCAGGCAACCACACAACACATGAGGAGGCCTGAATCACAATTACACAGATGTGTATACAGTGCCACACAAAAGTAACTCATGGATCGGATTCCCCTATCTGGGCAAACAGGCATTGTTAGATGAGAGGGAGCCCAAATTACACATGTCACACAAGCTTGTAGGAACAGCAAATAACACAGCAAGAGACAGACCCACCACAGCACTACCCCCAGGGACCCCACATTGTGGTGACCCTGGCCTGCATGATAATCCCACTGTGATGACAAAGCTAGATGTCGTTCACACTGTGAACCACAGTCATGTGTCCTGAGCAACAAACTACCATCACACCTACACAAGCACAAATCAATCAGCACGGCCTGTCAGCCAAGGCCAACATGGAGGTAGGGGTCTAGCCGTGCAACAACTCTCATTTGCACACACTCAACACCACACACCTTGATCTCCACCAATGTGCAGCAGTGAAACTCACATGGACTGGTGACATTGCACATGCACCCATGACAATCCCAGGGGTGGTGGTGGGAAGTAAGGTGCAGAAACCCATCACACATGGCCAGTCAACAAGACTCATGAATGTCTGACACACTGCACAGTACGCTGTACATGGGCATGACGTGAAATCCACCACACTCAATGTGATCCCGGACACAGTCACACACCAATGAAGAAGTCAAGGTCACCCACAAAGAACACACATAGACAACTTCCAACATTGCAGCTCTGACCCAGAGGAGTGGCAGCAGTCACACGCACAACGTGTCACAATCACTGAAAGCTAACACAAACTGTAAATTACATGACTTGTGTAACCAACAAGTGCCAAGGGGAATCCTGACTGTGTCTCATCTGCGTTTGCCCACAAACTCAGCCCTGACAGCAAACACACCTATGGATGACACCCTGATGACCAGTAATGTGCCATGCACCCACATCCCAGAGAACCCAGTGCGAAGATTTGGGGGGAACATAGGTCAACTCAGCAAGCATCACAAACAGGAACATCACTAGGGATCCCAGCCTGTGTTGCAAAATGGAAGTGAACACACACAGACATGCTCACACAACCCACACCTTGGGCTCAGGCAATGTCACGGAATTACACACTGCCATGAGGGCACTCCACTCCTGTGTAAGGAAAGCTGTGCCATACGTTGTCTCTGCAGGGCTCTATCATGTCAGCAGTACACTTGGTCACTCAGTCAACAATTAGCACAAAATGAAGGCTCTCGTCACATCAGCCTGGTCATGGGAGTGTCACCGAAATCATCTGTACAGATCCAACACACATGTATAGCAAGTTGCACTGATCACACAGATGAGTCCTTCCCCATTGATGCCCAAACTTGCATGTCCAGTGGAGATGGTCACACGGTCAGGGAAACAGACAAATTGAACAATGGCAAGCACAACTGGTGTGCATGGGTGTAAGCCACAGATGTGATATTGCAAATAAATGTAGGAAATCACATTGGCAAATATTGAAAACATGACATCCTCATATTGCTGCAAAGGATGACATGGCTACACACCAGGATAGGACACATTCCCCCTGGACCACATGGGGTCCTGCACAGTAACACTTCATTTTCATGATATCAAATATCACCATCACTGCAGTAAGGGCATGGTTAACATCATGTACATCTGAAGCTAAACCACCAGAGAACAGAAAGGAGCTTTATTCAGCATATGTGTCTGAAAAATGAAAGTCCTGCAAAAATACAAAGGCCAATGGCCAGTCCAACAGTTCAGTCCGAACAGGGTGACAGTGGCAGATGTCACCCTCTGCTTGCCTGCACTGATATGAAGCAGGGACATTCCCCTCAGAGGGGCATACGGGGGGCAGGCCAGGCACCGCAGGGACAGGATCAGGGCTCACCAGAAGGAGGATGTGAAGGGGTGGCTGGTGCTGGAGAGTCACTGACAACTGCAGTGGAGGTGTCTGACATGGTGTGTGCCGGCACAACTGGGGGGCATGAGTCAGATGGTGTGGGTGCCGGCACGACTGCAGTGGTCCGGCCAGATGGAGTGGACAGGTTCCCCACTGCAGTGCCCAAGTCAGACGGGGTGGTAGTGGACTCCACTGCAGTGCCTATCTCCAGGGGAGTAGAATGGGGTTCAGGTAAGGTGGGCAGGACTGAGGGGGAGGACACGGTCTCCACACCAGTGGCACAAACATGTGCAGCGGGGGGTGTGAGGCTGGAAGAGCAAGTGGTGGGTGGAGAAGGCCGGATCATTTTGGGGATGGTGTATCTGTGGGTGGGGGAACCTGGGGCAGGGTGTGGTGGGGGAACCAGTGTTGTGGGGGCCTGAGGGATGGAGGAAGGAGACTGTGTGGTTGAGCTGCAGGGCGGTGGCGGGGTCTTGCTCTTCCGGGACCGGGGGACTTGCGTGTGGGGGCCTTAGTCTGTCTGTGCCTGGGGGAGGGTGTCCGGGGGTGAGGGGCACTCCCCTCTGTGTGGGTGGACTTCCTCTTCCCCCTGTATGCTGGATCAGCTAGATCGGAGGGGAAGAGGCCGAGGTCACAGAGGAAGGGCTGCTGTTTAGGTGGGGTTGCAGGTGAGGCAAGGGAAGGGGTCTTGGAGGGAGAGGATTTGGAGGACTGCGGCGTGACTGTTGATGCCTGTGTGTGTGTCTGTTCCCCATCCCCTGTGGGTGTGGTATCAGTCCCCTGAGAATGCTTGTGTGCACTTTTTGCCTTTGTTTTGGGTGTTTCTGTGCTGCTTGTGTCTGTGTGTTTGGGTGATTGTGCAGGTGTGCATGTGCTTGGGACAGGTAGGGTGCCAGGAAGTGTGGATGGGGCAGAGGTAGGAGGGGTGAGGGACTGTTGGAGGAGGGACACTGCTGCCGCCAGGGAGGAGTCCATGGACTTATTGCTCCTCTGTAGGGCAGACATGCCAGATGAGATGCCCTCCATGAACGACACCAGGTGTGTCAACAGAGTGGTGTGTGCATGGAGGACACACAGCATAGCTGTCTGCCCTACATGGAGCTGGCAAAGTAGGTACACAGACTCCTCACTCAGGGCAGCAGGGGACACAGGGGCAGGGGGTGCGGTGCCTGGCACGAAGGAGACACGCTCCCGAACACGGGAGCCTCCACGGACTTCTGGAATGGGAGCCGATGGGAGGGCGGTGGTGGTGGTGGTGGTGGTGGTGGTGGCGGGGCCAGCCATACTAGCTGGGGTGTGGTGGCTGCTGACACCCGCCTCCACAAGGGAGTCATCCTCCGAGCTGCTGTGGTCCTCAGCTGAGGTGGATGGTGCTGAGGACTCCTCGGTGTGGCTCCCCTCGCCCTCCGTGCCACTGGGTCCCTCCGACCACTCATGGCTGCTGACCCAGCCTGGCTCTGCAGTTCCTCCTGGTCCGTGGAGCTGTCCCCTCCTGTGGCCGTGGATGTATCTGCAAACAATTAGGGAAACAGACAAACATCAGTCACCTGCACTGACCGCACACACCACAGTAAGTACAGCACATTACAGAGCAAGCCCTGGCATCCTTAGTTGAACATTGCCAAAAGTGCTCACACAGATTAGGAGAAGCCAATTGTCAGTCTGATGGTCAACCATGGCACTCACACCCCTCCTGGCCTTTGTAGTAGGGTTCTGTTCTACCATATAACACAGACCTATGTACCTTTCTGCTCTGCCCATGAAACATGGCACTCCCATATAGGCCCCACCAGTCAGGCCCTGATAGATGACCTAAGCTGTCCATTTTTCTTTTAGCCTTTTAGTACCTGTCACAGTGGTCCACACCCCCTAAGATACATACACTTAGGCCCAAACCCACCTCCTTAGATGCACACACACATGTAGGCCCAAGAGGCCACTGCCTCATGCTACCATTTTTCTAATACAACAAATCTGGTAGGCCTATCTGACCTGACAGCAGGGACCTGTGCCATCCACGGCGGCACCAGCCCCCCCCTTGTAAATGTCCACAGTCACAAGAATAAGGTTAGCCCACACGTATGTGACACTCTGCTGGTACATCTTGCTCTTTCACAAGCAATGTTTGCAACATTTTTACTTATGAAACTTTCAATGCTAGCTCCACTGAAACTGAAAAGGCGGCTCCATGACAGAGAAATAATATATAAAAATCTCAAATTCTGAGCATCTTACAGTAAAAGTTAACTTTTCTTATGTTTGCGGTCAAGAGCACCGACCACCTGCTAAAAGCCCCTGTTTTCACCATGATACCACTTCTCTGTTCTTCAAAAAACATTCCACAGTTACTGTAAGCGTGTGGTCAAGGACCCACGTCAGGGACCACGTCAACTGTGGGTAGGAGTTCTGCATCAAGCCATATAAAAGCTTTGCACCCATGTCCACGCCCTGAACTCTTCATACCAGTGCATTGCATGGGGAGGGTTCACGGTCGGCCGTTCTCCTGATCTTGGGCCTAGAAATTCTACTATCAAGTAGGTAATGCTCTTTTCTTATTGCTAGCCTTTTGCCTTTGTCAGCCTCTCCAATTTAGCTCATCCACACCCAAGTCATTGCATACATCCTAGCTTAAACTGTGTAGCCTTGGATGGTTCATGCTCTCTTATAGAAGATGTGTCTTCTAGGCGCTTGCCTATTCATGATCCCTCTTTTAAGACTTGCCCCATAGGCTGTAGCTCACAGATAGATAGTTACATAGATCTTTGTGCTTCACTTAAAATATGATTTGTAATATTGTTGATGCTTTCATTTTCATCCTGCTCATGTGTTGACGAGCAGCATCAAATGAACAGTGCTCGGTGTTACAGAATTACTTAACAAAGTGCCACTGTATTTCACACCGTTGTTCCTTCTTTTCAAGTGAACGAGCAGAGTGCGGGTCGTGCTCTCATGAGCCGGTAAGCAGAAGGGTGTGACCACCCATTTACCCTCAAACAGCTTGCACCCATCTGTCTGGTGCCTGCCGGATGGTAATACCCCAGTGTGGACACATGCACCACCTACCCAGTTGTTGGACATTGCAGGGATCACGGTGAAGTATGTGAACATGCACACATCACATCTCTTGCCCCTGAGTCAGTACAGGTGTCCGGATGAAGGGATGGCCAGAGTCTAATTTGAGATGCATGTGATGCATACCAGCACCAGACACCATGATGCACCCATATCCTCATAGTCAATGCCACAATGGGGTGTATGTTGCACATGTCACTCCCCTGCAGGATCACTCTTAGGAAGTTTAATGCCATGGCACATGCATGCCTGCAAAGTCATACATCACTGTCTCCAGTCACATGGGCAGGGCAGCCAGCCAACAACAGTCTGCACTGTGTCACAATCCTAGGTCATGGGGAATGCAAGTTCTGTAGCTGACAAGTGCACATGTCCATCTCCCCCCCACCACATCATCTGAACTCGTATTTATCCACGTCATACCAATTGGACATATGGGAGACATGAAACACAACTCTATGAACCTGAGCACCTCACAGTCTGCTGTGAATGAAAAACAGCTGCCTGAACTTCTCAGTCGCATGCACCAGTCTGCACAGTCAAGTGATCAAACAACTATATGTCACCCAAGTATCGTCTCACATGGTCACATCTCAGATGGCATGCTGAGCCATAACCGATAAACAGCCCAGTAGTCCTGACAACGAAGCCACAGCACAATGACACAGAGGCAGACACCTGAGGGAACATTTCACTGAGCACAACGTGTCAGCTGATACACGGGAGTGGGAGTACAGAGTGCATTGTATGCCCTGGAGTAGGCATGACTGTCCTGCTCCACGTGAAAGAGAGATGAGCCCTGGACAGTAGGCATGTGGCTAAGCATGTGTGACACACTTGATATACATACTCCTGAGGCCCAAACATTGTTCCCACCCGCAGCATGGGGGTGTGCCAAATACCCCAGGCACATTTGGTGAGTCAGATCAGCAATTGGCACACATATCAAAGTTACACGCAGATTACATGTCAGAACTCAGGCATTGAGTAAGCATTTGACCCACCCATGAAGCCCACCACAAAGGTACGGTAACAAATGCTGGCCCCCACCCTGAGCTAAGCAAAATGCAAGGACACAGTACCCAAGTGACACAATTTCCAGACTGTAAGGGCCACACCTGGGTATCAGATGAGGAGTGGGCATGTCACAATTGAGGGACATGGGTCCTGGACCACAAGACTGATGTACTGTGGAGGTTTGACCAGGCCAGAGGAGGGCACATAGCATGTCAGACAAAGTTCACAGTGCAGTCATGGACTCACCCCTCCTTGCTGCTGTCTGGCCTTCAGCTGCCCATCCAGGTCAGGGAAGACCACCGCCAGGATCCGGAGCATGTGGGGGTCAGGGTCCGGTGTCCGCCCCTCCTGCGAGGAGGCGACAGCTTCAGCTGGACCCTTGCGATCCTCCGGGTCCAGCCCCGAAGGTCCTGCCACCTCTTCTGGCAGTTGCGGATCCGGCGCTTGTAGTCCCCCACGGATCTTACTGCCCGGACGATGGTCAGCCAGATCTCCTGCTTCTGGTGGGCATCAACCTGTGAGGATGACAAAGTGAAAGAGGCCATTACTACACATGCAACATATCCGTGCATCACACAGTTGGATATACATGTCTCAATCACAGGGGCACATGATGTACACAGTAACCCTGGGCAAAGCACTACGCTACGCTCGCGTAGTTTGCGAAGTTTGCGCTACTTCGCACAACGCGAATTGCACGTTGCACAGTGCAAACACGCGTAGCGTAGTGCAGCAGTCATTTTTTGCTTGCTCGCGGTCCTCAACATCAAGTTGATGACCGCGAGCAAGCAAAATGACATCCCGGCGAGACTTTTTCCTCGTTCGCGATCAGCAACATCAAGTTGCCGATCGCGAGCGTGGAAAATAAACCTGCCGGCGAGATTCTCAACGCGGGGAGGTCAGGTTTCTCATTGCGAGTGGTCGCGTATGCTCGCGACCGCTCGCGATGAGAAACTACCAGTCTGCGTTGAGAAAGCTGCCGCTCGAGTAAAAATCTACTCGAGCGGCAGTAAAAGACAGCTCGCACTGTGCAAGATGCCCTTTTCAATGATTGCACAGTGCGGACAAGCATCCGGCACTGTGCAATCATCGCGAACAGCGCAAAACGCAGTTCGCGTAGTGCTACGCGTAGTGCGAACTGCACTTCACGTAGCTTCACGTAGCGCTACTTCGCGAACTACGCCCAGGCTTAGTACACAGGCAGTGCAACTATGGCTATGAACAGTTTACCAGCAGTTACTAAATGGTATCATTGCTTGGGAAGTAAAACCTTGTTGGAATGCACAGTTACTGCACTATACCTGTTCAGTGCATGTAACTACACACTTTGGGGGTGAGAACTACTCAGTGAGCATGCTAGCCAGTGGTGTGCACACTGTAAGCCTTGCTAGTCAGACAACATGCACATTTAGTAAGGCAGTGGACAGCACACTCACCTGCTCCCCTGGTTTCCCATACAGCTTGCTGTACTGTGGAAGGAGGCTGTCCAGCAGGGCCTGGTTCTCCTCAGTGCTGAAGGCTGGGGCTCTCTCCACAGTACGTGCCATTGCAGTAGCCAGAGGATGCAGAGACAGCAGCAGTGTTGGTGGCAGATGTCGTCCTGGAGCATGTAGTGCAGGCAAGTGAGCTCTCAGGGGAACAGCCAGCATTATATGTGTGCTGCAGAGGCAGATACTGTCCCATGTGTCCAAAGTGATAGGTCCAACTCGTTTGCATCTTCTGAATCTGGACAATCCATGGAATTGCACCACTTATACACGCCCACAGCATCCTTCAAAAGTTAAACTTCATGACACCCATGAATTTGCAACATTGTTGTGGCTGGCCAACTGAATTCACTGCATCAGACTCGTTACAGATTCGAAAACGCGTCCGTTGCAATGCCAGGCCCTAGCCAATGCGTGCGCACCGATCGGTCCATTGCTGTACAACGCGTATTCCGGGAAACAACGCGTACCCGCTCACATCATATGCAATGGCCAATGCGTGCGCACCGATCGGTCCATTGCTGTACAACGCGTACCCGCTCACATCACATGCAATGGCCAATGCGTGCGCACCGATCGGTCCATTGCTGTACAACGCGTACCCGCTCACATCATATGCAATGGCCAATGCGTGCGCACCGATCGGTCCATTGCTGTACAACGCGTATTCCGGGAAACAACGCGTACCCGCTCACATCATATGCAATGGCCAATGCGTTCGCACCGATCGGTCCATTCCTGTACAACGCGTACCCGCGCACATCACATGCAATGACCAATGCGTGCGCACCGATCGGTCCATTGCTGTACAACGCGTATTCCGGGAAACAACGCGTACCCGCTCACATCATATGCAATGGCCAATGCGTGCGCACCGATCGGTCCATTGCTGTACAACGCGTATTCCGGGAAACAACGCGTACCCACTCACATCATATGCAATGGCCAATGCGTGCGCACAGATCGGTCCATTGCTGTACGACGCGTCCCTGTACAGGTCACTCGCATATGTCACCATGCTTGTCACTGGTGAACGTATGCCAGCCACATATACTTGCCAGGGACTCAGGGGCACACCTACAACACCACAGCCTGTCCACACTGTATCCTAAGGCATGTAATGCTGCATTACCTTTTCTGTGTATGGGGGTCAACATGTGGTTTTTGGGGTGGCACTTGGGGGCAGCCACTCCCAGGCTGTGCACGTGTTCATGGGGACAGGATCCTTTGTGTGTTGTGCACATGACCACTGTGATGTGCAACAGTTCAGTTCAGAGCATGTGGTATGGTCACATTTCCAGGTTGTGTATGTGTATGTCATGTCACATACCCCCAGAGTCCCATGTGGGAAGGTATGTACGTCACAGGGTGACCCATTGCCACAATAGTGATGGCCCTCCACAGTCTGTGTGCATGTTGTGTTTCCGATGTCTCTGATTCCATGTGCACAATGGGAGACAGTCTCCACATCCACGTTGTTTGTGCATGGACTTTGATGTTGTGCGTGTGTGTGTCACAGACATCCATGTCTGTCCTGCAGAGGCAATAGGGGCCACTACCTGTGGGAGTCATGGTTGTTATCCTGGTGTGTACATGATGCGCCATGTCATGCCAGTGTCCATGTGGCAATACAGGGTCCCTGGGAATCTACCTGTCAATGAGCTGTGATGCCTGTGGCGCACCTGTCCAGACATGTCACTGTGGTGTGTGTTTGGAACGTGACAGCAGTAAATGGGTACTGTGACACAGCCTAATGATTTCCCATTGCCCAACCTGGAACCTGTTGTCAACACATGTTGAACTGTGATGTTAGATGTTGGCCATGTAGATGCCATATCTGTCCATACAGAACAGCACACACATCAGGTTCTTGTGTCTCGTAATGATGTATCATGTGATATTAAGTATGGTCAATCCAACATATGTGGGGTGACTGACAATCTTTCTTTCTTCACCTATGCACTGCAGGGCACCAGCTGTCCATAGACCATTCCCTGACCTTGCAACGATGGTGGAACTGACTGCATCCGACGGTACCACTTCACCAGGCAGCTGATAGAGGATTTGGCAGTGCGCTTGGCCCCACATTTGCAACCTGGCCGGCCGTACCCTACAGCGCTGACCCCCAAGGTGAAGGTGATGGCAGCCCTACACTTCTTTGCCACCAGTACCTTTCAACACACTGTGGCGTCTGCTGGTGGGATGTCACAGACTATGTTCAGCCGTGTGCTACGCGATATTTTGGAGGCAATGTTGAGATGCCTGAACCAGTACATCTATTTCCCTAAACGTCAACAACTCACTGACGTCAAGAGTGACTTCTATGCCCTGGGGAGGATGCCACATGTTATTGGCTCCATTGATGGGACACATGTGGCTTTGGTACCACCACAGGCACATGAGCAGGGATACAGGAACCGCAAACATTATCACTCGATCAATGCTCTGGTGGTATGTCTTGCAGATATGAGCATCTCACATGTGTGTGCCCGTTTCCCTGGTTCGGCACACGATGCCTACGTGATGAGGAGTAGTCGCATCCCGAGGATGATGTCACAGATGCGGAACCAGCGTGCCTGGCTTGTCGGTGTGTACTGACTTTGTACCATTGTGTGTGTTCTGCTATGTTGTATTCCGCCCTCTTTTCCAACTCAGCTAATGTGCAATTGTCTGTCTGTAGGTGACTCCGGATACCCCAACATGCCGTGGTTGCTGACACCCCTCAGGAACCCTGTGACACCAGCCCAGATGTGCTACAAAGAGGCACATGGTCGGACCAGGAGAGTGATCGAGCGGACATTTGGTCTCCTGAAGAGCCGCTTCCGCTGCCTGGACAAGACAGGAGGGGCCCTCCCATATGCCCCAGCAAAGGTGTGCAAGATTGTCATTGTCTGCTGCATGCTACACAACCTGGCAGTGCGGAAGGAGTTGCCTCTCATCCTGGATGACGATGACCAACATCTGCCACCTGTGGAGGATCCTGGCCTGGGCCACGATGCCAGTGATGATGATGATGATGATGATGGTGATGTCCGCACACAGCTCATCACCAACTTCTTCAGCTGAATGTGAGTATCCAGAGAGTTGTCATGTCAATGATGTGAGTTTGCATGATATGTGTGGGTGGTGCTCTGGTGCTGTTTGAGTGTGGCCATGTGCTACTTGACTGGATGCATGCAGCGATGTGTCCTTACAGGTGGTCTGTACTCCCCAACAGTGTTGACATGCTAACTTGGTTTTGTGTAGGTATCTTGTGACATGTATTGGGCATGAGTATTGCAGTTCTGTCCTGTTCTTCAGTGCTTTTGACTGTGTGTCATGTCTGTCCTTCACAGGGTGCTTACAGAGTTGTTTGGTCAACTTGGATCCCCCGACACCATGATTCAGCTTTCAGGGTGGCAGCAGTCGTTTCCCTACAGGTGATGTGATACACACCCCTGGACTTTATATCTTCTGCACTTTTTGACTGTGTGGCCACTGCCACGTGGGATTACCTTGCATTTGTAGTGGAAACAACATGTTACAAATGTGTAATAAACCTGTGCTTCACTTTGGGATGTGCGTTGTCTGTGGTCACACATCTGACTGACATTTGCTTACTGCACCTGTGGGCTAGTTAACACAGACTCTGAATAGGTGTGGTGTCTGTGCATTCCACAATATTTCCTGGCAAAATCAGTGTAGGCAATGAGTCCGATGGCCCTGGTGTCTATGTGTTGTGTAGCCCTAGTGGTGTGTCTCCCTCATATGTGTCACGTCGCCATGACTCACATGACGGTGTTGAACTTGCTGTGGCAGTTAGCATGCACGGTGTCATTTAGCAGATCATCATCTCCGTGACAAAAACAACGTTGGAATCACAACAGAGGCAAGTATGGTGTATTAGTGAGTTTATTACAGACATGTGTGAGGATAGTGCACAGGATGGTGGGTGCTGTACATTGGGATTGTAATCCAAAGTTCCCAGATGAGTTGGAAGTCTTGGTAGCAGAAACGTCCTGAGTAAAGTCAACAGTCATCTGATACATTGGTCCAACTTAAACTCCCCATGTCATGTGGGAGAGTTGTGTTGCATTCGACAGGGTGAACAGTTTGCACACAAAGGAGAATTTCCAGAACAGGTGTTGGGTTCCTGGGGGATGTACATGGCCATCGACCTCTCAGTTTCCCTTCCTCGGATGACCCCTCTTCTTTGGGGGGGGGACCCTCACGTGCAGGCTGCTGCGGTGCAGGGGACTCTCCGCCAGAGTCCTCCTCCCTCCCTGTGGCAGTTGCAGTTGTTGCAGCACCAGATGTTGTGGGCACACAGGGAGGTGTGGCCATGTTGGTGCTAATCTGGCGGAGGCATGTAAATATGTCCCTATGCACCGCTGTCAGTTCTTGCAATGTGTCCCACTTGGACTCCATGCCAGACATGTGTGTCTCCACACGGGACATGTGTGTCTCCACACGGGACATGTGTGAGTCCAAGCGGGCATGATGGGCAGCCTGCTGCTGTTGAATGTCCTTGAGGATCCCCACTACCTGGGTGACCTCTCCGGTGCTATTCTGGTACGCATCAGCAATGCGTACCAGTTGTGGGTCATCATGCAGTCCAGACCCCTCTGCAAACAGCGACATATGTCTACCACCCCTCCTACCACCCCTGGCGACACGTGCGGGACCTGCAGTGGCACGCACAGGTGACCCTAGGCCCCCTTGGGGGTTGTTGCTGGGGTCGTTGTCCGTAGCTCGACGTTGGGCCAGGGTCTCTGTGCTGTTGTCATTGGTTGTCCTTGGTCTGTCCGTGTCGGCGGGGGTGGTCTGTGTGTTGGCAGTTGTTGGAGGAGTGGGTGCAGGGGGTGCAGATGTTGGTCCTGCTGGTGCTGCATGATGACTCACGCCGGAGGGGCCAGGTAGGTCTTCGCCATCCGAGAGGGGCAGAGGCTGTTCCACACCAGTGCGCTCAGTGTCCCCCGGAGCCTGGGACTGGGACTCCTCCTCATCTGCTGCTGTGTCCCCATCATCACCTGTTTTTGGAAGAGACACACAATGTATGTTATGTTTCTACAGGCATCAATGGTTCACACACCTGACAGTTGTGACTGTACCTCTGGATGCGGGCCTGTACATTGCATTGTCCTAAGTTGTCACAGTAAGAGGTTGATATTGGTGTAGCACATTGTCCTGCAAACCTGAGCCATTTCAATGTGAATGTTGAGGTGTGTGCATGGCCAGCATTGGTTGTATTTGGTGGACATCCGGCCCTCCTTCTCCACCCAGCCTAGTTATCCCACCATGAAGCATGCCACCCTTGCAGTGGGTTCAGGTTGACTCTCAGGATGTCAGTCAGTGGTGTCCTGCTGTTGGTTGGTGCCCAGGTCCCAGCAGGGCCTGGTACTCCCCACAACAGTGCACCATTGTCAGACATCTTAGAAGTGGCTTTTCACTCCCTGTGAGGTGTGCATGCTTCAGTGTGAGCTTGCTGGGCCATGTGGGTGGGGGATGTTGCGCTGTGACTACCACTCCCATCATGCTATTGCCTACACCACCCTTCCCAGCATGCCCATACTTCCTTCCTTTTGAGTGGACTTCACTGTGTGTGAGTGTGACAGCAATGGCAAGATGGCTGACAGGGTGTTCCTGTTGTTTGTTGGTGCACAGTTCCCAGCATGGCCTTGGGCTCCCCACAGCTGAGGCCAGTGTCAGACATCTTTGAAGTGGCTTTTCACTCCCTGTGAGGTGTGCATGCTTCAGTGCTAGCTTGCTGGGCCATGTGGGTGGGGGATGTTGAGCTGTGACTACCACTCCCATCATGCTATTGCCTACACCCCCTTCCCAGCATGCCCATACTCCCTTCCTTTTGAGTGGACTTCACTGTGTGTGAGTGTGACAGCAATGGCAAGATGGCTGACAGTGTGGTCCTGTTGTTTGTTGGTGCACAGTTCCCAGCATGGCCTTGGGCTCCCCACAGCTGAGGCCAGTGTCAGACATCTTTGAAGTGGCTATTCACTCCCTGTGAGGTGTGCATGCTTCAGTGCTAGCTTGCTGGGCCATGTGGGTGGGGGATGTTGAGCTGTGACTACCACTCCCATCATGCTATTGCCTACACCCCCCTTCCCAGCATGCCCATACTTCCTTCCTTTTGACTCTGCTTCCCTGTGGGGTAGTGTGCCTGTGCTGACAGTGTTGTCCTGGCGTTTGTTTGGCTACAAGTCCCAAAAGTGTCCCTGTGCTTCACACAGCATTACCCAGTGTGGTGGTTCTTTGTGGGATATTTAATTAAAGTGTGAGGCATTGCATTCTCCCAGGTGAGTTGTGTGGAGTTTGTGTTAAGGGGGTGTGTGGGAAAAGCTGCTTGTAACTATGTTCAGAGCTGTCAGTCCTCCTTCCCACCCAGCCAGATATCCCACCATGGAACGTGCTTCCATTGCAGTGAGTGCAATTTGGCTTTCAGGATGTCAGTCAGTGGTGTCCTGCTGTTGGTTGGTGCACAGTTCCCAGCAGGGCCTTGTGCTCCCCACAGCAGTACCCAGTGTCAGCCATCTTGTCAGTTGTTTTCCACTCCCTGTGATGTGAGCGTGGTTCATAGTGGTGTTGATGGGCCAATTGGGAGGGTGACCATTGTCTGTGACTACAACTCCCATCATGCTATTGCCTACACCCTCCTTCCCAGCATGCCCATACTTCCTTCCTTTTGAGTGGACTTCACTGTGTGTGAGTGTGACAGCAATGGCAAGATGGCTGACAGTGTGTTCCTGTTGTTTGTTGGTGCACAGTTCCCAGCATGGCCTTGGGCTCCCCACAGCTGAGGCCAGTGTCAGACATCTTTGAAGTGGCTTTTCACTCCCTGTGAGGTGTGCATGCTTCAGTGCTAGCTTGCTGGGCCATGTGGGTGGGGGATGTTGAGCTGTGACTACCACTCCCATCATGCTATTGCCTACACCCCTTCCCAGCATGCCCATACTTCCTTCCTTTTGAGTGGACTTCACTGTGTGTGAGTGTGACAGCAATGGCAAGATGGCTGACAGTGTGTTCCTGTTGTTTGCTGGTGCCCAGTTCCCAGCAGGGTCTTGTGCTCCCTGCAGCAGTACCCAGTGTCAGCCATCTTGTCAGTTCTTTTCAACTCCCTGTGATGTGAGCATGGTTGAGAGTGGTATTGATGGGCCAATTGTGAGGGTGACCAATATCTGTGACTACAACTCCCATCATGCTATTGCCTACACTGACTTCACCAGCATACCCAGAATTCCTTCCTTTCAGTGAGCTTCCCTGTGAGGTGGTGTTCTGGTGGTGGCAACATATGTGACTGTGTTTGTTTGTTATATTTGTGCCACTGGCTTGCTCTATTTATTGTTAGGTTTGTACCTGTCATGACACTGTTACATATCACTATGAGATGGCAGGTATTGTGTTTCTCTGACTAACATACTCATCTTGGTATGATTATCTTTTGGTTGCTGTGGATTTGCTACGGGTGCATGGTTTGACTATCCCCTTGACAGTAATGTGTGTGTATTGCCACACAATATTGGGTATATTAGTTGTGTACTCACCAGGCTCTGGGATGTTTGATAGTCCATATACGCTCACTGGTGGTAGGATGGCCCGCACCTTCTCCTCCCAGGGCCTGAGGTATAGTGGTTTGGCAGGAGGGCCACTGCCGGTGCGCTGACTCACGATGTAATCCTTCTTTAGTAGGTCCCTGACCCTCCTGCGCACATCATACCACCTGTTCTGGATGTCTTCCTTTGTGCGCAAACACGGTGATTGTGCGTTGACCCTGTCAACGATCCTCTCCCACATCTTGGTTTTCTGCGACATGGGGGTCTGTTGTACCAATGTACCAAACAACTGTGGCTCTAACCTGAGGATCTCATCTACCAGGACTTCCAATTCACTGTCTAGGAACTTATGATTCTTCTTTGGGGGCATGGTGATGGGTGGTGGTGGTGATTGATGTGTGTGTGTGTGCAAGTGAGGGTGTGTGAGTGTAGGTTTTGCTGGGTGTATGTGAGGGTGCTATTTGTTGAGGTGCTAATGGTGTGTGGCTTGTGTGATGGATGAGCTGTGAGTGTGTCTGTGGTTGCTGTGTGATGGTGTTCTGTGCTGGCAGGTCAGTTGAATTTGCAAAGGATCATGGTAGGGATTTGTGGCCTTTATATAGGTGGAGTTGGGGGGTGTCCTTGTTCCCTGTTTTTTTCCCCTGTATTTATTGACTTTGTCATTGCTTGTTTGGCCCTTTTTTTTGTATTTTTCCCTTTGTATTTTTTGTGCATGTAGGAGACGTTCTTCTGACCGAGTAGGACGCTGCAGTTGTCTCGTGCGCGCTTCTCCGAGTCGTTCACGCTGTGTTTCTGCTAGGTTTATTGTGCAGCGTACGCGTCGGTCGCGGTGTATTGGGTTGCTTCGGCTGGGTTTTGTATGCGTGTCGGTCGTGCGG
The DNA here is from genome assembly GCA_963921515.1 of Calotriton arnoldi. Lineage (NCBI taxonomy): Eukaryota > Metazoa > Chordata > Amphibia > Caudata > Salamandridae > Calotriton > Calotriton arnoldi. Next base: position 317,891 of record CAWUFW010013556.1, read on the forward strand.
ATTGGGCTCCGTGCGACTCGGTCTGGTTTTCCACGCATTACATCGTACTGCGAGGGTCGGAGTTCGCGGGTACGTTTCGTTCGGGTTCATTCCTGGTGCGTGTCGGTCGGTTCGATTCGCGTGGTTTCCCGGCCGGATAGCTTGTTTCCGTCCGGTTCGGTCGTTCGGCTTGTGTTCCGTACGAGTCGGTCGTGATTCACATGCATTTCATCGTACTACCCAGGTCGGGCAGCGCAGGTACGTGTCGGTCGGACTATATTCCCGTACCGAGTCGGTCGGTATGTTTTCCGGCCCGAATCGGAATCGGCCCCTTTGTGTTAAATTTTCCAGATGCAATTTTAGTGATGTTGAATCTGTTATATATAAAGGAAATTATGTTATAGTATTTTACAAGTTATTTTAATTTATTTAGTTACAAAGTTTTGTGCTTACCTTTACTACGGGATGTTTGGAATAGTTTTTGGTGTAGTTGTTTTTCGTTATGTCTTCTCTCAAAGGTTCGCTCTTCCTCCATCGTCGTCTGTTATACGGTAAATTTTATGTTAATTATTTAATTGGTTTTATAGGGTTTGTTTAATTAGTTAGAGTTTTCTTTTGGTTTGTGTTTGTGTGTTTGAAATTTATTGATTGAGATAGATTTTTTGAATTTTTTAGCTGTTACCTTGTAATTTATTTCATGTTTATTATGTTTATTTTTTGTTTGTTTTCATTTTTTTCATTGTTATTTATTTTTATGTGTAGATAAATGTGTTATATTTTTGTACATATTATATATAATTATGTTTGTTTATTTTTGTTAGTTGTAATTTATTGTTCATGTTATATTGTTTCTATATTAATTAGTTTATGTATATTTTATTTATTTGTTTAAATTAACCCCTTCGCCGCGGCGGTAATTCCGCCGCACCGCTGGAGGGGTGGGGGGTGAGCGCGGCGCCGCCATGCTTGTGACGGAACCACGCCATCATGAGCCACGGGCGGCGTGTGCTCATGACGGCGTGGTTCCGTCACGGCCCCGCCCGCTCATTAATTCACCCGCACAGGCGGGGAATTAATGCCGCGTGGGCGGAGCGGCAGCCGCATGACGGAACCACGCCGTCATGAGCACACGGCGTCCGTGGCTCATGACGGCGTGGTTCCGTCATAAGCACGGAACGGGTTAATGTGGTTAATTCATAATAAATGTTATTGTTTATTTAAAATATTTGGTATATGTTATTTTATTGTATTGTTGTGTATAGTATTTTTTGTATGTTTATTTTATTTTAGATATAGTTTATATGTATCTTATCGATGTTTGTGGTGTCAATATTGTTTGTATAGATATTTTTGATGGGTTTTATTTTATTTTAATGTTATCGATATTTTTGTGTTCTATATTTTTGTCATCGATATTTTTGTCATCGAGATTTATTTAAACGATATTTTTTTATCGATATTAGTGTAATGTATATTTTGTGTTTTGTGTGTCGATATTTTTGTTTACGATATTGTTGACTCAATAATTTTGTAGTTCGATGTTCTGAGAGTCGATGTTGTATCAGTGATCCCTACGGGCTAAGGTCTGGCCAGAACAAAAGAACAGGGGTATTGTTGTTCGACCTTGCACATAATATTCAGTCAAAATCCCAGGAACATGCAGAGAGCAAACACAACGATGAGTTCTCATGTGAAAGCAACCATAAAAAGTATTGCAAAAATATAGAGATGTAGTAACATGTGCAAAGCAGCAGACAGGCTGCGAAGTGCTCATGCTAACTTAGGGGCCGATTACGAAGGCGGCTGTAGGCACCTCCGCGGTGCTGGCGGAAAACGTGCATTTACTCACTCCTGTGGCGGTCCTCGCGTCCGCCATATTACAATCGGCAAAGATAGCCCATTTCCCGTCCGTCGCAGAATTTCCAGATCCGCCTGATTTTTCAGTCCGCAACGGTGGCGGAGGGAGCTAATAGAGAAAGACCGCCGTGCGGAATGACGTTACGACCGCCAGACAATTCACGGTGCCTCAAACAGCCCATCAGAAAGCAGTGGAGAAACCAGCCACTCAGAGTCGGCGGAAGCACAACTGCGGAGATAGAAACTCGAAACCGAGACACCTCCACATGTTCCTGGCTGCCATGGATCCAGCTCTACAAGCCCTTCTGCTGCTGTACCTCATCCACTATCAGCAGATAAGACGCCATCGCGGTCAACACCGCAGGTAAGTCAACAACACATCCCCGCATACAACCACAACACACAACTGTTGCGCTGAAATACGTGTCCTGTCTACATCAGACTGCCTGGTGGAGACAGGAACATATCCCCCAGTGTAAGTACACATGTCCTGCACATCCCAAATTGACACCTCTGCATCGGGGTCACCCATCACCATAGAAATTACTGCAACTAGCCCAGTCGTGCCGGTCATGTCACCTCAGCGGTGAAGCTGCGGGAAAACCTGCCCACAATGTAGTAGGAGTCCAGGACATTGTCGCAGACAAGCAAGACCAACATCACAACATCCACACCACATGTAACAGAAAAGAAGCACCACTCAGCACAACATATCTGCAGCAAGACGTCATGTGCAGGGACACTGTCTAGAGTGACATCTCATTAGGATCATCTTCAAATGTATAGTAACATGAGTGTAGGGTGAGGCAAGAGTCCCTCCAAAATGACTATAGTCATCATTGCACACAAATAAGGGTCAGTCGACATACAATGTGGAACAGAGAAGGGCAGACCAAGTAGGGTGTGTATGTGTATTTCACAGTAGGCCAACAAGGTGTTGGAATGAGTCAGTGAGCCCAGGTAGATGACACATCATATTAGACATCACTGCCACACAATCACAGATCACCACAGCCCCCAAGCAGACAATGATAGGCCCATCACATACAATGGCAGACCATATCACACAATGACAGCCCATATCATGCAACACAGTGAGAAATTCCTGACTCACCAGCAAACTCAAAGTAAGCACCACTGTGCATTTGACTCACAAGTGTACTGCTGCAATAAATGACTCCATGTGAGTATGTCCAGTACATCAACAACACTGACTACACTGCCAACTCACAGAACACCTACAGCCCATCACTCCAACTCAACAAAGGGAGCACCAACTACAAAGTATTGAATGAATGCCAAAGTGTCAGGAAGACTCCATCTTGACTGCAGGAAACTCTGACCTGAGACTCAGGACAACCCTCCTCCTACTCACACCTGCCTTACACTCATGTGAATCAAAGTGAGTAATTTAAAAAATGTAGAGTCACTGTGCAGATTAACAACCATGGAACTGTTCACACTGCATGTCAAGTCCTTCAGACAGCTCACACACTGAAACGTAGCCTCATACTCATACCATAAGTCAGCAGCAATGTATGATAATAACTAAACTAGCCTAAAGTAGAGTGCACAGTGCATGAAAAACATGGAGATATCTCAGATAGCATTTGTACATGATATGCAAGAGGTGCAACATATCACACTACACCTAGGCCATCAAATCAGACATGGGTGGCACAGTGATTGAAATTGAACTAAAGTAACATCTGTGCAATATCCCTGTGATACAGCAATGCAAGCTATGCATTGGCCCAGGAATGATAGGAACTGTCATAAGCCATACAGTGACCAGCCCCACATCTGTGTCAACTCCCTTGACATGTGTATGCCACCAGCACAACACTCATGGCTCATTGTCACACTCCCTGACTGTCAAACCCAAGTATGACCTTCACACATACCCCTCATCTACCCATCTCACACCTTCACTACTCCACACCTGTGAGAAACACAGATAAAGGTGTAAATAAGGTCCTGTGAGTTTCCTGATAACCAATGCCACACCCTGGTGTGTATCTACAAATGTCAGAATCCCACTCAGGGATGTCTGAACCAATGCTGTTCAAAAACCAATTGCCAAACACATGTCTCACAAACAACATCCAAAGAAGACCAACAAGCTCAGCCGTGTGTAGGCAAACAGTGGATAGACAATGTGACCCTAGACAGCACAGGAACAGATAACATTTTTACTCTGGTCAACTGCACAGACACCATCACCCAACCCAATTAAAAAATACATGATCAAATGCCAATCATGAACACTAACTGTGTGCAATAGGACAAAGCTGCTAACACAGACATATACACTCCACCAGTTACCAAGTGAGCATGGTGTCAATGTGTAGCACAAACATGCACACTCCTGACAAGTGACTGCTCAAATATAGGAGGCCATAGCACAATTGTGCACTCAAAACAAGCTAATGAACAAGACTCCACATTGCTGCATGTGACTTTCACACAAGAAATGCACACTACAAATTCAACACACATGTGAATGTATTCCAATACACAAACTCCTCACACACAATGTCCTGCAAATATAACATTACACACACATGGACCTGTCAGTGGAAAGAGCCAACACAGGCCAAAGACTGCATCCATCAACAACAAATACACAACATATGCACATACAAAATCATCACATAGCAAACTCAGCTGGACATCAGGGGGACTCACATCAGGCAAGGACAAGGCAACATACACTGACAGCAGTGCATGCACAGTAAGCAGTGTGTGAACACCAACACAACCACTATCACACATATCTGAGTGCTCCACCATGAACTTCAACACCACAAATCATCACAGGGCACAGATCACATCACACTCAGGATGGGTAGCAGTACCTCAGCAAACACACATACACTTTAGCCATCACCTACTGCTGCACAACTCTGGAAAACACAGATGCATGGAACATGACTACAGGACTGTGCTGGTAAAACATCTGCACTGTACATGAGCAACCATGACTGCAATCAAGTAGAAGAAAATAGCACATACCAAATTGTGAAACAGTCCTGAGTGGAACATTGGTCCTGGACACAGATCATCCTCCCACAGTATAGTGTCACACTATGAAGTGGTGGGTAGGCATGGGGTGGAAGACATTAGACTGAAGTGGTGTGTACATCAGTATTGGACAGGTGAGGAGTGTACAGAGCAAAAACACATAGAGGAGTAACTCACAATGTGTAGCCATCAAAAGCCCCCATCCCCCCCATTGGGGATGGTCTGACTCTCAATACCACATACTTGTCCAACAAATGTGTGAAGTGATAGCAATGTATGAGAAACATCACTTATAATGTCAGTTTGCCTGAACAGGTCAGCACAGTGAGCACAAACTTAAGCAAGAGCCATGGCTGATCAACAACCCACAACACAGACATTGCAGTGAACCACTCTGCATACTCACAACTGACAGCGACAACAAGTAGGTGTACCCCAGGACTGCAAGGTCATACTGACACTCTGCACAGTGCTCAACCAACAACTCCTACATGTGCCCACTATCTAAGGCAGGTGTCTGATAACGTAAACAAACAGGCACTCATTACCTTGATCATACATGTGTGTAGGTGTCGTGTTCAGGGGCACATACACATCAACACTTCTGCCAATGACAGGCCAATCACACTGTATGACTACTCAAGTGCACACATTCAAATGTACCCATGTGACTATGAAGCCAGGCCTACACAAGATGACTACACATCTACACTGCTGTTCCCACATCAAGATAGATCCAACAGATATGACGGACCCTGTCCACCACGCAAGTTATCCTGTGGATAGAATTCTCTTCTGTTGTGGTACAGCATCCAAATATGACATGTGTACAAAATTGGAGACCTGACAATAGAATGATTAGGATAAGAGTAGATCATCACCGACAACCATCAGTGCCCCCTCAAGCCTCTGAGCCAAGAAGCACAAAAGTGCCTTTAACCTCTGGCAACCTCTGAAAAAGAAAATCAAGTATATGCCAATGTGAATGTGGCATACAGAGCATGTGTCACATGATCATATACACGTACATTGCACTGCATCATTAGCAAGGGCAGCGACAAAGCTCACAACATTAGTAACAGTCTTTATTACATAAACTCTGTATAGGCATCAAAAGTGCAAAACATCAAGGCCATTGGCCAGTCCAAATTTCAAGTCTGCACATGTGTGCATGAAAACTTGCACATCAAATAGGTAACACAGTCCACTGCCATGGGAATCACCACAGGTCAGGGGCTTTGAATGGGCAGTCCAGGCACGGCTGTGTGATAAATGGTGTGGGGAGGGGGACTTGGCTTCAACTCTGGCTTGAAGTTGAACTGGGAGGGGGCTGATTGTCGGGGCCAGTTGGAGGACTGGACCTGGGAGGGAGAGAACTGGCTGAGGTAGAGGGATCCATGGATGTGGGAGCCTGAGGGCTGTTTGGACCGGGTGGAGTGGTGGCACGGGGAGGTGGAGACATGCTGTGTGGAGGCTCAGTGGCTGAGGATGAATGTTGAGGGCTGGGTCTCAACTGTTTGGGGATCCGATATCCCAAAAGTGTCTTGGCTGGAGTGAAAAGTGAGGTGGGCACAACAGCCTCACTCTTCCCCAAAGGTGTAGTAGGTGCAGGTGGCTTTTCACGTGGGGATTTGCTGGACCTGGTGGTATGCTGGGGGTGGCCTTGCCTTTTCCCCTGCATCACCTGTTGTTGATGTACACTCCCCACTTTGCTCTCTTGTCCATGCTTCACAGGGGTGTGGGTGGGATTCGACGTTTTGGGTGAAACTGCCTTTGTAATATGTTTGGGCTTAATCATGGCAGGCACCAGGTTCACTGCAGAGAGGGCAAGTGTTTGTGTGTCCTTGAGATCAGGTGTGGGGATGGGAGTGTCCTTGGATGGTGATGTTTTGGAGGAATCTAATGTGGATGCATGCTTTTTTGCCATATGTTCCTGAGTGCCCTGTGTTGGGCTTTTTGTCTTGCAGTCATGTGTGCTCGTTTTGGGTTGTGGTGATGGTGTATGGTGTCTGGTACGCTTAGATTGCTGAGGTTGTGTGCTGCGTGTGGATGACTGGGTGCCTGAGGGCTCTGGCGTGTGTGTACTGTGGTCAGGTGGGGCCACTGGCAGGGTGGTTGCCAAAGGGACAGGAGCTGGACTGGGAGCTTGGGACTGCTGAATGGCTGCCGTCACTGTGGAGGACAAAGACTGGACAGTTCGGTGTAGGCCACCCACGTCCGAATGAATGCCCTCCATGAACGCAACAACCTGTGACAACTTGTTGCCATGATCCTGGAGGGCATTCAGGAGAGCAGTCTGACCCACACACAGCTGGCACAAAATTTCTATGGCCTCCACACTGAGGGCAGCAGGGGAGACAGGGGCAGGGGCAGCTGTGCCTGGGGGGAAGGAGACTCTACCCTTCTTAGGGCTGCGGGCATGGACATCACTTGTGGGAGCATCCGGGAGGGTGGGCACTGGACGAGGTGTGGTGGAAGAAGATGCAGATCTGGAACTTCCGGTGCCCCCCAACATCGAGGAGTCACCACTGGACTGGGAAGATGTGGAGGTTGGTGTATCCAGCCGGGAATCCTCCAGGGCACTCCTGTCCCCCTCCGAGGCGCTGGTCCCCTCAGTGTCACTGAACTCCTGTGTCCCAGTCATGCCAGTAGCTTCCCCAACGCTGTCGGGCCCCCGTCCTTCCCTGCCCTCGGTAGATGCTGCAAGAGACAGAGACATGGGTTCAGTATAGTGCCATACTCACAAACATCATATGCAATCAGAACTCCAATCCTGCAAATGAAACTCCCATGTTGAACTACTCCATGTACTTTCAGCATATGCGACATCTATGCAATCATCAGCTGATGCATGGAAACATGCCTAGTTGATAGTCATGCTCCATGTTGCGTAGACACAGCCAAATAGTTGGGCCTGTGCCTCCCTGTAACCACACATACAATTGTCTGTAGGCACACCTACGTGCCTGTAGGTAAGATAGCTATACATCAAAACATGTTGTCCCTGTCACATATGGAGTATATTTCATGGAACACCACAGATACAAAGTCAAATATGTCCTTTTGCAAGGGCGATCACCTCCTGAAATGCACCATGTTGGGCTTTGAAGCACAACTACAGTTGTCCATTGGTGTCAGCTGTGTGGATGTTACAATTCATTTGATGTGCACAGCACACATCTTTAAATGCACACTAACATGATGCTCACTGCTTTTCACTGCCAGTTGATGTCTCTGACACTCACACTACAGCATATGTCACAAGGCCACATCTCATTTGTTAATGAAGTGATAATGAGCCCCATGTAACAATGTAGTCACAAACACAATGCACAATAGCATGAGAATGGGAAAATAATGCATGGCCTTCATAGGTTGTGACATGTCACAGACCAACATCTCCACAAGTGCCAGACAGGCCCTCATAGATCCAAGGCAGGATAGTGTCTTCTGTTGATGAGGAATTTGGTGGACTCCATTAGGACAGCTAATGTGTGAGAATACCTAGGGTCTGGCATATGACATCCCTACGTTGTGCTGACTGATGACATTGAGGACACATCAATGTGCCAAAAAGTCACTCACTGATTAAAAGCTTAAGCCACAACTTCACCATGCACTAATGCACATGGACACCCCTCCACAATGCACACATACTGAGGACTGACACTCTGAGTAACCTTTGTTCATTATCATCTTTCAAATTACTGTACAACACCTCAGTCACATCACAATTTGCCATACCCACTGATCACATCCAACCATGTTAAGTGATAGTACCAAAACAATTTCGCAATAGCCAGGTTCAGCTACATTGCATTTAAATCACAGCGTCTTACCATCCCAGGCAAGTTGCCACGTGCAAAAATGGCAAATGCAAATCCGCCAATGCATCACTGCAATCATCACCATCTACCACATCAGCACCTGTGTGCACTTGCTGTCACTATGGCAGGAAATACAGCATGTTATGCCATGCTGCTGATATTATGCTGATATATTTTGCAATAGTGCTGTCTTCTCTATCATTGTGAAAAAAGGACCCATGGGACAGGTGTGACCTTTACCAACTCACTGCTCACTGAGTCCACATCTGTGCCTGTCTCTATCCACTAACACATCATCACATGAGCACACTATTGTGCTAGCCACACAGCACACACAGGCCTGACAAGTGTACTGAGCTACACACTTCACACAATGAATTATCCTGTGTAGGAAGGTCTCAGTTCAGACAACAGTCATACAATGTGAGATGAAAACATGGCAAGATGATTTTATATGACAAGGTTCATGGATTTTAACAGATGAGGAACAAAATGTGGTACGAATGCAGAACCACTGCACTCAACACTGAGGCCACTTAGAAGCCATTGCATCACATTAGAGACATCACAGAGGTCCGCACTTGCTCAGGGCTGGGATTCATGCAGTCACTCATACGCAAAGTCACACTTTGCACAATACTCACCCCCAACTTGCTGCTGATGGGCCCTCAAGCGTCCATCCAGCTCTGGCTTTGTCACTGCCAAGATGCGGGTCATTAGTTGTGTCATGGTCCTGCGCACCAACCTGCCACTTCGAGGGAGCACCCCCAGCGTCATCTCAGCAATGTTTTTGCTCAGGCGGCAGATGTCATCCTACCTCTTGTGGCAGTGTGTATGACGTCGGTTTGAGACACCCAGAGACCGCAGCTTGTAGGCAATGGCCCTCCATATGGCCTTACGCTGATGGACCTTAAGCTGCAGGCATGGGAGACAAGAAGAGGAAGTTTCTGTGACAATGTGTTGTGTACCACTGTGTGTCAGTACAGGAGCATGAAAATACATAGCACACTAATACATCAATGGAGAGCAGAATCCATACAGCATGTCACAAAGTACACTTGGATCAACCAATATCATAGCCATGTATACATCTATGATGATGGACACACTACATGCCCATCTCATACACATGCAGAGTGCCAGCACAGAAACCAATGTAATAATGGGCCTCAGCTGTGATGCACTATGTGAGTGAGCATGACATACAATACACTGGAAATGATGTGTAGTGGTCAGACTCACTGTGTCCTACACTACACACCCCTTAATGTCCTTGACCATTGCATAGCTACATGTGTCATGGTGGTCACATTTAGGTCCCTGATCTTACATTCTGACACTCTTCTCACAAGGTGGAGTAGTGTCTTGTGAAATCCTCAGCACTATGATAGCTCATTGAAAAATAGGGTGTTGGACAACACATATGTTTTACTCAGTCCTTTTAGTGATGGGTCCTTGTAACATTGGGCAGTTACTGTGCAGGCCAGAGGGCCTCACACTAAGGATAAACGTGGTCCATCACATAAATCTCATGCATGTACAATGTGAATGGAGAAACAGTACATACACATGGGAGACTCAACACATCATGGAATCAATACTGGATGACATGTCCACCTCACATTTAGCTGATGTGTCATAGGTGAATTACCACCAAGAGTGATAGACTCAGGCATTGTACTCCTATGCAGAATGGACGCATCTCCATAGTGTCAATTTGAAAGCTGTACAAATATTATTCAGTACCCTCTGGCCAATCTACATTTGAAATGTCACAAATGAGCATATGAACACTTAATGGACTATGACATCACATAGCACAGGGAATGTGTGTTCAGAGTTCAAGTGTCTCAAACCAACAGTGTAACTGTATAACTGCTAAAACACAGTATGTCATTCCCATCCTTAAATGCAGTCAGGGATCTGTGGAAATAAGGCTACACACCCCATTGACATGAAGTCAGCATGCTAGGCAGTGTCTCACACATTTACATTACCCAGACTCAGAACAACGTGTTTTTTTGGCTTAAAAAGAGCTGCACAAGTATCTATGTTGCCATCCTCCCCACATACTCAAGTGCAATAAGTACTAGGTCATGTATGGACCATGCTGTTGGCAAAATATTGATGCATGAAGATTAGCTTGCACTCACAGGCACATACTACTGTACAGTAACATCATGTGAGCATTCTGAGCACTCTCAAACTTTTACTCAGACACTTACCAGTACCTCTGGAGCACCATATAGCCTCCCATACTGGGCAAGGACCTTGTCCACCAGGACCTCCAGCTCCTCTGTGGTGAAGGGACGGGCCCTGATGTTCTCTGTTCGAGCCATCACTGGGTCCAGAGTACAGGTACAGCAGCAGTTGGTGGTGATGAATGGCAGGCAGCAGTGTCTGAATGCAAGTGACATGTGTGGCTCTCTCACAGACATTTATAGGCCCCTAGGGTTGTTTCAGTGGTACTCTGCTGATGCAATTGGTCTGCCTGGTTTGCATCTTACAATTGTATCCAATGACTGTGCCTGCAGTGGCGGTGCACGCCTACCGCAAGTTTCAAAACTGTATTGCGCTACCGCGATGGCGGTTCCCATTGGCTGCCATGGCATTGTCATAGGCGTTGTCACACCGCGGGGGCCAGGTGGTGTCTACCGCAATCCTGCATCTTTCAATTGTATCCAATGGCCGTGACCGCAGTGGCGGTGCACGCCTACCGCAAGTTTCAAAACTGTATTGCGCTACCGCGATGGCGGTTCCCATTGGCTGCCATGGCATTGTCATAGGCGGTGTCACACCGCGGGGCCAGGTGGTATCTACCGCAATCCTGCATCTTTCAATTGTATCTAATGGCCATGACCGCAGTGGCGGAGCACGCCTACCGCACGTATGGACACATTGTGCTATTGAATTGCCACTTGGCAATTTTCATCACTGATCACTATACATTCACACTATATTGTTGCACCGGGTTGGAAAGTGAAATGAGAGTGTGACATTTAACTCAATGATGCCCACACATGTCATGTCAGTACACATGAGTACATGCATTGGCATGTACTTCCTCACATGTCAAATATGATATTTGTGTGCATGTACACAGATTTGATGTGTAATGGAGTCTCATACTTGTGAACATGTCAATGTGTCAAATGGCTACTCAACCCACAGTAATGATGGACTGACCACATAATGTGCCTATATCACTGTGTACAGAGGTGTATTTATCTTGATAGTTGACCAGCTTGCACGCACTGTGCTTATTGTGTAAAAATGTTGTGCTTAGTGAGACTAAAGCAAGAAGGTGTTGCAGGTACAGCAGCTACGTAGAAGTCAGCAGTGTTGCTGTTTGCCACATGTGCTGTGTCAGGGACACCCAGGGCTGGTGACACAAGATGTAGGTGTGTACCATTTACCATTCACATAGTCTGATTCTGATTTGGAAGTAGTCAGTATGTACATCCTGACCTCATGAATGACTACATGAGATCAAGGTGTCTGTGCATGTGACTTGTGCATTAAGCTGTTGTTACAGTCCTGTCAATGTTGGTGTTGTGTTAGTCATTATGTAAGATGTTCGCCACATCTCATCTGTGAATTGAATTTACATGTGTCCTCTTTCATTATATGTAGGAGACGACCAAATGTGCATCAGCCTTTCCCAGTGCTGGCGAACATGGAGGATGAGGACATCATAAGGAAATTCCGTCTGAATCGCATTACCCTTCAAGAGCTATGTGCTCAGTTGGAGCCCCATCTGAGGCCTCACAGAACCTATCTGACAGCTTTGACGCCAACAGTTAAGGTGATGGCCGCCCTGCATTTCTTTGCCACTGGTTCGTTTCAGTACACGGTGGCCATCGCCGGTGGGATGTCTCAAGCTATGTTCAGTATGGTGCTGTGTGATGTCCTGTCCGCAATGTTGACCTACAAGGACTGCTACATCCACTTTCCAAGGAGACATGAATTGGCAGATGTGAAGGGTGATTTTTATGACCTTGGACACAAACCTAATGTTGTTGGAGCCATTGACTGCACACACGTTGTTCTGGTTCCACCACAGGCACATGAACACGTATAGCTTAACAGGAAGCATTACCATTCCATTAATGTGCAAGTGGTATGCCAAGCGGATATGATTATCTCCCATGTATGTGCCAAATATCCAGGATCTGCACATGACTCCTACATACTGTGTTGCAGCATCATCCCACAATTAATGGAAAATCTGCATCTGGAGCGTGCGTGGCTTGTCGGTGAGTACGCTGAGTCAAGTAGTGTGCTGTATGTGTGACATACTGTTCTGGTCAACTGTTTATATTACAAAATTGGTCTGTGTATCTCACACCTAGGTGACTCTGCGTATCCCAACCGGCCTTGGTTGCTGAGCCCACTGAGGAATCCAAGGACCCCAGGGGAAGTCCTCTACAATGAAGCACATGGGAGGACATGTCGTGTAGTGGAGCGTGCTTTTGGGCTTCTGAAGTCTAGATTTTGGTGTCTGGACAAGTGCGGTGGTGCACTACTCTACTCTCCCCAAAAGGTGTGTCAGATCATAGTTGCATGCTGCATGCTCCACAACCTGGCCTTGCGCAGATATCCGCCTGCTCCTGGACGATGATGAGCAGCAGATGCCCCCGCTGCAAATCCACACATGCCCAGTAACGATGATAGTGGAGAGGAGGAAGGTGTTGACCTGCGTCAACAGCTCATCGACAACTACTTCCCTTGAGGGTAAGTAACATTGTACAACAGTGACATTGTCTGTTGGCTTTGATGGTAGTGGCAAGGCATAGATGAGGTTTTTGGCTGCTGGCTGTTGTTGGCTCACTGCTAATGGCTGATGTGTGTGGCACAGTGTATTATTTTCCACATACCTCATGTCTATGTTGATGGTGTTGGTCATTGTTATGTGTGATGGCTTTTGTACGGTGTTGACTAGTGGTGTGTTGTTGCTGTAATGGCATCACCTGACAACTAAATGTCATTCTCTTGTGTCTTTCTAGGTTCCTTCACCCCATCAATGCCTCGTCACAATCAGAGCTTGTGGTACATTGGTATCTGAGTTGACATTGTACATACTGTGATAAACATGGAACTGACACAAAGGCATAGGTGTGTAAAGAATGTTTATTTTCAATTCGGTTTTGTTAAAATTTAAAGTGGTTGTTAGGAAATTTGTGCAAAGTGAGTGTATGAGTTGTCAGTGATGGTAAATGAGACAAATAGTGTAGTCACCACGTTGACGTAATCACACAGTCCAACAAACTCCTGCCATCAACATGGCAATGTGGGATAGGATAATCAACAAAGTCAATGTCCAGGGCAATACAAGTGCCATCATGGCTGGCTCAGTGATTTAGCTTTGGTTGGTGCTTTGCCACGCGATCCTCCCGTGGTGTTTCTCGGATGTCCCCTCTTGCGCTTGGCAGGGGGGGCCTCTGCTGCAGGCTCAGAGGTGTCTGAGGAGTCATTGTCTTGCAGCTCATCCCTCTCTGTGGCCGCAGCTGAGGTGGTGGGAGTATCAGCAGGCTGGCCACTGGAGGGGGGTTGAGCCGTCATTTGAGCAGCATGTCTGTCCCTCAGAACACCCACAAGCTGGTCCATGAGATCCACAAGTTGGCCCATATGTGTATCCATGGACCTCAGCAAGCAGGCAGAGCTCACGCACTTCTTCAACAACCTGGCCCATCTGTCCCTGGTTCTGTTGGTATGCACCAAGGACTCTTGCAACGGTGGCCAGGGCTTCTGTCTCAGTTTCCTCCTGTGATTGTCCCCCAGTTGCCCTCCCACCTGCCCTGCTGACACAGACCTGTGGCGTTGGGAGTCGATGCACCCGCACACTCTCTCTGGAATCCTCGGATTGTGTGGTGGTATTGCTAACCACTGAGGCAGGGACAGTGTTGCAGGCAGCAGTGGTGATGGTGGAGGTGGCTGCCGCACAGGTCGTTGTAGCAGGGGTCAGCGCTGTGGTTGTCGCTGGTGTGGTGGTGGTGGGGACAATGAGGCCCTGAGACGGAGTGCGCCCTGGCAGTCCTGAGGGGCCAGGTTGTTGCTCCTCATCCGAGAAACGTCGAGAATCAGCATCAGAGAGTTCACTTTCCGGGGGGGTGTGGGGAGACTGGCTCTGCTGGTTGTTGTTTTCAGCAGCAGTTACTTGTGGATCTCCTGTTGAACATAGGTTATATTGTCAGTTAAGTGCACTGCACAGGCTTGGTGTCAGACTTTTGGATGTTACATTTGATACGCCAAACAGTTTACATTGCAATCACCTGTTATTGGTAAAAGATTATCAGCATTATGACATGATGTTGAGGTACATACATTACTTGTCATTAGTGTGACATGTAAATTGCAACCATGGGACACGTACAGATAGTGTGTTTACAAGGACATGTCATCATCTACCAACTTGGTGCACATCAACTTTTGTTAATGTGTGGTTTTTGTTTACTCTTCATAGAATCTGTTTCAGCTATGCAAAAACTAGACATTTGAATATTTTAAATTTTCTTTCATATCATGTACTGTTGTTTGTTTGACAGATTGACCGTGCATGTTTTGTGTTCATATGGGCCTTCATGCTCTGACACCATGGCACTTACACATTGCATTCTGTGCTGTGCATGATTGGGCCCTGAATTTGCTTCACATGTGACTTGGTGAGTCAAAGTGTAATTTCTGAGACAGTAACATGCGCTTAGCTGTCTGCACACTGGATGTAACATTTGGATCTATACAGAGTTGGCTGACATGTGAGGGATGTTGTGGTCATATAGCTCCATGCATTTTGAGAAGGATGACAGGGTGCATGCACTGACTACCTACCTGTTAGGTAACCCAGTGGAGGGAAATGGTGCCACATGGTTCTGGGGGGGGGGGAGTGTTCCATCTTGCTCAGCTGTGGGACAAGAGAGCATGAGAAGGCTACCTACCTGTAAGTTTGAGGAGAGCAATGAAATGGCTGCCACATGGTTCTGGGGGGGGAGGGTTCCATCCTGCTCAGCTCTGGGACAAGGGTGCCTGGTGGGAGTTGTAGTGCTGACTGCCTATCCACAAAGCCCCATCCCTGTAGAGAAGGCTACCTACCTGTGAAGTGGAGCAGAGGAAGGGAATAGGTTACACATGGTTCTGGGGGGGAGTGTTCCATCTTGCTCAGCTGTGGGACAAGGGTGCCTGGTGGGAGTTGTAGTGCTGGCTGCCTATCCACAAACCCCCCTCCCTTTAGAGAAGGATACCTACCTGTGAAGTGGAGCAGAGGAAGGGATTAGGTTACACATGGCTCTTGGGTGGGGGGAGTGTTCCATTCTGCTCAGCTGTGGGACAAGGGTGCCTTGTGGGAGTTGTAAAGCTGGCTGCCTATCTACAAACCCCCCTCCCTGTTAAGATGGCTACCTACCTGTAAGTTTGAGGAGAGCAATGAAATGGCTGCCACATGGTTCTGGGTGGGGGGAGTGTTCCATCTTGCTCAGCTGTGGGACAAGGGTGCCTGGTGGGAGTTATAATGCTGGCTACCTGTACACATACCCCCATGGAAATATTGCTAGCTAGCTGTGAGGTGATTCAGAGGACGAAAATGGTAGATATGTGAGAAATGTGTTGGGAATAGTGTGTTGTACGTAAGTGCATTTAGGTCTAGGAAGTGTAGCTTTCTAGTTGTGCAAGACAGTACATGGCAGTGTAATGGGATACATTTGTTGGTACTTACCAGCCTCCACTCCCCCGGGTATTCCTGTGAGACTCTCTGGATGCAGTATGGCAAGCACCTTCTCTTCCCATTTGGTGAATGTTAGTGGTGGAATGTGAGGGCCACCGCCAGTCCTCTGAGCCAGCTCATGGTTCTTGTTGGCATGCTCTTTCACCCTGCTCTTGAGGTCATGCCACCTCCTCTTGATGTCACGCAGTGTGCGCAGGGTGGTCCCTACTGCATTGACTTTGTTGAATATCCTTTCCCACATTTGATTTTTTCTGACTACTGTTGTCTGTTGGACCATGCTTCCAAACAAATGTGGTTCTTCTCTGATTATCTCATCTACCATGACTGACAACTCATTGTCTGTGAATTTAGGCATTTTTTTCTGTGCCATGGTGTGTGATGTGCAAATGGGTGACAAGTGCAGGTAGGAAGGTGGTGGTGGAGATGTGTGAGGTGTGTGTTGGTGTTGTTGGTGTGGGTGGTTGTGATGGTGTGATGTGTGATGATTTGCCTCTCCTTTCTGCTGTGGTGTTTGGCCCTTCACTTCTGGAGTTGTGCAAAGGATGCTGGCCAAGAAAGGGGTTGGTTTTATACTCAGCTATGTGGGTGTGTCCAAATTGAGTATTCATGTCAGGTGTGTTTTCTGGGTTGACCTGGGATTTGTATTTCTTTTATTTTCCATGGGATGTGTCATTGGGGTGTGTCAAATGTTTTTGAAGGCAGCGGAAAACAATCAGCCACACTTGGTAGCCTTGTTGTGTGGTTGCATTCAACCGCCATTCCTCTTTCCGCGCGACCGCAGCTGTCTGAACGCAATGATCGTTCCGCCAGCTCTGCCATCTATCTTTTTGCGCGACCGCGGCGGTCGGAAACAACTGAACGTTCCGCTTGCTCCCTATTTTATCATAATTTCACTTCCGGTCATTCTGCTGGTGGATCGGCGTTTTTGGTTCTTTCCGCAGCATTACCGTCTGACGCGGTCGGATTTTCTGGTTTTCCGGACGTTACTTGCAGAGTTTTGTGGAATCCGACCGCCGCGGTCGGATTCCACAAAACTCATTGCTCATTCCACAAACTCATTGCCGATTTTGCCGCGGTACATGCAGACGTTTTTTTTCCTGCAACCACAGCGGTCGGAGTGCGTTTCCATCCGCCATCATAATCGGGCCCTTAGTGAAGACGACAATGTCCTTATGGGCCACGTGACACCCTCCCCTTGGCCAGGTTGTTAGCTCTACGCAAAGACAGAAATTAGAAGTAAGCAGAGGCAAAGCATCTTAGTGTCATTCCAATTAGGATAGTCATCAAGCCCAAAATACTTTTTATTGCGAGGGTATATTTTTCAAAAAACGTTTGCCAATTGGGCACTCAAAAACCCACCCATTCATAGTTAGTCTTCGGAGACAAAAATGTTGTGGGAAAAACGGAATGCCATGAACTCCAGAATGTTGTCTGTCCCTTCCATGTTAAAAAGGTATGCCATCCAGTGTAGTAGATTGAACGAGCACACATGCTCCTCATATCCAGAGGCTGTTATGAGCATGCTAGGACAAACTGCGTCAACTTCGATGAAACTCCAATCAATATGGTGCTGCGCACTGGCACAAATACTCAAATCTGCCTTTGGTCCAAGCAGAGGATCGCACAACAGACGCCTACCCATGGCACATGCCTGATCATGGGCCTTCAGCGGACCCAATAGCACATCATAATCAAGGGCAGCGTGTGTGGTATTGAAGAGGCTGACATCCAGGGCTCATTGAAAAGGGCACCGGAGGCAGTGGAACACAGGTTGCACGCAGGTGAAGTAGGCATACGGAAGGTCAGCCAATAATCGATGGCAAAGGACGTTACTGGCATAGGACCAAAAAGCTGCCACATTCAATCACGGCACAGCCGCAATGGGACTGGGTTTGGCAGCTCCACAGATCGAGCATCCATTTCGAAGCAATAATGGGAGAACCAGCACGCCGCAAATCAACAGGAGCACCAGGGGAAACCCTCCAAAGGCGCTGGAAAAAATAGAATGAATAAAGGCCGGTATTACTCCACAAATAGTCTGAAAGGAAGAAACAAGGCCGGATCCACGAGTTTAAAAAAGTGGGCAACGCCCTCTGTATCAGACGCATTAAATATTTGGTGTATTAATACTCCAGAATGGAGTGGGAGATTCGTGTTTAGAAGCGAGTGTATCTCACTTGCGGTTCTCGCCACCTGCAATTCGAAGGTCTCTCAAGCTGATGTGAGAGCCACTTCTTGTTGAAACAATAGCGCTTTGAGTCTGCTTACTTTATTGAAATCTGTTTTCAAAGTTGGAATGGAAGGCCAAAGCGAACTATCTACAATCCCATGCGGGATTGGGAACAGGACATTGCTGCAACATGGAACACGTTGGGCCCGATTCACAGAACTAACTTAAGACAAAATCCTAAACTTACTACCATTTTGGTATTCACAGAAGGCACTTACTCATTTTGGTATTCACAGAAGTTAGTAGTACTAACTTTAGGACTCCTAAATGCCTTCTGTGAATACCGAAAGTCTTAAAGTTAGGATTTTTCTCATTTTAGGAGTAGTAAAGTTAGGACTCCTAACTTTACTACTCCTAAACTGAGAAAATCCTAACTTTAAGACTTTTGGTATTCACAGAAGGCATTTAGGAGTCCTAAAGTTAGGCGTCCTAACTTTACTACTCCTAAACTGAGAAAAATCCTAACTTTAAGACTTTCGGTATTCACAGAAGGGATTTAGGAGTCCCAAAGTTAGGACTCCTAACTTCTGTGAATTCCGAAATGAGTAAGTTCCTTCTGTGAATACCAAAATGAGTAAGTGCCTTCTGTGAATACCAAAATGGTAGTAAGTTTAGGATTTTGTCTTAAGTTAGTTCTGTGAATCGGGCCCACAGTGAAACCGTTACTATATACGGGATGCTGCAGCAATTGTGGTTATTTAGAATAAGATAACTACCGTTAGAAAGCAAAGTTTGTGTGGGAATAATAGCTGGGACCGGGGTCCCTGTAAAAAAACGAGCCAGATTAGGGGCCGAAACGTTACACGCCCCATGCAATTTAACTTGTTTAGAGACTAGGGAATGTCCTACTGTGGAATGGCAGTCCTCCCCTGTAAGGAAAACTTCCTTATCTGCGCGCTGATATCTGTAGGTGAAAGGTAACGACCACAATTCATGAATAAATGTACTGCTGAGGGGCTCAAACCCACCAACCGGATAGTGTTTCATGCAGGCTGTGAACTGAAAAAGTGAGATGGGCAGTGAAATAACCCCATGTATTAGCCACACAGCTGAATCAGTCTCTGATACAGAAAATGGTAATTGTTCTAATCGTTCAATATGTAACAATGTGTATGTAGCGTCTTTCATTTACATTAATTTCTGTTTATCAGTCAAATTAAACAGCAAAAACAGTGCAGAAGCATTCAAATAATCCGATGGCACTTTTCCATTTTTCAGTGTTTGCAAGGTCCAAGCAAACTGAATTACAGAACGTAACTGATTTTGACCATGATACAAAACTTCATGTTGAACAATGTCAATGACAGATGACACACTATTATCTAAAGTATATATTCGGGAAGACAGTGTATTAATGCTGTTATCTACCATTGTAAGGACTTTTTCTAAATTAGCTTGGTCAATTGGCGGAGATGCACCGCAGCTTTCTTTTGTGACAGTTTCCAAAAATCATTATGTGTTGAATAAATAAAACGTTTTGTTCGAGGTGATTTAGGACCTACAAGGAAATCAGCCAGATTGATGTCCCCTGACAAAAGGGAAAGATGTTGTTTCACAGACAACAGTGTGGAATGTTCCAACCATTGTTGACACAATTTACCTACTGAATATGTGGTAACTGTATGGGAATGTGGGAAACGTGGATCAGGTCTACTTTGTGTAAACCCTTTTGTGGTATTCAGATAACGCAATTGGCATGCATTGGAGCTCGTCGGCCACATTAACCATACCAAGGGGTCAATATTAGTAGAATTAAGTGTGCCATTTTGAAACATGATAGCCAAATTGTCAATTGTGTAGTTTGTGTGTGTCTGCCATGTATCAGAGGAAGCCAATAATGGAATGGAGGGAATAGTTCGATTTTCGTCCGTGGCTAAACCAAAACAAGTGGTCTGTTGTACTGTGTCATTTAAAAATAGAATTTGAAACGGGATCAAACATGCACGATGCAAAGCTTCAGTGCCCTGCACTTGCCAATCTTTAGTACCCCAAATGTATTTTAAATCAGTTGTGTCCTTCCAGTGCTCATAACCTTTCACGGACAAATCATTCCTGAAGGACATGGAGTAAACTAATTTAGTGTGTGTCAACATAAACTTAGCTTGGGATGGCATCTTTAGTTTATAAAAATAGGAATGTGGGTCCGAAAGATTGTAACCAGAAAAACTATATAAATTTACTCTGTTGGGTCTTTGAACTTCCCTGTAAAGGTGTTGGGCAATGCTCCCACTGCGTATAATTAAAAAACGGTCTCTGAGTGTTGGTCTTGTGTAAAAAATGATGGCCATAATGTTGATAACAGAATAAATCTGCGTAATTTCCGAATTCAAATACAAATTTTCAGTGTCAAAAGCAGCATAATATTTTAAATCAGAGAACAATGAATGAACGGCATGAGCATCCCAGTCATCTGAATGTATGTCAGGCAAAACCGCATCTCCTAAGGAAACGCGGAAAACATATGGAATGTTTAAAAGTTTGGTCGGGCCATGGATATTGTATGATACTTTAGCCCAAACAATGCCATCAACAACAGGGAATGCTGAAATGTTGACAAGGGCTTGATCTCTTTTCATTAAATGTGACGATGCATGAGGGGCCAGAACTCCATCAACAAAGTTCACAGCAGAGCGTTCAGGTAAATAATGGCCATTAATGAGTAGAAAAAACACAGTCACAAATCCGATCCATGTGAAGAGGAATCTCATTGTAAGCACCCTCCAGATATATGTCCAGGGCGGGGCCAGGTAAGTCTTTTTGAACCAGGAGATGAAAAGAGTGGTACGTATAGGGGGCTTTGCCACAGATGAGGACGAAGAAGATGTTTCAGAAGAAAAGCTGTTACGGTCCATATAATACCCCGCTGGACCCCAACTGAAACAACGGGGGATGTGCAGCATCTGATGGATTATGTGTGGTACTCTCAGGAATGTCAATTATGACCTCAACTGGACCATTAAGGCATTAAGGTCTGGCACAAACAATTTAATGCCAAGGAGCATTTCGTATGGGGTCCGCCCACCCAGAGATCTTCTAGGGAGATTATTTAATGCACGTTGGACTCCATAGAGGTGAGTCAGCCAACCCCTGCCAGTGCCTAGGACTCTAGCTGTCAAAGATTGCCTTAAGTCACGGTTCATCCGCTCCACAACTGATTTGCCCTCAGGCCGGTATGGAGGCGAAAATTGCACCTCCACCCCCAGTGACTTCATCGCATCCCGGTAAGCCTTAGAGGAAAACACAGGACCTTGGTCAGAATGGAAGGTGCCACAGGCAAATGTCCAGACAAAGATATGCAAATCTTTAATGACAGTTCGAGCGTCAGCACTATGTTGTGGCCAAACCCAAAGGAATCTAGTGCACAAATCCACTGCAACCAAGATATGTTTAAAAGCAATGTCCGAAGTCAAAGGACTGCAGTGATCAAGATAAATGCAGCAAAATGGCTGATTAGAGATGTAAAGTTGAGTTTGTGGTGGATGTGTCTTTCTCCTTTCTCGCCCCAGCATCATGGAACAAAATTCCCTCCCACTTACGTTCCATCTCCGATCACAACTCCTTTCGTAAGAGGCTGAAGTCATGGCTATTCGACAACTGATCTATCATCTCCATCAGAGCCGTCTGCAAGCGCCATGAGACTTCCGAGTGATGTGAGCGCTATACAAATGTCCCTGATTTGATTTGATGTGCAACAATAGAAGGTCTTATTTGTTGGCAAATGTCACACGAAAGAACATATTTATGTGCCCGCTGGTATAAACCACGCCACCAGAAACATTGCTGTAAAAGAGACGCTGACACTCCGACATGCGCAGAAGCTATGCCTTCATGAGCAGCAATGATCAAAGAAATTCTGTGGTCCTCATTGGGAATCAGCCGATCTCCAACGGACGGAATAGTTACAAATGGGACTTGATCAGAAGACATGTTATATGAATAACGTGAAGGAAAACCTTGGGGAAGTTCTGTTCCCTCCTCCGTCGCAGCAATAGCCGCTAGAATATCATCATCAATTTTAGTCATAGACCAAGTAACTGCTGCTACTGAACAAGTGGCTACTGCAGATTTTGCTGCCTCATCAGCTAGCAAATTACCAATAACGTGTGCTCCCACGCGCTGATGTCCCAAAGTATGGATAACATGTGTGAGTGATAAACATTCCTTAAGAGCGGCCACTTGAACCCAAAGCATTTTATGCTTAATTGCACTACCGTTAGAATCACGGAAATCCTTTTGTTTCCAGAAGAACAAGTTGTCATTGAAGGATTGTACACAGTAAAACGAATCACACACTATAAGCGTAGGAACATCCGGATCAGCAAATTCAGGAGCCAAAACCAAAGCACGTAGCTCTGCCAATTGAGCCGTGCAAATCACCAAGAGACTGTGTGTGTACCAAGGAGGATTGAAAATCCCCATCAACAATCGTATCTGCCACAATTGCGCAGGCTGCTGAATAAGCATGTTTAGAACCAATGGCTGGCTGCGCAGATCCATCAGTGTAATTAATACATTTGTACTGATCAAGTGGGAGTAGTGATAAAGGAGGAGGATGAACATGTTCATATTGTAAAAACTCCTGTGCCTGCAAAGACGGGCCAAAGATAAAGTTGACATCAGCCGACATCAAAGAACTAGCCCATTGTATCCAACGTGGATGCAAAGCTTTGGAATTCAGAGCACTAGCCTTCGTAACTGCTTCTAAAGCTGGTACAGGCGAGACCATGAAAATGCATTTACCCTGAGCCAGAGGGCGTTCTTTCAGAATTGCCATCTGGACTGCCGTCAATTGTTTTCTATAGAAGAGAAACACATCTCAGCTGAAGTGCACAAATGCGATTTATAAGCAATGGGGACCATGTGCCCTTCATTGAAATTCACGTAAGTGAAACCCAATGCGCCTGGTACAATCTTATGACCAAATTTGTAGAATTGTCTTGTGTTAACAAGAAGTTGGTCGCAAGCAGATCAGACTGCAGAGACCGGAGAATCGCGGTATGTTCCGGAAGCCAACAGGAAGAAGAAAAAGTAAGTTGTATTAATGAGTAAAGAGGTTTGATATGCTGGGCATAATCAGGAATGTATGTCCTCCTGAAATTAAAAAAACCCAGCAAAGATTGTAATTTTTGTAAGTGTAGATGGAGGATGCAATTGAGCACATTTCTCCAGAAAGTGGGGGACCAATCCCCTACCTTCATTGTTGAGTTCGTAACCCAGAAAAAGGACTGCCAAACAGACAGTATGCGACTTGGCAAAGTTGAATTCGTATCCCAAGTCTGCAAAAGACATTATGATGCGGTCCACATGCACAAGATGCG
Source organism: Calotriton arnoldi (assembly GCA_963921515.1). Classification (NCBI taxonomy): domain Eukaryota; kingdom Metazoa; phylum Chordata; class Amphibia; order Caudata; family Salamandridae; genus Calotriton; species Calotriton arnoldi. The sequence goes on from CAWUFW010013556.1 coordinate 341,843, forward strand.
GTATCAATTCATTATCCATCAAATAGATGTCATCGACGTATGAGAAATCATCAGGGTCAATTTCATGTAAAACCGGCACTATGCGTGCCGCAAAAGCGCCGGGACTATTTTTATATCCCATACGCAAGCGCATGTATCTTTTGTGATTGCTGAGGGTGCTGAAGGCTGTCAAGTCACGGCTTTCAAGAGCCAAATTGTGACTGTAAAAACCATTGGAAATATCAAGAATAGTGTTATATTTCTTGCGAACAATGTTATTGACTAACGCAGAGCTGTGGCTGTTCTGTACCGCAAAGGTACAGACATGACTGTTCAAATGGCGGTAATCCAAAACTATACGATAGGAACCATCCGGTTTCAATATCGGAAACAGAGGATTATTCATGGACGAAACACAGGGTTCAATCACACCCTGATACTCCACTTGATTGAGAATTTCCTTAACGGAAGCTTTAGATTCACGCTTAATTGGGTATTGAGGTTGGGGCTGTGGTGTGGATCGCAAAGGAATTTCATGGGCCAGCGAATCATTATCCCAACCCACCTGATTACGATACACAGCTGGAGCAAGGGCTAATGCCCACTCCGATGCGTATGCTAGTTTAGCCTCCTCCGAGACATAATGCGAAAAAATCGGGAGAATAACATCCTCCCCTTTAGAAGAAGCCAGAACAAATGGGGGAGGCCAATCAACCTCCGCCAATAAAATATCATAAGAAGAAGTAAGGTTGTACCAAAAGACTGCCTTAATTGTACGTTTAATACAATTACTCTAAACCACAATTTCACGGTCTCTGGCTTGCTCATTGATCGTCCACCAGGGCCATCTAAAGTTTTTAGAGAAGAATTAGCGAACAAGGTCACTCTACTCGCCAGTAAAGCAGCACATTTTACCATTTTAGGAGACCTTAATTTACATTTAGAAGATAACTGCAAGACAGGCATTGCTATTTTTTTAGCTGATCTAGAGGCCTGCCAGTTGACCCAATGTGTCTCTAACAGTACACATGTAGCAGGTCATTTGCTGGACCCTATATTTTCAAATTTAGGCTCCATAACAGCTGCGTCCCCGATCCCTATGGCATGGACAGACCACTTCCTTGTCCCTTTCTCTATTCATTGGCAAGGTAAGCCAGCACAGAATTGTTTATTGTCGATATTAAAAAGACCCTGGCATAAATTAGATATTAACAAATTCTCGGATTTACTGTTAAGCCATAAACCTCAGGTATCATCCAATATAGAATCAGCCAACACGCTTTTTCAGGATTGGCTGACCCAAGCTTTGGACAGCTGTATTCATGCTAAACTTAGCTCAAAAAACAAAAGAGGACAATCCAATCCTTGGTTTAATGAATCCTTGAGTAAAGCAAAAAAAAACTGTAAACAACTGGAGCGGGCCTGGAGGTGTGCTTACGATACTGAAGCCAAAAATAAATACCGCAAATCAATTAAGACATACCATAAACTGGTCCGGAGAGCCAGAGCAGAGTACATCGCTAATAAAATCTTGGAGAGTAATAATCCTCCTAAAACGATTTTCTCCCTTCTTAAGGTCATGAAATGTTCCAGCCCGAAAGCTGATTAACCTATCACCTTAAACACTCAGGGGCCGATTCCGATCTGGGTCGGAAAGCACTCCGACCGATCCGGATTGTTTTCCGACTGAGCCGGACTCCTGCAGTCCGACCGAGCGAGTACGATGCGGCCGCATGCTGCCGGACTCGGTTCGGTCGGACTCCCATTGAAGTCAATGGGAGCCGGTCGTACGATGCGTACATGGGCTCCCATTGACTCAATGGGTACGTTGTGCAAAAGGGTGCCCCCTGTAGTGGGTACGCGTTGGTGCCATCCGCACCGTACATGCATGTATAGGGGGGACCCTTGGGTCCCCCCTGTGTCCGACTCGTAAGGCTACGGGTGAAGGGGGGTCCGGCACGGACCCCCGAAGTCCGCTTCCCGGAGCTTTTTCGTCCCGGAGACTCCGACTCGATCCGGCTGTCCGAATCGTGCATCGTACTGGCTCAGTCGGGAATCGACTCTATTGCGCGGTACGGTTCGACTGCGACCGAGTAGTACGGAGCGGTTCGGACCCGGAAACGAGTCGGTCGGCGATTTCGCGATCATTCGCATCGTACTTGGGCGTCTGGACCTCTGTACGACTCGGTCGGAAACAAAGCCTCCGACTCGGATACGGTAAAGCCGAATCCGATTCGGAGGCCTTCCGACCGAGATCGAAATCGACCCCTCAGTGTGACGAATTGGCTGGATATTTTGTGCACAAGGTGGAGAAAATTTATAAAAGCCTCCCTTTGATCACTGTTAATTCTGACCTGGGGGAAAGGTATGAGGACAGTGGACCTAGTATGGAAAACAATACATTGTGTTCCTTTCCTCAACTATCCCTCACTGAGATTGAGTCCCTTTGCCTGAAAATCAAATCACGCTCTTCAGTTGACTCTTTGAGACCAGCTCAGTTTCGTCAATTCCACAACATCATTTTACAAGTGGCCAGGGAACTGATTAATCTGTCTCTGTCCTCAGCGTCCTTACCATCAGCCTGGAAGCATGCTAAAGTAACTCCTCTTTTAAAGAAACCATCTTTAGAACCATCTGAACCGGGTAATTACCGCCCCATCTCCCAGCTTCCTTTCCTGGCTAAAGCCACGGAATCTCATGTAAATAGTTTGTAGAGCAAAATGAAATTCTGGATGCCTCGCAAAACGGCTTCAGATCCCGCCAAAGCACCGAATCTGCTCTGATGGCGGTGATCAAGGAAATCCGCAGCAGCCTAGACGAGGGAAATTCTGCGGCCTTAATTCTTCTTGATTTAAGTGCCACCTTTGACACTGTATCACATGAGATATTACTACGTAGGCTACAGGAGATAGGGATTGGGGGTCTGGCCTTAACATGGTTTTGATCTTTCTTGGAGGGTAGAACCTTACAGGTCACTGTGCCACCTTTCCACTCTCAGGAGTATGCCATCAAACACGGTGTGCCACAGGGTTCGATAGTGAGCCCCATGCTCTTTAATATCTATGTACAACCCCTGGCAGTAGCAGCTAGAAGCAGAGGGTTGTCATTGGTATCTTATGCCGATGAAACCCAACTAGTTATCGCTTTTTCTAAGAAATGCAAAAACAACCTCGTCAAATTTAAGGAGGACATGCTGGTGATCGCTGACTGGATGACAGCAAACTGCTTGCAGTTATATGCAAGCAAGTCAGAAATACTTTTGCTTGGGAGAGATAGCGACATATGGTCAGAGCAATGGTGGCCAGATAAATTAAAACCTGCACCCATACCAAAGGAGGCTGTTAAGGACCTGGGTTTTTGGATTGATAGAAGTCTCTCCTTTGACACTCAATCCAAGTCGGTCGCAGGGACTTGTTTCGGGCTTTTGAGAGTGTTAAAACCTTTGCTTGTTTTTTTTTACCCTAATATTCGTCAGACCATCCTACAGGCCACGATTCTATCCAGGCTAGATTATGGCAACTCCTTATATTTAGGTGCAAACAAATCCTGTATTCTGCGCCTTCAAAGAATACAAAATGCGGCAGCTCGGACTCTGTTGGCACTCCCGAAATCATGTTCAGTGTCCAAGCTTTTACCTAAGCTACACTGGCTACCAGTAGATAGAAGAATTCAGTTCAAGACACTCTGTGTCGCTCATAAAATCTTGACCCAACAAGCTCCTCCGTTAGTGCCGTATATTCCGAGTCGACTCCTGCGTTCTACTGACCAAGGGCTTGCTTGTATCCCCCGAGTTCAAAGAGCCAGAGCTGGTGGTCGCTCTTTTAAGGTTTTGGTGGCCAAACTCTGGAACTCTGTTCCCTCTGCTATTAGAGGACTTCAGAACCACCTGGAGTAAAGCCATAAAGACCTGGCTCTTCCCGGCGTAACTCTCATTCCTTTTCTGGACCGTCTCTAGTCACTTACACTTGGGTAGCGCTGGGACGCCCCATCGCTGGGGCAGCTATGCGCTGTACAAATTCGCAATAATAATAATAATAATTTGGAGGCCTATCTCATAAAGCCGATCAGGGGGTGCAACTCGTGTGTCAGCTGTTTCCACTGTAATGAACCTGTCAGTTGCTTTCGCCTCCAGACACTGATGGAGTGCCTCCCGCACTATGGTAACTTCCACTGCGCTGTCGAGGTGTGTTACCGCCCATCTCCAGTCGAGGAGCAGGGTTCTCACCGTCTGAGGCATACTTTGCAGTCAAAGCAGCAACTTTTTTCTTCTGAAATGGGGCACGATATTGAGGTGGTCCCTCCAGTTTGGCTTTTACATCAAACTGGCGCTGCGGTTTACGTCGTGGCTGCATGGACTCGCCTTGTCTGCGATTCTGCCTTTCTCCCCCACCGAACTGTTGATCCTATGATTCCTGAAAGGAACGAGGGAGAGAACGAGGATCAGGAACCTGAAACCTCTCGGGTGTCTTAATTTTAGAGCGGTCATGCAAATCATATCTACGTTCAGAAGCGTCAGGTGGAGGCGACCTGCACGAGAACCAGGCTTCTGTTGTTGCTGCCGCTGATTTTTATTCCAAGCCTTTTTAGGAAAGACTGGACGACCCTCCTTTTCAGGAGGAGGCTGATTTTGTACCTGAGTAAAAGGTCTTAACTCCCAAACTACTGCGACCCAATGATATATACACATTGGCAATAATAACTGGCAACTGCTTTTGCCTGTCAACATCCGCCACAGCCGACAGTCATTGACGCACTTGGAAGCTAACTGCCTCACCTTTGACGTTGGCCAGAATCATATCAGAGACGATAGGGAACATGCCCACTAATCTTATCCCCAATTCCAGGGCTGGACCTGCCCCATGTTCATCTTGTACCTTCTTTAGAACGCTCGGTAGAACGCTCATGGAGGGGATGCCAAAGCACAGTGTGTACACCGCAGCAAACACTGTCCCCCAGGTTGTGCAATCAGCTAAAGCGGGAACAATACCAATCGGTAAACTCATGGTAAGGATCCTGTGTTTCTCAACAGGAATAGTATGTGGAAAAACAGCCTCGAGTTGCGCAAATGTTTCCGCCAACCAATATGACAAATCATCTCTATTCTGAGGATGCTTGCCCATCACTGAATTAATCATGCTGGGACTAATGACAAGACCACCACCATGTCCTGGTGGCTGAGGAGTGGCTCCAGCCAGAGCCACTTGAATATTACTTAACATAAATTGTATGACACTTCTGTGTATATGAACTAAAGTGGTATGTAACTGACATAGCTCTGCGAGTGTAACACCAAGATAATTTGGATGCAGTGTAAAACCTGCCAAAACAGGCCATGTGGCCCCATCGACCGATAAGGGGCATGAACGGACCACAGAAACAGGGTGAGGAAGGCCGCCATTAAACCAAGTGGAATGCTCCCAGGCTGTCAGCGTAACTTCAAGTAATGCATAAGAGCGTTAATTCCACGGAACTGTGGGTGCTGTATATTCATGAAAGAAATTATCATTCCCATCCACTGCTGGAAATGTAACCCAAGAGTAAAAAACCTTGAAGCGGCAAGCCGCATCCGCCTCGACAACAAAGATAAAGGAAGGCCCCGCATTGGGGACTCCACTGTGAGTCAAATTTGCTGTAACCGCTGCACGGTTAGGTGCAGCAATAGCGAGTGGTTGTGCCATCTTAGAAATGGGACAAATAAACAGAGAGAACGGTAGCGCACAACCGGGTGTAAAAGAGAAACAAAACCTTTTAAAATTCAAACTTGAAAAACCCATAAATCTACCAATATAGGAGGCTAAGCCCTCTCACCATGGACCTCTCCAGAAACCGGTGAGCGGGTTCCATGGACAAGCACAAGCGCTACTCAGGGGTCTAACGAATAAGTACCAGACCAAACATTGGGGGCACCATGTTGCAGGGATTCTGCACAAACACAGAACTGTGCACAGGATTATGGGACCTTGGTGTATAGGGACTGGGTCTTCCTACCACCTTAGTACCCATGAGCTCAGGACCAACTAGCTATAGTGTCTCACTTGCTCTCCTACTCACTCACAGAGAAACAAATGATTAGACACCCTAGAACACAACACTCCCAGATCTCTCAGGAATCACGGTAACAAGATGCACCCTTTCGCTCACACTCTTGTACTTGCCCACAATAAGATCTGACAGAGACACAAAATAGTTTAACATATTTATTTTAACTAACGTGCCCTAACATGCAGTATACGTGCCACGACAAGCACGAAAATGCATAGTACAAAAACAGTCAGCATAGTAGCTAGTCCATAAATCATGAAGGGAGATGTCATCATGGAAAGACAATAGAGCCTAACCTCCCTCCCCTAGCTACGGAGCAGTATCATTATACATCAGAAGATCTCTGGGCTTTGTCAGCAGACCCCACACCTTAGCCTACAGATGGTAGATCTACATCATAGGTGCTGTCTCGCTTTTCTCCCTGGAAAGGTCCCTCTCCAAGTGTGTCTCACCTATTCATGTACCCCACTAAAAAACCAAAGCACGTTGTCCAAACAACAGCTGCAGCAGTATGTTTTGTCTAAGGGCTAAGGTCTGGCCAGAGCAAAATAACAAGGGGCATTGTTGTTCGACCTTGCACATAATGTTCAGTCAAAATCCCAGGAACATGCAGAGAGCGAACTCAACGATGAGTTCTCATGTGAAAGCAACCATAAAAAGTATTGCAAAAATAAAGACATGTAGTAACGTGCGCAAAGCAGCAGGCAGGCTGCGACGTGCTCATGCTAACTTAGTGAAGACGACAATGTCCCTGTGGGCCAAGTGACAAGTTCCTTTGAAAGAAAAACAAGTGAAAATTTGGAGCACCAGGCTAAAAGCTATAACAGGTTGAACTCCCCATAAAGACTAGTTCTGGAAACTCAGCCGAGTTCCCTGACAGCTGCAGGAGCAACCAATAAAACAGGTAAATGGAAATAATCACAGCAGTGGCTATGATCAGCATGGACAAAGTCTCCAAAAAGGTATCAGAACAATAACAAATCACAGTTAGGAGTAGCTCACATCAATTTCGGGCAAGAATAGCACAATCAAGTGCTAGAGGACATAGCAGGAGAAGATGTGCATAAAATGCATCGAATGCCACAACTCTATAACTAGGAACACATACGCTATAGAAAGCACAAAACATATGTTGCAAAAACAGGTGCTTAAGTCATTTCGAGCCAATGAAAAAGGATCTTTCGATGGACAGTCTTCTTCTCTCTCGATTCACACAGTAAACGTACATGTCAACATGATGCTATTTGAATGCAGCTACAGCATATTACAAAAAGATACATCTAGGAAGGTTCTTATGTGAACCTTTGCAAACCTACTCTGTTAGCTGTTCAGTGTCCCATCGTGTAACAATGGACTGCTCTATGAAATGAAACATTAATATCTAACATGTCCTGGTTAGATCATGAAATTAAAATATATTGCAAGCATTTTCTTTCTTCAATATACTTATTCCTTATAAGCATGTGGCAGAGGAAACTATCTAAAATATGATGAAGTCATATGGTGTGAGAAAAGAAAGAAATATATTTTGTAGCAAACAGCACAATTTACGAAGATGTTAAGTTCTGCAGTTCAATAGCGGTAAATCAGTATTTACATATAGGCATTCATTTTATTAAAGGGAAAGGAAAGACTAAACAAAAATATTGAGGCCTAGCAGTGAAAGAACAATACAAATGGGAGCTTTCTGCAAAAAAAGCAGCATTTATCTTTTCACACGTTTATTGAAGGCACATTTTCTCTAACCACTACATTGACAAGCATAATCTTCATTAACATTTAGGGCCAGATGTAAGAACCTATTTTGCATGCGCAAACGGGTTTGCGACCCGTTTGCGCATGCAAAATGTGAAAGGGCTATGCACAATTCCTAAATGGCGAGTCGCAATTTATTTGCGACTCGCTATTTAGGAATTGTGAGTCGCTATTAGGAAGGGGCGTTCCCTTCCTAATAGCAACCCCATGTATGAATGTTTTGCGACTGCAATTGCGGTCGCAAAACACTCGCAAATTACCACCCTCTTCAAGAGGGTAGTAATGCACTCGCAAAAGTGAAGGGGTCCCCAGGGGATCCCTGCCCCTTTGCAAATGCAGGGGAAAATATTTTGTAAGGGCAGGCAGTGGTCCCTGGGACCACTGCCTGCCCTTAAAAAATGAAACGAAAAGTTTCATTTTCATTTTTTTAAATGCTTAGAAAGAAAATACTGCTTTATTTAAAAGCAGTCCCAGACATGGAGGTCTGCTGAGCCCAGCAGGCCACCATCCCTGGGAGGGCCATCCATTTCCAATGGACTCGCAAATTGCGAGTGGCTCATTAATATTCATGAGCCTCGCAATTTGCGACCCCATTGGGAATCGCAAACAGTGTTAAACTCACTGTTGTACATGGCATTTTGCGACTCGCAAATTGCGACTCGCAAACGAGCGCAATTTCCGAGTCGCAAATTGTCATGGTCGTACATCTGGTGCTTAGGGTAATTTCTACACTGTTTTGTGGTAAATTTACGTAAAAATTGTTCAACTTTCGCAGTGCGGGTACTCTTCCTTGGAAGCAACTGTCGAGACCTAGAAAATGCAATTCATCATTCATTCATGCTGCAACTGTGGCATGTGCATTGTCTTTCTTCAATGACTAAAAATGGCCTTCTGATGTTGTGAGAGTACTTCAAAAGTGCACCGTTCAAATAAAGAAGAAGAAATAAGCATTTTTTGAGACACTGTCAACCCTCCACAATAACAGAATCTGTGATCTGAATTAGGGGTTCCAAATGTGAATACACTCTGGGGCCGATTCCGATTCGGGCCGGAAATCACTCCGACCGAGCCGGACCCGGAGAGATTTCCGAAAGAATCGGACCCTAGCAGTCCGACCGAACGAGTACGATGCGCACGCATGCAATCGGACTCGAGTCGGTCGGACTCCCATTGAAGTCAATGGGAGCCGGTCGTACAACCCGTACGCGGGCTCCCATTGACTCAATGGGTGCGAGGCGAACAAGGGCGCCCCCTACAGCGGGTACGCGTCGATGCGACTCACGGCGTACATGCACAGGTAGGGGGGACCCATGGGTCCCCCCTGTGTGCGACTCACGTGGCTACGCGTACAGGGGGGTCCGACACGGACCCCCAAAGTGCGGCTCCGACTGCTCTTTCGAGCCGGACGGCGCGAGTCGGTCGGACTGCTCGAGGCGCGCATCGTACTTGCCCGGCCGGGGAACGTCTCCATTGCGCCGTGCGAGTCGTGTCCATGCGAGTCGGTCGGAGCGCTTCGGACCCGCGAACGAGTCGGTCGGCGATTTCGCGTGCACTCGCATCATACTCGCTCGCCCGGACGCACGTACGAATTGGTCGGGAAAGAGGGCTCCGAATCGGATCCGGTTAAGCCGAATCCGATTCGGTGCCCTACCGGCCGAGATCGGAATCGGCCCCTATGTATCTATATTTTAGAAATTGGGGCTTGACCCTCCATGTAAATGCGGCATTAAGGCCTAAAGGACAAATTCCTTTTGCAGTTGAAAACCTTGATATTCACAAAATCAGATAGTTAGCTAACTCAGAATGTTTTTTTACAAAGTGCAAAAACCTTTTCAGGAATCAGAAACATAAGCAGGCTTTTTTTTAACAATTTCCAGATTGAGATAGGCTGCTTTTAAACAAAATGTTTCATGAATTTGTAAATGTAAATACGACATGCTCTCCCTTTCAGGTCACTATCTCTGCATATGCAAACTATCACATGAGGTCACAAATTGCCACAGGCTAATTAATATTTATTAGGCAGAGTGCTTTGCATACCACTCTGCATGTATTATTTGCAACCTATTATTTTGTAAATTGCATTGCAGAATGCACAGCAAATTCAAATTCCACAGAGTTGGACCTCGGATTTGCCCTTAGCAGCCTTAGCTCGGTCCTGGTAGTGTGGCACAGAGCAGTCAGGCGTACTCCAAGGATCAGCTGTTAAGCATTTAACAGTACCATCATGGACAATAAGTAAGTGACACGACTTGAAAGTAACCTTGACACCAATTTATAAAAATAGGTTGTATTTTTATAGAAATATAGGCACCAAAACTAACTTTGTATCATTCATATAACCGGAGTTGTGTATTTTTAAAGTGTTCAGAAATAAATGCAGTAAAACTGTCAAACCAGTCCAATTGAAGTCAATGGGAAAAACACAGGTGACACTCGGATACTTGCAGTGGATAAGGTCGTGCGGGTCACTTGACCAAGTTCCAACTGTCGATACTTCGTTACCTTGCCCAGGGATTCCAGGTACAGAGGTGACTTTGCTGTTCTTGGTACTGAACGGGATCCACGGGAGCTGCACTTGCAAAAACCACATTTGTAGATGGAGGTCCACTCTACCCACGGAGAGTAGAAGCCTTTGGGATCCTAGAACCGGGGTTCAACAGCTTAATTTTTTCCACCTTGCTTGGCGGCTCCAGGTATAGACGTAGCTTGTAGCTGTCAATTAAAAGGCAGGTCGTGCCAAAGATGCTTTGCCACACACTCGACGACTCCAACTTCAGGATGCAGGGACACAGCAGAGGGGTCATTGCTGACGTCGTTCTCTGTGTGTTGCTCTAGGGCTGGAGGTGTCACTCAAGGGGTTGATCACCCAACTGGCAATCACCAAGCCTTGGATGCGGTAAATGTAGTCCACAGTTATTTCGGCAGCTGGAGGTCGACAGAAGTGGAGTAGCAACTTGAAACTTGGTGAAAGCTTGGCTACCATTCTGGGCTTATAAGACACCACTTCTCTTCAGGCTCACTCTCGACAGGCCCAGCGGGTCGCAATTCTTGTCACGCAGCATGTCAATTTTCCTGCAGCTTGCAGGGAAGTGATCCCACCAATCCAAAGGATTCTGGTTTGGTTACTGGCATTCACTGGAGTCCCTCTTGCTGGGAGCAACGAGCGTTTGCCATGGACACACGTCGAACGCATGGTTCCAGTATATGGTCTCTTCAGGGCACTCTTTCAGCTGCGGCAGAGTCCATGGCCCTGTTGTCGGTGACAGCATCTTCTTTGTGCCTCTTCTCGGATTCAAAGTCATAACTGAGGTTCTGGTGCCAGGGGAGCCCCTTAAATCCTAGTTTAGGGGGAGTTAAGGGCATGATGGCCTGTGATCAATGGGATACTGGTCCCTGGGTCTAACCAGCGCCTTACGTGACAACATCCTGTGAGTGTACGTCACCTTTCTACTCAGAGCCCTCTATTTCAGGGTCTGCCAACATGGAAGAACACTTTCTTGGCTCTACAGACCTACTTGCCCACCCTAGAGGTGAGGCTAGCCTTTTGGAGATATACGCCTCCTGAATAAATAATTTTCCTGCCTGTCATGCTGGACAGGGTGGTAAGGGCTTTGTCTTTGAGTGGGGGATAAGGAATTACACATCAAGGGTGGTGAAAGCCTTTGAGGCTCATCGCCTTGATGACTGTAAACACTAGCCTTCTTTGGAAGGAGGAGGTGTGAACTCCTTCCTGCCCAGGCTTTTTTCACCATCCTGGGTAAGTGCTAGCACATCCCACTAGGAGGACAGACTCTTGTCTGGGTGGCAAAAGGCTCGGGGAAACCCGAAAAGGCACTTAAGCACTAAACCTTAGGTGGGAATCCACTCAGGGTGGCGCCTACATGCATGCCAGCTCACCCTCGACATGAGAATCATGTTGGGGTGGAAAAGCATGGAGTTTGACACCAAACACAACACACTTGGGTCATTCATAATGGAGCTGGCTATCTCGAGTTTTCTTTGTGCCCAGCACATAATACTCTATGGACGACCGATCACTTACAGTAAAACCTTGCTTTATAGGATTGCTGTAGGGATATATATGTATAAACATATATATCCACACCTGTAACATAATGCACTCTACCTTCTTGGCTCAGGAGGACAACCTTAAGAGTGACTTACTTATATTAAGGCAGTGGTGGGACTCTGCAGCATATGGCGTATGCAGATTCCCTCTAGAGCAGACATGCTGCTTGTGCAGGGCTGCAATGGCAGACCTGCAGACACACTTTTACCTGGGTCACACAGGATGGCACAATACAGCGGTGCAGCCCTGGTGACTACCCTTTACCACCCTCGCATTGGGTACCTCTGGTACCATATACTAGGAACTTCTAAGGGGGCAAAGTACCTTTCAAATCGGGTGTACCAATTCACATCACTTTTAGGGGAAAGAGCACTGACACTGGGGCCTGGTTAGCAGGCCCCAGTGCACTATTAGAGACAAAAACCAGCATCTAGCAGTCTAAAATGGGGCAACAAGCGGGGGGCATCCGCAAAGAAGCCTAGTTTCCAGCACCCATTAACATAAACCTTGTGCAGTTGAAACATTAATGCTGTTATGTACAGAACTATGTTTTCCTGGCATAGGTCAAACTAGGTCTCATTAACCATCATGTGTTTATTTCTCATTGACACCACATGCAGCAAAATGTGCACTGATGCTTTGTGCTGACATGCTGTTTTCAAAGACCTCGGAGAAAGCTTTTAATTACTTTTCAAGGCTCTTCCTCCATGATCACTATAGGCTATTCATTCATGAGATTCTTCATTGTTTATATAACCAGATTTTTTTCTAACATCTCCAATGATGTCAGGTAACGTCAAGCTGTGCCCAAAGGCTTTTATAATGGTAAGTAAGTAGACATAATGGAGGAGGATGGGCCTGGGGAGGTCCTTCTTTGACTGGTAAATGTGAAGGAAGATGAAGTGCTCAAAAGTAAAATGGTAGAAAGTCTCAAGTCTCAACAACATTGTTCAGTGCCATGTTTCCCTCCTCCTCCACCTCCTTCTGTCCTTCATACCTCTCAAGAAGATGTTGATCTATAGCAAAGCATAAAAGGAAGAAGCCATTCATGAAGGTTTCTGCTACAGAGGTAGTGGCTACACTGCAATGACGAGAAAATGCGTTCATGGAGGTCATGTTCATCATCATCATCATCCCCTCCATGTTAACAGGTGTTCTGCTCACATTGCTGGTGATGATGAGGGAGTGGTAATCTCTATGAGCACCAAAATACCCTCTAATCAGCAATGTTTAAAATATGCTCAAATGAATAACAAATTAAAAAAGAACACTTATGATGAAATATGACTCAGAGGAAGAAGAAGGAAAAAGAAGGGACCACTTTTTGTGATAAAAGGAGTCAATGACATTGTATTCGAGATTTTTACTCACAAATAATGAAAGGTATTGATCCGGTCAAGCCCTCTTGCTATTTTTGTTTTTCTCCATATAGCTGTGGTATATAGTTGTACCATTCCTCCTCAACAACTTGAGGGGCTTCAATTTCCTTCCGTCCCCCAAAAGTTTTGCTTACATTATTCCAGAACTATTTGGTATTCCTGAGTCTGAGAGCTGCTATCGCTTCAGACCATAATTTCTCTTTTTCCGTCAAGGCAATCTTTTTAAGGTTGTTCTTATAATCTTTTCTATGCTGTTTAATAAAGTGCACTCTCACTTTTAAAAGCTTCCCATATATTTTTGTTCAAATGCACTCTTGATTTTTCTTTTAAAGACTTCTTTCGATCCTCTAAATGATTTTCTTCTATGTTCAATGGTGATACTATTTGTCTGATAGTGCATATTAATTTTCCATATTCTTCTAAGAGGGATTTTTGGTTCATCTCTCTAAAGGAGATCAAAAGGTAGCCTATCATTGTAGCTGTTGCCATTTTCACTACTGAAGACCATACGATCCTTCAATTATTATTCAATTGTATTTGTTCATTGTTACTCAATTTGTCCCTCAATTCCAGGGTATGGAATAAAGTTAGACACAGGTACTTATAGTCACTTCCCAGTAAGTCTTCAATCTCCATGTCATATATACGGTGGAACGTTCATTCAAGATTACAGAATAATAAGGGATGTAGTTGTTCCGTTATCAAATGTGTGCCTCCCACGTTGATCGTCTTCTGTCTTTCCATTTATTATTCTGAGATTTAGGGTGTCAACCACAGTATTTAATCTTTTCCCTCTACGATCACCCAACAAATCTGTTCGGATCTGGCCTGGAATAAGCAATCTCCTCTCTTTTTCTTGCTGGAAGTCGTTGAAAGGCAGAGCACTCTGTACTTTTGCATTGAAATCTCCCAACAGTAAAATGGGGATCTTTGGTTAACTTACCCCAATTTTCTCTATAAGGTATAATACATCTCTTAATAACTTCTCTTGGGATTTTATATAGAGGGAAATATACATTCACAATTATTAAATCCGTTCTGCTGCTTACTATACTGCAACCCTCAGGGATATGTGATCCTGATATTATTATGGGGATAAAATCAGTGAATTTGTGCATTATTCTCATGCTTCTCAGTGCTTTTCTCACATCTACTAAGAACATTAGCCCACCCAATGGCCTACTGTGCTTGCACTTTACTGCCTTTGAGGAATAAATAAGATAATTGTTCTTCAGAATCCCTTCTGTTATCCATGTTTCTTGCAGTGTCATTTCCAATGTCTCTTCAGACCCACTATATTCCATGAAATAATTTGCATGAGAGTGCAGCTACCCAGGACCAATCTTCTAAATCTACTAAATTAATTGAGGCACCTTCTTTAGCACTGGTTGAGATACTGATTTCGTGACTATGATTTATTCACCTGAAGGCAGGTTACTGATCAAGTTAACATTGTTATCTAATCTCTGATCAAAAGTGTACCTCCAGCCTTCAGTATTACCCCATTTTTTACCCTTTATCTGGGATATGCCTTACCCTATGCATTTATACTTTTCTTATACAACATAACCTGAACATCTCAAGTCATCAGCTGAGGCTAATACCTCATTAGCAACAATACTTGAATGAGAATCGACTAAGGCATGTGGCAAAGAAATAGACTGCTCACTCTCTTCTCGAAGGAAACCAATTTTGTGTCTCATGAGGATTTTTTAGAGAGCTTTGAGAGTGATTTATAGAATGACAATATTTTGACTTATTTAAGTATGAATCATGACCTTAGTCTGCAAAGATATCCACTATTATAAGAACCCTATGTCCTATAAGATAGCATACTAGAGGATTTCCACATTCTGGTTCTTCTACACATTCCGGCAACACTGACATGGGTACCCCCGATAAACCCTCCTTGATATTGAACTGATTAATCAGGGTATACTTGTTAATGGCGTAGGCTCTGCTGGCAAGATCTGGTTTAGTTTACGTGCTACTGCTTCTGAGGGTATATTTGGGGGTTATGTTTTTTCACTGGTGCTTTCTAGAATGGCTAGAGTAGGTTGATGCTCTTCTTTTGTAGGGCCTGACTTCAGGGTTCATGATGTAACATCTAATGAGTGGTTAACCACTTGTAAATTTATCCCAATTATTTATACTAATGTCTCTTTTTTCCAGATATGTGCTGGAGATAATTTGGATCCAGTGCCTCTTTTATTCCTTTAGAATCTTTTTCCAAATCCTCTGTTACTTTTTACTGGACTATAGTAACTAGATCCTCAGCATAGCTTATAGATGACAGATCAAAACGTACTACTTTTCTACCTTTCCTAGAGATTTTTCTGTTTTTCTTTGTCTTTTGTCTTACACCGGCCCTTTTTTGTTTTCTTGTGTTTGAAAGATAGGAAAGACTCCCTTTACTACTCCAGATTCTAGTTTTTGGGTTGTACAATATTTCTGACTTTCTTCTTTGCTAAGTACTAGAGGTACTACTTCTTTACGTGATCCATCTACGATTATGCAGGTATCAACAGCTTCTTCTCATATCCTACTTCTCACATTAAAAGAACTTGTTGGAAATCGGGTTTCTGGTTGTCAGAGGTATGTACCCTGTTCAAGCAGGAACCATGATCCAGGTCAGGATAAGCCACAAACACACCCTAAAATAACCTGTGCCCCCCCCCCTCACTTGGCACAGATCAATCAGGCTTAACTTATGAGGCAATGTGTAAAGTATTTGAGCAACACTTCAAACAGTAAAACAGTGAAAACATCACACAAAAAGATACCAGACCTGGTTAGAAAAATATATCTTGATTTAATGAACAAAACAATTGCAAAACAACAAAACTCCAATTAGTAGAACTGGAGTAATTATTTTTTAAAGAATAAACTGAAACGTGGTGCTTAAAGGCATAAAACGCCAACCGGGGCTTTCTGGTCATGCTAGACTGGGTCAAATCAAAAGTACAGGCCTACTGCCATGGAGTGCAGGTCGGATACAGGGGTGAGCCTTGGCCCGATGCAAAGTACCTTGGTTGCCTTGAAGACTAGATGCGGGTGCAGGTGAAATATGCGTCGACGACAGTCCACAAAGGAAGGTGAAGCCTCAGTTCCGAGACTCGCAACAGCAAAGATGCATCTAGAATGGAGTCAATGCACCGCACAGTCAGTGATGCGTTGGAGTCGATCCTCACAACAGCTGCAATGCAGTGGAGGAGATGAGCCAGTTCTGTTACCTTTGCGTGGACCGCAATGTGTGGATTGTGCTGGAGCAGCAATTTAACCCACTTGCACGGGTCCAGCACAGGGTTGGCACCACTTGGCAGTACAGGCTCACAGATGGCAGAGTCCTGAGGCAGGTGAGTTCGAAGTCTTTTATGTCCCTGAGACTTCAATCAGGAGGCAAGCCAGCAAGCCCTTAGAGTCGCTCTGGTTCTGGGTTCAAGTGTTGTGGGTCCAGTCCTTTTCACCCAAGCAAGGAGAGCAGCAGGTCAGCACAGCAAGAAAGCTGTTCTTACAGAGTAGCGGTCCAGCAGAATGGCAGTCCTTCAGCAGCACAGCAGTCCTTCTTCCTGTCAGGTTATTCACAGGTCCAGAAGTGTACTGAGTTGGCAGTGTCAGAGGTCCAATACTTGTACCCAGTTGTGCTTTTGAAGTGGGGTAGACTTCAAAGAGATGACTTTGAAGTGCACAGAACCCCTCCTCTCCTTTTCCTGCCCTGGCTCCAACTCACTATAGGGGGTATGCAGTCCTTTGTGTGGAGACAGGACACAGCCTATTCAGGTGTAAGTGTCAGCTCCTCCCTCCTATCCTGCCCAGGATGACCCATTAGGATGTAGATGGCCCACCAATCACCCCTAATCTCCCTTTGTGTGTGACTGTCTAGAGGGAATGCACAAAGCCCAGCTTTCACCCACCCCAGATGTGTATTCAGAGACAATCAGAAGGCACCAAATGGCTAAAGTAAGAAATTGCCAACTTTCGAAAAGTGGCATTTTCAGAATTAAAATTTAAAATCCGACTTCACCATACGTTGTGATTTTAAATTGTGATTCCCAGATCACCAAACTTGGTGGTCCCATCTTTTCACAATTGGAAATTACACTTATAAAATGTAATAAGGTAATCCCAATATTATCCTATGGTAGAGTTAGGCCTTGCAGTAGTGAAATACAAATATAAGAGTTTTTCACTACCATGACGTGCAACATTTTAAATTACATGTCCTACTTTTTAAGTACACTGCACCCTGCTCTTGGGTTGTCTATGGCCTACCTTAGGGACGACTTATGTGTATTGAAAAGTAAGGCTTGGTCCTGGTAAGACTTTTAACTTACCAAGTAGACATGGCAGTTTAAAACCTGCACACACAGGCTCTGCAATGGCAGGCCTGAGACATGTTTAAAGGTCTATTTCAGTGGGTGGCACAATCAGTGCTGCAGGCCCACTGTGGCATTTAATTTACAGGCCCTGGGCACATGTAGTGTACTTTACCAGGGACTTATAAGTAAATTAAATATGCCACTTGTGCATAAGCCAATGTTACCATGTTTTAAGTCGGGAACACAAGCACTTTAGCACTGGTTAGCAGTAATAAAGTGCCCAGAGTCCTAAAGCCAACAAAAACAAATTCAGCAAAAAGGGGAGGAGGAAGGCGAGAAGGTTGGGGGTGACCCTTGAGAAAGGGCCATTTCCAATAGAACTCCTATTGGTATTGGTCGTGATAATTTCAGTTTGAGTCATTTTATCATGTTTATCGCTAGGCTTAGAGTCTCTCACTAAAGTTTGGGTAACATTTCTACTCTCCATATAGTCTTTTGGGTGTCCAGGAGAACCATCTCCTCCCTAGTCCTAGCCTCTAGTCGATGCTGTGATATAAGAAGATTTACATTGACATTACGATCAGAGTCATTCACTAATTTACTCAATAGCTGGACCACAGACTGTTTGGAAGGGGCTAACAATCATAACACACTTTTCCACCTGAGCTGTCCACCTTATTATGGTCAATATTCTCATCTCCTGAAGTTGCACCATTAATCTCTGATGAAATGGTCTCGCAGGAATAGTCACTAGTATTAAACAGATGTGAATGGTCCTGCATCTATGGGAGGAATACTCTTCTTTGTTTCCTGCAGGAGTCTAGCCCCTCTTTTTGATTATTGCTCATCCCTCATATGGACTTGAGCACTGATAAGTTTCCCATAACCTTAGCTTCCCCGAGATCATAGAATATAATGGCATGTCTTCTAAGGCTTTTGAGACTATGTCATCAGCATTTGCTATATTCTCCTAGATTGACTTGTCACTTAAAACATTACATTTGACCTGTTGGGACCCCAACACACTGGCTTCTCTTACCTCAGTCTTACTCAATGCAGAGCCTTCCTCAAGCCCAAAAAAAGCCAGCTGGTCAATACCATTTGGCTCAATGTCCTTGTTAACCTAAATATTACCATCAGACGCAGTGCAAAG
Source organism: Calotriton arnoldi (assembly GCA_963921515.1). Taxonomy (NCBI): domain Eukaryota; kingdom Metazoa; phylum Chordata; class Amphibia; order Caudata; family Salamandridae; genus Calotriton; species Calotriton arnoldi. The sequence continues at coordinate 360,542 of CAWUFW010013556.1, forward strand.
TGAAGGGGAAGCTTTGCTTTTAGGTGAAGATGATGATGGCACAGATATTATGCTGTTGCTGCTGTCTATAACTATCTATGCACTAATGGGGGTAGATCTCTGCCTGTGTTAGAAAAGAGAGAAGAAGGGGAATTCCCATGTAAAGTTCCAGCCTCATCACTTCCCTCAATCAGTCCACTTCTTATGTATGCTTGCTTTTGCAAGTTATTTTCTTCTGATTCAGTCTGTGTTTTATTAGAGACCTCTTGTGGGAGAGATGTTTTACTTAGATCTCGGGGTGACCAGGATGTTAAGTCTTGATCCTCGATTGGGCTGTTTCTCTGAGTGGCCCGCCTACAATGTGTTTTAGGACATATAGCATCTCTAATTGAGCATTTTCTACTTATCTGGTTTTTCAATACTTGACCCTTTTCCGCCTACTTATTAATGGGGGTTTGACATTCTGTTCCATTCTCCAAAGCCTCTTGCTTAGCGTTATTAGGGAGAGACTGTTGGATATTTTGCATACCCTTTGTTAGATGATTACCAAAGATTTCATTTATAGCTAATATTGTATGAGAACATTCCATCAACTACTTCACCTTAGCATTGTCTATAACTTTACCTGGCTTATCTCCAGGACCATGTGAGTACATGCATTGTGTCAATACTGACTGCTTGTTCTTAGAGAAATATATATAATTTTTTTAATCTTTCCTGTTTACTGTCTTTGTTCTTAGGATCCTTAAAGGACTCTTACTTTCTAATCTCTGTTCCTCCCGATCAAGGTTATCAATTTTACTTTGTGTTGGGTTACCTGATGTGGCGCCCTAACACATCTTCGCTGGTGATGATGACATTTTGCACTTCACCATTTTTACTATCCCAGATGCTACTTAACAGGCTCCTCGCCAAACCAAGTCAAGAATAACTTTATTCGGTTTGAATAACCATAAAAGTATAACATTCATACAAGATATACAAAATTACATGTCATATCGAATCAAATACGATAAAATGTTACATGACTCAAATACTCCTTGATTTATCTCAGAAATTTAAAATACGTGATTCTTAATTTCTAAAATTCTAAAATTCTTAAAATCTAAAATTCTAAAATTCTAAAAGGGAGACGCCAATTTTAATTACATTTCATACCGTTTTCTTATTAAAAAAGCAATCCTGATAAAATTTAGTACTACCGTACAGATTGCCTCGGTAGACAGGGAAAATAATCTATTAAAACCTTCCTGGTAATTACTAGGGTGAGTTTTTCTTAAAAAGGAATAAGGAACCGGACCCTAGGTTCCTTATACAGAGCACAGAATAGGGTAAAGTGCAAAGTGCTTTGTTGTGCTATATTATCACAAGGGCAAGGAATGAGATTATTGCACCATCCGGCCTGTTTAGGAAAGGCCACTAAAAAGTGCAATGTGCAAAGCCGAAATCTAGTCAGGTAAAATCTAAATTGCACATTCGTGGTAAAAGATAAATAAAATTGGGGATATAAAAATAAGTGATCGATAAGAGGTTGCAACCCTGCTAGGCGCCGGCAATTATCACGCTCACCACAGTATGCATTTTTTATGGTCGATTTCATATTTGTATCTATACTAGTTGGATTGTCGTAATAATGCCCAAGACCTATTTCATTAAATTTTCTTTTTACATAGCCTGGCCATGGAATGGTCTCAGAATTGTCCAGCGCCATACAATCTTTGAGAATTTCTCTTGTTAGCTTTAGATCCTCTGACAACCAGACTTTGGCCCAGAGGATCAATGGGGCAATATTAATCCGATCAGTAATAAAGTCCACCCCTACATCGGAGTGACAGAATGCTGTGGGAGCGCTATTTGGGATCATTAGCAATCTTTTAAAAAACTTATTTTCTAACGTTTGTAGTTGCGTGCTTTTATAATGTCCCCATACTCCCGCCCCATAAGTGGCAATAGATGAACATTTTGATCTGTATAGGATTAACAATTCCGCCAGTGGCTTATGGCCCAATTTGCACGCAAAGCGGAAGAGACCTTCCACAGCACGACTAGTATTCTGAACTCTGGATGTGATAAGATTTCGCCAAACCATTGGAAGCCAGCTATTTAACAACAAGTTGGATGAGTTAGGATCGAGGTGAGATTTAACCCTTGGAGAAACTGTTTCACAGTGGTCATCAGCCTTCTACCTTTGCCCAACACCCTTAGCTTGCACTAGATCGGACTTTAGATGATAAGGGCAACAGAGCCACCCCAGAGCCACCAGACATTTGCCTCTCTCATCAGCCCCTACTCTACTCACTTCCCCCCAATACCTGTATGGATCAGCAACTGTTCCTCACCTTACGTAGTCTTGTCAAACCTTGTTGCTTCCCTGCTGAGAATTCAAATCCCATTGACTCACCTTAGGTGATCTACAGTGGCAACAGACACTGGAGCACTCCAATGAGAACTCCAGGAATGTGCTCCAGACAACAGGGTAGACTACACAGACAGACTGGGGGGAACAGGGCGGGCTGGGTGAATAGACAAGGTGTGGAAGTAGGACAACCAGATCGTTTCAAACCTAAGTCTTTGATTAGCTGCTTAAGGGACAAAGATTTTACACTGGGTAGGCAAATGCAGCATGAGTGCTCCAAGTTCCACCATGCTTTTTGCTTTAGGCTGGTACATAAATGGCTGTATATGTACACAAAATAAGCTCTCCGAGAATTTTGCAATTAATAGAGATATGTGATGTATCCCTCCCAACGCTACTCAGTACAAGTGTTGGGCATACAAAAAAAATTAACGGATTGTCCTCACACACCACCAGGTGTCATGCTTCATCATAGAACAATCCTCGATCTCCAAAACCTCAGTTTGATGGAGAGCGGGCCTGCACCTGGAGTCAGGGAGGCACTTCTAATTAAGAATGGATCATTGATAAAAGTGTGTCAAAAACCAATGTGGCATCCTAAAACTGTTTATTCGCTAGACATGGCACTTAGTGATTAAAATCAATTGTAGAGATAAGGGGAATTAGTACCCCATCACCACTGTTAACTGAGTAGCGTTGGGAGGGATGCCTCACATGTCTCTATAAATTGCAAAAGGGGAGCTTATTTTATGTACATATGTTGTGTTGGGAGGCCAGCTCACCCTTGAGACCCCAGAGCCTCTAGTTCCCTACCAGGGGTACCTCCCAGGGGAGTGTGTTTACATAAATAGCTGTCACAGCCTCGCTGCACCTCCTGATCAGCCCTCCTCTGGTGGTCTCCACAGTGGTCTAGACAGTGATCACAAAAGTTGATACATTTTGAAAAATCCAAATGTCCAGTGTCTGAAAGATTTCAGGGAGAGACATGGAGCCCATTTGCTGGTGCTCACTCGGCAGAACTCAATGGCAGGAATAAGTGGCAGCAGACAGGCAGATGGGCACTACTTAAAGTTTTAAAAAACTGAGGAGGAGACAACGGGCAGAGAGAGGAGAAAGCAAAGCCAAGGCAAAGGTGGGTGATGGAGCGTGGTGGACACAAGCCGCGTCAATGTCTAATCCGGATGCTTCTGCAACTGGGTCTCACTCGACCCTATTCACCAGGTGCTTATTGTACCTCACTTGCACCAGCCGCGAACCACAGGATTACCTCAATCTAGTGCCTGGTGGCTCCCAGAGGGTATTGCAGTAATGCGGTCACGGCCCCCACAACCACGAACCTCCTCTGTGTCTCCGCTGGCTGGGTCACTGTATAATCAGGCCCCTGCACAGCTCCTGCTTGCCCACCTGCATGCTTCAACTGCTGTGCCACTCTCCTTCTTCCCCCGCCTCCTCGCATAGCGTCAGTCTAAATGTATGACATCTATTGCACCTATATATTGCTATGTAATGCTATGTATGCTGAGGAGTGCAGGCATAAGCTTCTAGAAGCTTTATTTTGAGTTATATTTTTTTTAATATGTGAGGCTTCATTTCTAAGGAGATATATTTTCTGGTAAAATATGCAACTGTGTTTTGTCAATTGCACACTATAATGGAAAGAACCAACAGACTACAAAAAATTCCACATTCCACTTCTCAGTGTGTCGGATGAGAGCTTCAGCTGTCCAAGACAGAGAAATTATGATTCAGCAAGTGGAACTTGCTCCTGTTTACACATAAATCATGCAGCACATCCTGGCATGTTCAGGCAAAGATGGGTTTATCAGGGGTCATAAATTGTATGTAGCTGCTAAAATCTAACAAAATGTACAATACATATGGTCAATGGCGAAGCATACACTTCGATTAGAAGGTTAGTGTGGTGTGCTTCCTTAAAGAGAGCGTGTGTGCGTGAGAATGAAATAGAAAGAATGTGTGTGTGGTGTATGTGTGTGTGTGAGAGACAGAGAGACAGAGAGAGAGATGTCAGCCTTCCAATTCTTGCAAGAGGGAGTACATTCAGGTTTAAATTAGCCTCACTACAATGTGCTTATAAGCAGAGGTCAAAGTGTGCAGAATACATGGAGAACAAAGTGCCCATGCCTTTTAAATTGTTCAAAAGCAGTTTCCATGCTTTTGTTAAAAAAACTATCTCCAGGAGTGACTGGAGGGATGTCCTCTGTGCTGTGAAGCTCAGAGCAACACAGAGAGCTAAGGAAGAACCACAAAGCCTCCTGTCAGGATGCCTACTTCGAATCACTGACAGAATATCGACTACAAGAATATCGACGTCAAAAATATCGGAGGCGAAATATCGAGATCCAGAATATCAACATCCTATCTACATTATGGTAAGTACAAAAATATCGAAAAGAAAATATTGATGTGAAAAATATCGTTGTTAAAAATATCGTTTATTATTTAAGTTTAAAAAATAATGTAAAATAAAGTAAATGATACATATAATTAAAATAAACATAGTTAAAAAAATTAAAATATTTAAAAGTTATAAATGATATATAGATATAATGTAAAAATAAATTAAACATATACATATAATATATAATATAAGCTTACTTACTATTAATTTAAAAAAATATTTTAATAACATAATTTTTTTTAAATATCATATTTATTATAAAAAACATCTCTACACAATAAACAATAATATAAATAAAAATTAAATAAATATATATAACAAATTGAAAAAAAAATTACTCTTTTTAATATTAATTATATACTACATTAACAAAAATAATATAAAAACTATTAGCTAGCAGAGGTAATAAAATTACTATTCCAACTAAAATCAGTGCAACACTAAGGAAAATGTTGGATAGCGTATAGATAAAAATTTCTGTTCTCACCCCAGTGAGTGCAACATTAGGGAAAGTGTTGGATAGCGTAGGGCAGTGTTTCCCAAACTGTGGTCCGCGGACCCCCAGGGGTCCGTGACACATTTCCAGGGGGTCCGCAGCCAGCAGTTTTAAAAGCACTGCAAAGTTCCTTGTATAATTAGCAGTTTTCGAGCAACAATAAAAGTGTCAAGATAACGCCAGTGATTAATGTACCTGCTAGAGAGAGATGAGAGGTTTGTCCAGGGGCAGCTTTGACTTATCTAATGTAGCACAGAAGGTTAATATGCCTACTGCAAAGAACATTTACCATGCATTTAAAAAAAAACTGTATTTTATGTGCATAGGTCAGTGGGTTACTGCTTTTGTAACAGAGATTTTTTTGTTACTCTGCAGTTCATAAGTGACAATCGTAATCTAGCACAGTGACCTATAAACTGTCATCAAAGAGCTGCTTGCAAACTGCATGGTACAAGTTAGTAACTTATGTTTTTTCCCAGTCTTTCATTAACCTGATGCTGCTAAAAAGGTTTATTTGGGTGGAAATACATTTTTATTGTTAAAGTCAATGCTAGCCACTGTGTTATGTTCTGAACCCTGAGTTTGTGCTTCTCCAGACCAAGCACTCTTTAAAAATGCCTACCAGTATGAATGACGTGAATCCTACACCTTGTAGTCCCCTTTGCCTTATGTAACATTTTCTATACACTGATTTACACGAATGATTCAGTTTCTCTATATGTGTGTGATGTAAAGTGCTCTGACATCCTGGTATGAGAGATGCTATAAAAACAAATGAAATACATGTGACAGAGGGACTATGGAGAGATGAGAGGCACTGTTGGAGGGTGATAATCAGGGAATCATTGAAGAACCCCAACAAAGTTTGTCCTATCCTGGTACATAGTAAGGTCATCATTTACTATTCTTTAAAAGCTAATACAATTCAATATATAATGATAAATGTGTTGTAGAATGCATCATTGTTTCCTAAATTTTTTGGAGTGGAGAGCCTCCCAAAGCCCCCTTTGTAGTGGTCAGGCTCACTCACTGCACTTGGTGTGCACCGTATGGGGACTGGTCTGAAAACATTTGCCAGGGCTGCTTTGGGTTTCCAGGCTGGCCCTGGCAGGAGCCTCGTACTGCAAAGTAAAACCAACCATTTAAAAGTTAGTCACGGAGATGCAGCACCAACCTTCCCATTAAAATGTTTGGTTTTTGCAAATTCTTTCAATTTAAAATACTAAGGGGGATATTTAAAACAGAAGTGGCGGAGCGTGTCGTTAGCCTCCTTGGCTTAACGACACGCTCCGTCACTTCAGAAACGCAGGGCTGCACCATATTTACAAGAATTTGGTGCAGCCCTGCATTTCCCCCTGCGCCTGCGCTACACTTAGCAGTGTAGCGCCAATGCAGGCACCCTTGCACTATGGTGCAAGGGTGTCTGCGTGCAGGAGAAGATTGTTTATGTACAGGAAGGTCCCCCATCCTGCACATAAACAATCTTGAAATGTCGTTTTGTCACTGCACACATGGAAGTTACAAAATGTAATTTTTTTTAAAATATTGTTTATGTGCAGGAAGGTCACCTTCCTGAACATAAACAATCCAAGGCGTTTTGCTTTTTCCATGTGTGCTGCACAAAGCAGCACACATGGAAAAAGCAAAAACGAGGAGAAATATAGCATTTCTCCTCATTTTGCCAAGTTAAGACCAGGTTTTCCCTGGTCTTAATTTTGGCGCTGCCTCCTATTTACGCTGCCCTTGTAAATAGGGGCCAGCGTCAAAATCAATGGGTGTAACAGTGGAACCCCCACCGCAACACCCACTGCCCACCCCTTTCACGCTAAGCCTTGCGTGAAAGGGGCCTTATTTACAAGGCAGCGTTAAGCCATGTTAAGTGGCTTAACGCTGCCTTGTAATAAGGCGAAGCTTCTATCGCCACGGGAACGTCGCAAAAGTGACATTCCCATGGCGATAGGGGCTTGTAAATATGCCCCTAAAATCCTTAGTAATTCGAGTATTTGTTTTGTGTGCACACATGTGTTTCTTTTTTCAAATTACTGTTTTAATGCTTGAAATTTAAATCATACAAATTGCTCGGGGGTCCCCGGCTTCTAGTGGTGACTCACTGGGGGTCCTCAGGAGTCAAAAGTTTGGGAACCACTGGCGTAGGGGTTAAAATTACTATTCCCACTCCACAGAGTGCAACAGTAGGGAAAGTGTTGGATAGAGTAGTGGTAAAATTTACTATTCCCACTCCAGAGAGTGCAACAGTAGGGAAAGTGTTGGATAGCGTAGGAGTAAAAATTACTATTCCCACTCCAGTGAGTGCAACAGTAGGGAAAGTGTTGGATAGCGTAGGGGTTAAAATTACTATTCCCACTCCAGAGAGTGCAACAGTAGGAAAAGTATTGGATAGCGGGTGGGTAAAAATTACTATTCCCACTCCAGGGAGTGCAACAGTAGGGAAAGTGTTGGATAGCGTAAGGGTTAAAATTACTATTCCCACTCCACAGAGTGCAACAGTAGGGAAAGTGTTGGATAGCGTAGTGGTAAAATTTACTATTCCCACTCCAGAGAGTGCAACAGTAGGGAAAGTGTTGGATAGCGTAGGAGTAAAAATTACTATTCCCACTCCAGTGAGTGCAACAGTAGGGAAAGTGTTGGATAGCGTAGGGGTTAAAATTACTATTCTGACTCCAGAGAGTGCAACAGTAGGAAAAGTGTTGGATAGCGGGTGGGTAAAAATTACTATTCCCACTCCAGGGAGTGCAACAGTAGGGAAAGTGTTGGATAGCGTAGGGGTTAAAATTACTATTCCTACTCCAGAGAGTGCAACAGTAGGAAAAGTGTTGGATAGTGGAGGGGTAAAAATTACTATTCCCACTCCAGGGAGTGCAACAGTAGGGAAAGTGTTGGATAGCGTATGGGTTAAATTAACATACTTATTAATTAAATACTTTTTGTAGAATAAATCACACATTGAAATTAATTAACTAATAAATTAATAATAAATACCAATAAAATAAAATTAATAATTACTTAAATAAAATTAAAATACTTCCCACCCTATTCCCCCATAAACACATAACCCACTACACATAAAAAAACACAATTAATTTAATTTGCCATTAATCTATTAATAAGAATTAATTAACAATTAATAATAAATTAATTAACAATTAAAAAAAAATATATATATATATATATATATATAATTAATATAATTATAAATTATTCAATTAATAAAAATTAACTAACAATTAATAATTAATTAACAATAAATTATTTATCAATAACAATAAATTAAAAAATATTAATTAATTTATAATTATTAAATTACTCGTCGACCGGCGGAAAAGCGGCGGACGGTCTTTCCGTCCGCCGCGGACCCCCCAGCCATCATGATATGGCGGGGGGTCTTTGCTGTCGGGATGGCGGGCGGATCGCCCCCGCCGGGCCGGCGGTGACCACCGCCGGCCCGGCGGGGGCGATCCGCCCGCCATCGTGATCGGCCCCATAGTTGTGCAGAGGTACAAGATAGAGGCAGACTTTTTCAACAGAAAATAGAAACGAAGTACAAAGTGCAAGGTAAAAAATAGAAGCAAACTTTTCCAGCAGGAGTTGGTTGCGGGAGCCACTTATTCCCTTTGAAGCTAAAGCCATGTTTGGCTCAGTGTGCTTTTAATAAATATCTAAAAACTCAGCATAGGCTACGCAGAACTATTCGCATGACACTTTAAAATGGGAATTTCATGATCAGGTTCCACTGTGAAAAAAGATTAAAAAGGAGGAACACAGGTGCAAGGGGCAGACTAAGGGGCCGATTCCGATCTCGGCCGGTAGTGCTCCGAATCGGATTCGGCTTTACCGGATCCGATTCGGAGCCCTGTTTCCCGACCGAACCGTACGCGGGTCCGGCCGAGCGAGTACGATGCGAAATCGCCGACCGACTCGTCCGGGCGTCCCGACCGCTCCGACCGACTCGCTCCCGGCTCGAACCACTCCGACCGACTCGCTCGGACTCCGACTCGCACCGCGCAATGGAGACGTTTCCCGGCCGGGTAAGTACGATGCGCGCCGCGAGCAGTCCGACCGAGCCGCGCACTCCGGCTCGAAAGAGCTGTCGGAGCCGTACTTTGGGTGTCCGTGTCGGACCCCCTGCACGCGTAGCCGCGCGAGTCGCACACAGGGGGGACCCATGGGTCCCCCTACCTGTGCGTGTACGGCGCGAATCGCTCCGCCGCGTACCCGCTGTAGGGGCGCCCTTGTCCGACTCGCACCCATTGAGTCAATGGGAGCCCGCGTACGCGTTGTACGACCGGCTCCCATTGACTTCAATGGGAGTCCGACCGACTCGAGTCCGATAACATACGGCCGCATCGTACTCGTTCGGTCGGACTGCACGGGTCCGATTCGGTCGGAAATCTCTCCGGGTCCGGCTCGGTCAGAGAAATTTCCGGCCCGAATCGGAATCGACCCCTAAGCAGGGTAGGGATGAGCAGGGTGCAAAGTTCTACCCACATTGAAAGGTCCTCAAACAAGCACAGTGGCCAGGCATCTCAAAGACACTGCTGGCTGGCCATTCTTACAAGCCAAACCCTCTGTTCTTAAATTGAATAACTGGACATATTTACCTCTGTGTGCTGTGGAGCTGATGCCCCATTATGTAAGGGGTTTGAATTTGTGGCTAATGCCACACCACGGAATGTGTCCTCCCTGCTTAGTTTATTAACAGCTAGAGCCACAAACTTGGCCAGTAGAATGTTCAAAGTAGTGTTATTTGGATTGAGAGCGTTAATGATGGCCTGCCAGCATGTACGACTGCCTAGTTTGTTCCATTTTGGCCTTAAGATTTCTTTCTGCATCTCTAACAGTGCAGGGCACCTACAACCAAAATATTGGAACGATTCATTGTAAACACTGCAGCCCCTGCACGATATTGTATCCGTAGGCCTATGCCCCCAGCCAGATGTTTCAAAATCGGTCGGTCCCCTAACCTAAGAACCATAAGCCTTTGTTTTTTGTATTTACATTACATGCCGGCCAAGTAGGGTTGTTGATGGTTCAGCTGATAAGAGTTGATAACTGCCCAAGAGTGCCTACGCTTTGCAAGAGTATCCATGTCAAACTAGCATGAAAGTAATCGTACTCGCCTTTTGATGCTTTGCTTGAAGGCATTTTGGGACACGTGAAGCCCAGAGCTCCCTGGCATTCAGCTGGTTACAACATTCCTCAACGTATAGGGAGTGAGGTTGTCTGGCACCACCTGATTAAATTTCATCTCATAGTAGGGCCTCCAGTGTTCCTCTCCTGGCCAGCCAGAGTTTGTGACAGATATCTATAAAGGCACCAGCCCGTGCCACCCATTGATCAAGGAGGCCGAGCTCTAATCGGATCTGTGCAGCAGATGAGAATCTCAACAAGCAGAGAGTGGCCATGTAGATCTTGGTGACCAGATTATTTAGAAGCTTACCATCCCTCTATAGCTGGATCTCCCTACCATAAACCAGGGATGGGATGATTTTAGCCATCATTATCTTCAGAGTGGATCAAGGCTCATCCCCCACAGCAAGTTGGACAATTTCAAGAAGGAGGACAGGAGGGCTACAGCCTAGGTGTCTTCGGCCACCCTATTGTGCACAAAGGAGAACCTTGCGTCATTTGTTACGCCGAGATATTTATATGTCTGTTGTTTGGATATCTATTGCCTTTAAGATGCAAGTTACTCGCCTTATTAATTCTTCTGCCCAAAATCAGGATCTTGGTTTTCCTTTAATTAACTTCTAGGAGATTGATGTCAGAGTAGGAATGCAAATAAGCTAGCAACAACACACATGCCAATACTGATACAAAATCAACAAATTACTTACTAAAATCACACGTGACACTCATTGTGATTGAAAAAGAAACTAATTTATTTTTTCTTTCTTTTAGTTTCTGAGGAAGTTCAAAATCCTAAATTTTTACTTATGGATTTATGCAGTCTTATCGATTCGCATTATAGTCTATTCATCTATTTCCATAGACCACAACAAATAACAACACGTACATGACATATATTACATGTAGTGTGTGCACATATAATTTAGACAATACTTAACATTGAATAGACAACCACTTTATACTGTCAAAAAATAATAATAATCAGTTAAGGTTCCACACAAATTGAAAAAATGATAAGTAAAAGAACAAAAATGACAAAAAGGAGGGGAAAAACAAGACCAAGTAGGTTGGGGAGTGTATTTCAAGAACTACCTATTGTTTTTTGTACACAACCCTGGTCTAGATGGGGACCAAACAGTGTAGTATTCAGTTAACCTAGGTCATTCATTCAATAATTTCTCAAACATTTTATAAAACATCGATGCATAAGAAGGTTAGCCTGATAAACAGTACATATGCACTTGTTTGGTGAAAAATAATGGTCGACGCGTTTCGAACCCCAAACGCTTTGGGGGGTTCTCCTCAGGGCTTGGAACTGAAACAAAGCTTGTAAGAGATTGTCCAATCTCTAATCCAAACATGGATTACTTGAATATGCCATGTGGAAAAATCATTTGGGCTCCAATTGGGCTCTGTTGCTTTTATTTGGAACGAGTTGTAGTTCGGACTATTCTTCTGCCGCGAAGTTAGTTTAACTTGAGGTGTGTCTGTTTTTTTGCTTGCGTTTGGTTATGTTAACATTTGTTCAGCACCAAACCAGCTCATTTTGGCATTTACTTCATTGTTGCTTGTAGATCCACGTCTTTTCGTCTCCAGAGTAGGAATGCAAGACATTTAGCAACTGCAGCAGACCGACTCTCGTGTAGCTGAGCAGAACAAGGTCATCTGCGTAGAGGAGGTTGTTAATATGTTCACCCCCGATCTTGGGAGGAGGTGACTATTCGTGTTGTCAAGAGCGCTAGACAGATTGGAGATATACAAGCTGAAAAGTAATGTGGGCAGAACACACCCTAGCTTGACCCATAGAGAGGTGTTAATCTTCCAGGACACACAAGACCCGTTGCTGAGTTTAACATGAATCCACGTGTCGGTTTCTAGTTGTATGATTGCCTCGAGGAGACACTGCAGGATACCCCAGTTCTTTAACTTCTTCTTTGGAGCCTCCCTGGAGACACAGTCGAACGCTGCCCTGAAATCCACAAAGCAGCAGTACATCATGGTACAAGATGTTACTACCTTTGCTGATAATAAAGACATTGATAACAAATTTGTCAAAGTGTCGGAGTTCTCAGTAAACCCTGCTTGATTCTATGGGACGAGACCCCTGGACGTTGCCCATTGCCGCAGCTCCTCTAGAAGTAGACTGGCAAATAATTTGGCTTTGTTGTCCAATAGTGCTATCAGCCTGAAATTACTGGGGTCAGATTTGGAACCACCTTTGTGAATAGGCTGAATAGTGGCACCACTCCGTGATTCCGTAATTGATGGGGTCCTTTAGGCAATAATCAAATAATGGTGAAGGTTTACTGGCTCAAAATTATATATCCTGCTTAATCAGATCTGGCTTTTGCTAGAACCATGTTCAACTGCTGCTTCAAAAAGTTCAAATCCTTGGTAGGGAAGATTAACCTTCTGCACTGCAAAGCCACAGGGCTTGTGAGTCAGGGCCGGCTTCTTTACTGAATATCGTGACAGTCAGAGCTTTCTGAAAAATCACGGGTGTGAAGTGTCTTGTCAGAATAGATGACCATTGGATTCAGAAATGTTAGCACTGGCATCTCTGCCTGATCCATTCGCCTGTCAGTGAACATGGACTATGTATAATCTGACTGAGTAGTTATAAAATATATATTTTGAAAACACTTGTTTTATCTCAAACTCTAAAACTTTTGCACATTTAGTGGTATTCTCTCTTATACTGATGTAATGTAATTTTACAATAATTATTTACATATTCATAATGCTTTCAGCCACAGGCTGGGTCCCCATAGCACTATAAATACACAAGTCACTATGCGCCAACTATGCCCATTGCCCCAAACAGAATTAAATTCTGTGACTCTCTGGTGACACACACACAGACTTGCATTTTTTTTCTCTTAAGGTGTGTGCATTATATTTTATATGCAGTTGCCAGAAGGTAAAAGACCAACAAAATAGTTACAGATTATTTTGTTCTTTTCAGCCACATCTTTGACCCTGAGCCCACACTCTCTGCACTCATGGTCAGAGTTCCTGCACTTTTATGCACGTCAAGTGCCGGAAATAAGATTTGTGCATGTTTTTGTGGCTGGAAGGCGATCAGTGAAGAGCTGGCCCAGAGAGCAAACAGGTCACTTGGCTGGCAAGGGACAGTGGTAGGGAATGTGATGGAAAAAGATGCTTCTGAGGTTAAATGAAATAAAGGTCCTTCCGCCGACCGCCCTGAAAGGAGCCTTCAGCCTTATTTCACCCAGGGGATTCTGTTGTGTACTAGAAGGGCAGTTTGGCAGACTCATAACAGCACTTATAACAGCTAGCACAATATTTGGGGATACATCAATATTTTTCGGAGCAGATTTGTCAATAAACAAAATTCTAGCTAATTTTGTTGTAATTTATATCCAACTTCAAAAGATGGGCACTTCTATAGAATAAAAGTATGTGTGTGTGAACCTGCTGCTATCTATTGTGGTAAATTATAAAGTGAAGAGAGGGTGTCCAGTCCATTTAGGATGTGACTGTAAGATGTATTTCTTGAAACGCAACTCAGCATATTTATAGCAAATCCCATGGTTTTAAGGTGGGTACAACATCACTACACACCATAGTAAAGAACAAAATGTAGAACACAATGTAAAATTTGTGAGAGATACCTACTATGGAACTTACAAAATAAACTATTCTGCAATATAAATATTCTGCATGGCACACCTGCTAACCCTAAGCAGAGTAGATGATGCATATTTTTCACCATTGATCTTATGTCAGCCCACACAATGCTTTCTATGCCTCCATGTTGGTTCACATAGCAAAGGGTGTTGAATACACAACTCATCCCCTTACATTAGCCTCCTAATTCCCAAATGAATGGAGTTCAATGTCTCCCCATCCCTATTGATGCAGACAATGTGAGACATGTTACTTATAGGTGACCACAGGGCAACACACATCTTGAGAATGTGGAACTCTTAAAAGTTATAGGCTCCCCAGTAGTCTTGCAGGAAAGGGAGCATTAGAGCTTGATCACAGAGTTATTGTGCCACAATGTGCTAGAAAGTACTTCCTACAAAGAGTCACACAGGTGGTACTTGCTTCAATGAGGAATTCTGTCTGAAGAAACTCCTTCACAAAGAGCAGGGTCAGTGACGACGCTAAGCATGTTGTGGAGGTAACTGTCGTTGTCAAAAGTAACTTTGAGTACGTATCTCTCTCACATTCAGCTTATAAACATGACCTGGGCACACAAGACCTCTTAATCAAGCCTGGATGACATCATCTAAGTCTAAGAACTGGTTCATGGACAACTTGAGCATCAATTTTGATGAGCTGAATCCCCCTGAAGATAAGGCCAACCAAAAGAAGAGGAAGTCAAGAGAGGGAGTGGGGTGACTGCGGTATGATTCATTCCTGAACTGTAAGGAAGCTGGTGACTTCAGTTTCTCTTTCTTCAAGTGCATAATCATACATTGTATAGTTCTCTGAATATCTTGTTTACCATACCATTATCTTTTTGCAACCAGAATGGGGCAAACTATTCCTTGACAACACAACTTGAACTGGCATTACATATCAATCCATCACAGAGATTTTCCTCTGTAAATAGACACTCAGGGGCCGATTCTGATGCGGGTTGGAAAAGCTTCCCGACCGAATCGGTTGGGAAATGGTGTCCGACCCACTCGGATCGGGAAAGTCCGACCGGCGGAGTAGGATGCATCCAGATGCTTCCAGATACGATTTGGTTGAACTCCCATTGACTTCAATGGGAACATTTGTTCCTAACCGCATCAGAATTGGGCCCTCGGTCGGGAAGACACGTTCCCGATCCGATTTGGAAGGAGCAAATGCCGTTAGGAGGCCTTCCTAACCGCATCAGAATCAGGCCCTCGGTCGGGAAGCTTTTCCAACCCGCATCAGAATCGGGCCCTCCGTCAGAATCCAGCCACAAAACCGATTACGAACATGAATCCTTTGGACTTAAAAAAGTGGTGGCCCACTCCTGGACCTGGTGTTCACCCACAACATTGACAATGAGGCATTAATGGGGTTGGCTGAACTCTGAGAAAGACTGGGGCACTTTCTTAGATCTCTCCCCTTATTGAGAAAAGGGGGAAATAAAAGTCTGAAACATCAGGGTGAGGTGATCAATTCACCAGGACTTTGGAGTGCTTTGAAGTGAAAGAATACTCTGCCTGCATGCCAGAGGACTACTGAGCAATGAAGAGTGGCCTACTGTTAGCGCCACCAAACCTATGCCTCGGATCAGTAAGAAACAGCGCAACCTACTCAAAATTATAGTGGAGAAATCCAGGATGTGAGGATGCAGAAAGGAGATCCAGAGACATGTCACAGACAAGCGAAGAGATGGCAGGACTCTGACAGGGGCATGTAGAGCAGTGCACCGGTAGCCCGATCACAACATAGTGGAAGGCGTGCATGGACCAGTGAGGTGACTGGGCAGCGACTGTGACTGCAGAGCAGAAATGTGCCCCCATCCTCTGGTATGACACTGCGAAAGTACTAGGTGGAGCACGACCAGTCAGCGAATGGGAGAATATAATACTGCTAACTGTTACTAAAATAGTGGCAATAGGCAAGGTCAGTGAGTCTGACTACAGCAGTTGGATAATACAGATATATAGAAAATAAAAATAGATAAATAAGAAGAAAAGTACTGGGTATAACTGATCTTAGCAGGCATCTACTCATTTTGTCTACAGGGAGTGAGTTTGGAAATCAAGTATAGAGAATCATAAAAACAGCCTGCAAGACTGACTGTAAAGATTGACACTTGCTACAGAAACCGCAAAATAGGAAATAAAAGTGGTAAATACACCACAATTTAAAGAGAAAAGTACTTGGAATAACTTTTGGGAATTGCAAAACCAACAGAGATTAGAGCTGGCATCAATTTAGTTTTCAAACAATATTGAACAGCAACACCCCATGTCGAGCTCAAAACCAGCATGCCAACTTCTTTTTATGGAGGTAGTGGCAAGCAAAACCACAAAATATTGAAGGGAAATCCTTTTACAACTGTGTCAGAAGTCACACTGGAGGTGATCATGAAGGAATTGAAGACCATTAAGCTACCAATTAGTTCATTGAAAGACAATACAAAGATGATGGAAAACAAGAGAATCTTGATGTGAGAAGACATTTAGGGGCACATTACGATACCCGGCGTAAATAAATCCGCCAGGCATGGAAGCGGCAAAAATCCGCCCGCACACACCGCCTGAACACCGACCACGCCATTATGAGTACACAAACCGAAAACCGCCATCGGGCGGAAAATCACACAAAATACCGCCTGCCATCGTCCGAGTCGGAGTCAAACCGCCCGCCACGGACGGAAACACGCACGACAACACAAAACCGCCCGCCCACACGGCCGACACACCGCACGTGAAATTACGATCGCACCGCCATGAGCGCGGAAAAACAACAAATATACCGCCCGCCAGCGCAAACAACGCCGATGAGAATCGACACGGCAGAAGCCATGGCGCCCACGTACCTGCACAGAAACCATCCGCACACAAAACCAATAGCACACAACATGGCCAACAAGTCCACACAGCAAGGCACACACAAATACACAAGCACAGTACACATCCCGAAAACACCCCCCGGACAAACAAAAAATACAAAGGCCAGAACCCCAGACACAACACACCTGAAAACAACAGACCATGAGGACACACCCACATAGGTGAGTACAAAAGCAGCACTCCCACAGACCACAACCCCTTGCTACATTGCAAACCAGAGAGGAGAGGAGAGGACACAGTGACACAGCAAGGACAGCAGCACACCACAGAAACGCACACATCACAACCACCACCACCACCACCACCACCACCAACACCACCACCACCACCACCACCACCACCACCAAACACCGGCACCACAAACCCCCTGCACATTACACAACACACACCGCACCAGCACCACAAACACCATGGCACCACAAAGGATGCCCAAGTTCACGCCCATGGAGCTGACGGTCATGGTCGACGAGATCATCAAGGTGTACCCACAAATCTATGGGAACATGGTCCAGCACACACCACTAGCCACCAGAAACAGAATGTGGACCCGGATCGTAGACCAGGTCAATGCAGTCGGGACCCTGCCCAGGAACAGAACCGAGATAAACAAACGTTGGAATGACGTAAAGAGCCTGGTCAAGAAGAAGGAGGGCAAAAACAGAGAGCTGGCTGCCGTCACTGGCGGAGGGAATCCCGCGCTCTTTAAGACCTTCAAAGCGTGGGAGGAGAAGGTGCGAGTCGTAATCCATCCGGAGATCCTCGCCGGATTAGCAGGGGGAGTGGAGGCTGGTAAGTACAAACTAATGTATACCAGCACACCGCTATGTACACACATGCGCAACCACCATGCCACAGCTCCCAGGGACAAACACCCCCATGTCCAGCACACAATACACAACACATCACACGCACATGCAACAGACACTACCACACACAGGCCAAACCGAACAACTGTAAGATGCGTGGGGACATGTGTACACTAAGCCAGCCACGTAACCACCAACAGGTCCCCAAATATGCCAGAAGCGCCACAACGAGCACCCACCACACCCATGTGTCCGCCACAGCTGCACCAACTGACAAGTAACAGGTAAGTGGCAGGAACACAAAGTGCAGTGGGTCGGAGGGGGACAGCTGAAGTACAACACCCACCAGGCCCCCACTCCCACAGACCAGCAAGGTGGAGCACTCCCCACACCCATGTGTCAGGCACAGCTGCACCAACCGACAAGTAACAGGTAAGTGGCAGGAACACAAAGTGCAATGGGTCGGAGGGGGACAGCTGAAGTACAACACCCACCAGGCCCCCAGTCCCACAGCACAGCAAGGAGGAGCATCCCCCACACCCCACACCCACGTGTCAGCCACCGCAGTGCACAACGACAGCCGAAAGGCAGACATCACGGTCCACAGCAATCGGTGTCAGTGGGTGTACAGCCACCCCCACGACCCACTACACCCCCCCACCCCCACAGACCTGCAACATGGAGCACCCCCCGCTTAGAGCCATGTGGCATCCAGTACAGTGCACGCACGAACAACTTGCAGGTGGGAAACTGGACAGGGCTGGATTACTGGAGGCATGAGGACCATAACACCACCAACACATGGGACATGTCACGTAGCACACGAACACGCAGCACCGCCCACCGTCACGAACAAGTGAACAATGTGCACACGGACATGAACAGCAGACTCACACCCCACATGACCCATCACAGACATAGCAACACCCAAGGAGCCACGTCTGCATGCACAAGCCACACTGAACATAGTCCCACACGGCAGCCACTGTGCAACTCATCACACACAACCGAAACACCATTGAAGTCCTGTCCATGTAGCCCCTACTGCCTGTCAACCACACACCCCACAACTACGCCTATGTAAGACAAACAACACTAGACGCAACAGAGCGGAACAACAGAAATGCACACGAACACCACTGAACCCATCAAACACACAGACACACCATGCACATACAACATACCATCCATCCCATCCGTCAGCCCCAGTCTCATGAAATGCATGTCATCCGCACAGCTGCCACACATACAGCAGTCACGCTAAGACACATGCCCATGACCAACCATGTGCCAGAAGTCAATTAAGCGCACGACACACTGTGAGCAACAACACACAACATGGGCCACACCCCCCCGAGCACTGCAGTGATGCACATGGCACAGGGCAGCACGCACACCAAGGAGATGGGACAACTGCAATACGTTGGCTGGCACACAACTATCACTCACTCATAACGATGCGTCCAATGCCATGTCCAGTAACCACAACAGACAGCAAATATGCAGGGCATGTCAGGCATGCACACACCTCAGACCATGCACTGTCATGCTGCCACAACACATGTCACGTTCGGCACCCATGGCTCACAGCATGTACCCCAAAAGCATATCCCCTCCCAAATGCGAATCTGGGGCATGGCCCCCATGTTGCCATATGCGTTCCTAAGCGTTCCATTTGAACCCCAAAAGCATATTCCATCCCAAATGCGAATCTGGGGCATGGCCCCCATGTTGCCATATGCGTTCCTAAGCGTTCCATTTGAACCCCAAAAGCATATTCCATCCCAAATGCGAATCTGGGGCATGGCCCCCATGTTGCCATATGCGTTCCTAAGCGTTCCATTTGAACCCCAAAAGCATATTCCATCCCAAATGCGAATCTGGGGCATGGCCCCCATGTTGCCATATGCGTTCCTAAGCGTTCCATTTGAACCCCAAAAGCATATTCCATCCCAAATGCGAATCTGGGGCATGGCCCCCATGTTGCCATATGCGTTCCTAAGCGTTCCATTTGAACCCCAAAAGCATATTCCATCCCAAATGCGAATCTGGGGCATGGCCCCCATGTTGCCATATGCGTTCCTAAGCGTTCCATTTGAACCCCAAAAGCATATTCCATCCCAAATGCGAATCTGGGGCATGGCCCCCATGTTGCCATATGCGTTCCTAAGCGTTCCATATGAACTCCAAAAGCAAAGTACAAACCAGACCCAGGATGGGCCTGGAGCCCGCATACACCAGAGTCACAATAAGTAGGAGCACAGCAACACACCCATCGGCATAGCCAATCCGTCCCATGCCACATGTGCACAGCACACAGTCCCATTGCCTAGCACACACACCTACAGATGCCACAGCCACACACTCGCCTCCGGGAAACCCATGTACGAGATTGCACGAACTGCCAATGTCAGACGACTAATACATACTTCGCCAGGTGCAACACAATAACAAATCTCATTCTCTCCACAGGTGACGAACTGCTGGACGCTGGGGATGGAGACAGCAGCCAGCACAGCCAGCCTACAAGCCCCCAACGAGGACACACGGATCTGGAGGATCTGTCCACCTCTTCGGACACGGACTACCAAGCTGGCCCATCTGGCGTGGCAGGGCCCAGCCGCTCCCCAGGACCCCTCCTACCCACCAACCCATCATCCAGGGATGCTGAACAGTCCCAGTCCCCTGCTGCCACTGTCGTTGCGGCCACACCCACGGTCATTGCGGCCACTACCACTGCCGCAACCGCCACCATCGCCGCACCGACCACCACCGCCTCCACCACCACCACGTCTTCGCTGGCACCAGCCCCAGCGCAGGTGGTGGCCCGGCCGACTGGATCCACCCTGGGAGCCACAGCGAGGACCGTGGTGAGCAATGTGGCTAGTGGGCAGGCCGGTGGCAGCAGGACTGGTAGGAGGAGCAGGGTCAGGGAAACGCCAGTCTCCCCTGGGAGCCATGCCCTGCCTCAAATGGACAGAGTCCTTGGGGCCTATGAAGAGGCCCAAGGACAATGGGCCAGGTCTGCTACTGACACGCGGGAGGTGCTGGGGGTGCTGAGGTCCATGGACGCCCATATGGGCCAATTCGTGTCCCGTATGGACCAACTCGTGGACCTCATGGGCCAGCTGGTGGTGGCGGTGGGGTCACAGGCAAGGCCAGCAACACCACCTCCGCCACCACCTGCTAGGGCGCAGGGTCGGCCAGCAGTGTCCACTTCCCCTGCGTCCACAGCCAGTGAGCACACCTCACCCACCACCAGCAGGTCGCCACCACACACCCCCTCCCAAACGTGGAAGGGGCCGTCCGAAGAGGAAACAGATCTCCCGGGAGGACTTCGCACGCTCCAGTCGCAAGTGAGGCAGCCAGCCAGCCTTCCGCCAGCCTTCCTTGACCAGCCACTGCATTGACTTGCTCTACGATCCCACTCCACACAGCCAGCTGGATGGCATGTGTGTGTTGGACTATGGACATAGAACCAGTGGGTACACCCTGATCATCACGCAGCCATGACCGACAGCTCATTGTCACTGCACGCACCACTTTTGTCATCACCTTACACACAATCACATGTCACAGTTTGGAATAAATGCACCTTTTTCACTAACTGCTGTTTGTGCCCTGTGTCTTTATTGTACGGAATACAACGGCCACCTTGGGCGGAAAGGCACCTGATGCGTGGCATGGAAATGGAATCCGGAGGGCCTGTAGGGACCTAGGGGTGGGAGACAGAACAGGAGCACATTCAATGAGTGTGTCACACACCCATCACACAGTACATGTCAACAACTACAAGCAATGTACACACATCGCACAGAGCAATAGGGCACAATGCCACAGTCACCAACAGTGGCATACTACCCTGGCCATGGAGCGTTGACACACTGCACGCAGTGAACATACGGCCACCCTGACACAGCACACACACACCTGCATAGATACAGACACATCATCCGTCGTACATGGACACTCACCGTCAAGTGAAGTAGCGGGCGATGAGCTGCTGGCGCACATTCCCAGCTTCCTCCTCTCCGCTGTCCACCTCACTCGAGCTGTCCTGGTCTGCGGGCTGGGGCCCTGGTTGATCTCCGTCATCCACAATGAGGGGGATCTGCTTCCGAATGGCCAGATTGTGCAGCATGCAGCACGCCACCACTATCTGGCACACCTTCTGTGGGGAGTACGCCAGTGCACCCCCGGTGCGGTCCAGGCACCTGAACCTGGACTTGAGGAGGCCAAAGGTACGCTCGACCACACGTCTGGTCCTCCCATGTGCCTCATTGTATCGATCGTCTGCTGGGGTGCGAGGATTCCTCAATGGACTGAGCAGCCATGCCCCATTCGGATACGCAGAGTCACCTGGGTGTGAGGGACACAGAGAACCGTTGCTATTCCAACTGGACAGGGGACAGCATCGCACAACCAGCACGCTACACCACTCCACATACTCACCGACAATACAGCCACGATCCTGTTGCAGATTGGCCATCAGTCGTGGCAAGATGCTGTTGCGCATTATGTGTGCGTCATGGGCCGAGCCTGGAAACTTGGCACACACGTGGGTGATCACCATGTCCGCAAGGCACACCACTTGCACATTCAGGGAGTGCGTGTGCTTCCTGTTGCGGTACAGGTGCTCAGTGGCCTGTGGTGGAACAAGGCCAACATGTGTGCAGTCAATGGCTCCCACGACGTGTGGGATTCTGCCAAGGGCATAGAATGCACCCTTCACTGCCGCCAATTCACGAGCCCTGGGGAAGCGGATGTACCTGTTCCGGTACAGCATCATGGCTGCCAGTACATCCCTCAGCACCTTGCTGAACATGGGCTGGGACATCCCTCCTCCACTGCCCACTGTGTGCTGGAATGACCCAGTGGCGAAGAAATGCATGGCGGCCATCACCTTAGCCGTGGGGGTGACAGCAGTCGGATACACCCTGCGGGGACGGAGATGGGGCTCTAACATGGCACACAGTCGATGCAGAGTTGGCCTGTCCAGCCGAAACTTCCTGATTACCTCTGTATCGTCCATGTACGCCAGCAATTGGTATGGGCGGTCAATGTTCGGTCTCCGCCTGGGTTAAATGGCAGAGGACACATGTCAAAGCAACACGGCACATAGCAATTTCGCATACACATCACTGACATGACTGAGCAAGCACATGAGCCACAGCCCAGCTGTCAAGCTGGGACGGCACGGCCACAATACACTTACACAGGTCTCCCAACAATGGCAATGGCAAGTGAGACATACCACTGCCATGTGCATGCACATGGGGATCTAGGCCCCAATGACTTGCGGGGCGTGCTGATGGGGACTGACTGCATATTCGTCAAGCGGCAACGCCACGGCAACATGAGTGTCTGCTGAGCATGGTACTGCTTCCGAGGCTGGATGAGTATGGCACACGACGACGACGATGTGGGCACGGGCTGAGCGGCCAATACAAGTGGGACCTGTGGCACGAGGGGATATGAGACAGTAGTAGGTGTCAGCACTGCACCCTATGTACAGCACTGTACGGATCACAGCTCCCGAAACATTGACTGGTGTCCACATTGACAGCCCCATGCCAAGACGGCTGTGTGCTTGCAGTCACACGTCACAGGTGAGAGGTTACATTGCACGTGCCAGGTGGCAGTCGTACATAGTGGGAGCTGGCATGTGTGTGCATGTGTCTCCTGTTCAGGATCCACCAGATGGGCGCTGACTCTGTACTGACCATTGGACACAGCATGTTCCGTGGAAGGCTTGTGTGTGTGGGATGGTGGCACTGGATGTGCCTCCGTTGGGTGGGGGGCCATGCACAGGGCGGGTACGTCGATGATTGCGCATTGTTGGTCACGGTGGGTGCACCAGCTAAGATGTGTTGCCCTGTGTTCAATTCCTATGTCCGCATGATGATGGACTGTGGATGTGGGCAGACTACACATTGGTCGATGTGCTGTCTATATGCATGTGCCTTCACACCAGGCACAGCTGCCCCTGCACATGTGACCCCTGCTGGACTCGCTGCTGGGTCTGTGGAGCTGATGCACCTTCTGCGCGTGGGGCGGACAGCTCTCCTCACTTCCCTCATTGCGCATGTCATGTCTTTGCCGCAGGTGACATGGATCATGGAGGGCCCACATGTACGCGTGGGTAGGCTACACATGATTGTTCACTGGTCGCCACCCCCAGTCAGTGTTTCGAATGGGAAGGTAGTCGTGCTGGTGGTATGTTCGATGTGGCGGATGGGCGGGCCTAGGTGCGGGCTTACATTCCGGACATGGGGGGTAGTTGGATTGGCGACTAGTTGCAGTACACACGGGACACGTCTCTTCCTTTCCACATCTGGGTCATCCCTTGTACTAACTGACAGTGATACAGTCATCTTCGCCCCAGCCCTCATGTCCTCCCCTCGCCCCCCAATATGCATGCTCACCTGCGAGGCTAGCGCTTGCACAGGCAGCCCCAAGCTCGCACCAGAGAGGGCAAGGAGTGTATGTGTGGGTCCAGTTGCACGAGTGGGCTGTCTCAGGGTATGATGTGTGGCGGGACGCCGTCCACCTGCGTGGTGCCCCAAATGGAGACCCGGCCTGCATGGACTATGCATCACAGTCTTCGCCTTCCGGATCCGCCACCTGCGACACCCAGTGGCTGTGGCTGCCCTTGCGGCCATGCCGCGTCCGTCTGTGGCTGATGGCCCACACATTCACTCTTTGGCCTCTCTGGGGAGGGCTCAGGGGTGGTGGCGCACGCGCTTGCACTTAGTCGCAATGGCATGTGGCGTGGTTGGTATGATGGGCAATGGATGGGATGGTGCGAGCCACCTCCCGTGACGTCAGTGCTGCTCGTGCTGTGGTGCGTCCCCCTACACTTCCATCTGACTTGTGCCATGCTAGACGTTGAGGTTCTATTGCCTGCGTGATATGACCAGGAGGAGCGCGAGGAGACCTCTCACACACCATGCTCCACTGCCATCCCGTGCCCTGTATCGCCTGTGCGGATTGACTATGTTGGGGTTACACCTGGTCGACTGGGGCTGTGTGTGCCTTGTCAAGGGGCATGGCGGGCGCACAACAGGATCCAGCTTGTCCACAGAGGGTGGGCTGAGGTGCGCCTGGTACCGCTTTGTACGTGTGCCCGGCTGCTGTGCACACACGTGTTCACTCCCCCGACAGGTGTCCTCTCACAATGCCCAGGGAAGCGGTGGTGTACTGTTCATGAGCCCTCCCAACACGGCGTGCTCCAACTTGGCATGTGCGCATCTACCCGTCGCACCCACCCACCTGAGCACTGCGTCCATACGACTTCACACGACACATGTGTGTCTTCCACAGTAGTGCTACTCATTTGCGTTGACATCCAATACCAGTGGACTACATGGTCATGTCACGACTGCCGTGTACTTCACATACTCTCATCCTCTCTCATTCGTACTTGTGAAATGAGTCAGCGGAGGCAGTTTTGGTTTCAAACATTATATTGAGTCTTCTGTCCTCTGTGATGCAGTATAGTGGACACTACTGGCAGCGGAATACATGTTGAGGATATACTGAGCATGATTACAAATGGGATAGGGTGTGGGGTTACATCTGCTTGGCCAAGGCTGTGCTAATGTACATTTACGTATAGCTGCGGAGCTGCGGACTTTGACACAGACGGTATAAATGTAGCCTACCAGACCGCTCGGCATCATGGGCACAGTCCATCTCAGTTCCATGTGACAGGTTTGCTGCGGTTGTTCCTCATGCACGCGTGCATGTGAGATGACATCAGGGCATGTGCTTGCGTGCATGCAGCGGCGTGCCACTTGTTGTTGCACTGTGGTGGTTACTGGACATGTCACAGTCACTGGGGTCGTGTTGTTGTTGTATGCACTTGTCGTCCATGCAAAGGTCCTGGTATGGGATTCCCGGGGCGGGGGTGGGAGGGGTGCAGCACCCACAGACTCCAGGCGACCTATTCATGTCCACTGAGCGGTGTGTGTGTCCATGGGCGCTGGATCCATGTCGTGTCCTGGTTGTTCGTGCAGTTCCGTCCATGTGGGTGCGATACACAGAGCCCATGCCACTGCCTCCCACGATGCATGCGGTGTTCCTGGATGTGATGGGGAACAGTGTGCATGTCCCGGTCATATCTGATGTCATGGCGATGTCGTTGATGGTGTGGTTACAGTTGCCGGTCGTTTGGTATGGCTGTTGTGGTGGTGACTGGCCAGTCCGTGCGGAAGCTAAGCATGGGTGCGGGGTTGGACATCATAGGTCACTCGGGGAACCTGCGTTGTGGTCCGACGTATTTACAGGTTGTCAGGTATGCGATGCCGTCCAGCAGGGCTTCCATGTCATTGGTGGTGTACATGTTTGCCAGCCAATGAAGCGGATGGTGGCTGTCAAGGTGTTGTTCGTAGGTTGTCCCTTGGAGGACCATGATGGGGCATGCTGGGTGACATTCGATGTAGCTGTTCTCGATGATCCGTCGTGTGGAGGCACAGTGGTTCCATTTCAGTGCGCGTGCGATGTTGGCCACATACGCCATGCCCCCATAGGCAGAGCAGGCCCTGTCGTGTGCGTCCAGAGGGAGGAGTAGTGGTAGCAGGTCCGCCTTCAGACATGCCGGGTTGGAGAGGCATATCTCGACGGGATGCTGGTAGGGACACCTCCGACAGTAGAAGACGGGCATGACGCAGCTGAACAATGTGATGCGGTAAGTCAGTCGGTAACTTACGTTCAGCAGGGACAGGAGATCGCATCCCAATGTATGTATCGTGCTGGTTTGGTACAGCTTGAGCTCTTCGGCGTAGTTGGGTAGGTGTGTTGCGGTTGCCATTTCGCAGCGGTTCGTAGAGGTGGCGTGCTCCGGCTGTGTGTGCAGTCTGCAATGTGCACGCTCCGGGGTTGCTGTGAGCTCTGTGTAGTCGTGGGGAGACAGGACTTGTGTTCTGTTGGCTTGTTTGGAGGACACGGGCCCTCTTCCCACATGCTTCTCAGACAGTTCAAGGTCAGTGCTGTGTGACTCCTTCCAATTAACTTGCATGTGGCCGACATGGGGGAGTGTTTTCTTCTTTCTTCCCCGTCCGTTGTGTGCTTCTGTGATATGCGCTATCTGCCCTGTGGTCGGTCTCCTCGGCATGCCTGTGTTGGTCTATTCTTGGACAATGGCTGTATTCACCGGCTTCTGTCGTAGGGCTGTGGTTTCGGTGTTGGAATGGAAGGTCATTCAGTGCTGTCTGCTCTCCCTTGTGTGGGCGGCAGGCTGCCTTTCCGCTCTGCGTTGGGCCTTGTGTGTGGATGTAATTCTTGGGCCACCTGTTGTCGGTCCCCGGGTTCTTTGGTGTTCCGTTTCATGTGTCTTGTTCATATGTGCAGGGTGGTATGGGTTTTTCAGTGTGGTACTGGCGTTCCTCTTCCCGAAGGGGCCCTGCTTCTCCTAGTTGGTGTTGCCGCCGCTGTGTGCTACGCCATGTTTGTTACACTGGGGTGTGTCCTGCTGTTGCGTGTCTTCACTGACATGTGTGCGTCGGTTGTGTGGCGTTGGGTGTTGTCCGTGAATTGGGCGTTGGGGACATGTCTGTGGCCGGCCTGTCACGTGTCATGTGCGTTCGGGGTGGGGCTGGTGTGTGTGCTGCTTGGTTGTGTCCCTGTGTCTGTGTGCGACGCATGCATGGCGCTGCGGTTGGCCTCTGCGTTGTGCGCATGTGTGGCGGCGTCATCGGCGCTTTGGGGCCGTGACGGGGTGGTTGGTTCCTAGTCCCAGGTGGTGTGTACACATGTGTTCCGCGATGTTAGGATTTGGCCTGTGTGTCATATGTGGATGCAATGGTGGATGTGTAGTGTGCACGCGCTGGTGGGGGTTGTCCGCTTTATCCGCCCTTGCACTGTGTGCGCTGTTTGCGTGCACTTGTTGTGTGTGTGCCTACCTGCGTCTCCGCGTGATGCGTTGCGTCCTTGGTGGTGCATCAGCAGAAGCATGGGAAGGGCCTGCAGTGCTGGATTCATGCCCGGGGTGCCGCTTCTTCGTTGTCCGTGCTCTGCGTCCGTGTTTCCGCCTCTCTTTCACGTGCGGTGTCTCTTTGCCGTGGGAGCCGTTTGTTTGCGGCATCGTAATTTATGCGCCGGGCGGGACGTGTTTCGTCGGACGGTGTGTGTCAGTTGTACTGCGCCGCTACGTGTGCGGGCGCACTTTGATGGCGGACGGTGTTGCTGGCTTGCCGGCGGTGTTTGGCCTGCTTTTCGCATCGTAATTGGGCGGGCGTGTGGACTGCTGCGTGCTGGCGGTAACTGGTGGTTTTTGCATCCGCCAGCACGGCGGTAGTGCTTCCGCCCGCCATCGTAATGGGCCCCCTATTTATTATAAAAAACATCTCTACACAATAAACAATAATATAAATAAAAATTAAATAAATATATATAACAAATTGAAAAAAAAATTACTCTTTTTAATATTAATTATATACTACATTAACAAAAATAATATAAAAACTATT
This sequence comes from Calotriton arnoldi, assembly GCA_963921515.1. Taxonomy (NCBI): domain Eukaryota; kingdom Metazoa; phylum Chordata; class Amphibia; order Caudata; family Salamandridae; genus Calotriton; species Calotriton arnoldi. The sequence goes on from CAWUFW010013556.1 coordinate 388,751, forward strand.
AGCTAGCAGAGGTAATAAAATTACTATTCCAACTAAAATCAGTGCAACACTAAGGAAAATGTTGGATAGCGTATAGATAAAAATTTCTGTTCTCACCCCAGTGAGTGCAACATTAGGGAAAGTGTTGGATAGCGTAGGGCAGTGTTTCCCAAACTGTGGTCCGCGGACCCCCAGGGGTCCGTGACACATTTCCAGGGGGTCCGCAGCCAGCAGTTTTAAAAGCACTGCAAAGTTCCTTGTATAATTAGCAGTTTTCGAGCAACAATAAAAGTGTCAAGATAACGCCAGTGATTAATGTACCTGCTAGAGAGAGATGAGAGGTTTGTCCAGGGGCAGCTTTGACTTATCTAATGTAGCACAGAAGGTTAATATGCCTACTGCAAAGAACATTTACCATGCATTTTAAAAAAAACTGTATTTTATGTGCATAGGTCAGTGGGTTACTGCTTTTGTAACAGAGATTTTTTTGTTACTCTGCAGTTCATAAGTGACAATCGTAATCTAGCACAGTGACCTATAAACTGTCATCAAAGAGCTGCTTGCAAACTGCATGGTACAAGTTAGTAACTTATGTTTTTTCCCAGTCTTTCATTAACCTGATGCTGCTAAAAAGGTTTATTTGGGTGGAAATACATTTTTATTGTTAAAGTCAATGCTAGCCACTGTGTTATGTTCTGAACCCTGAGTTTGTGCTTCTCCAGACCAAGCACTCTTTAAAAATGCCTACCAGTATGAATGACGTGAATCCTACACCTTGTAGTCCCCTTTGCCTTATGTAACATTTTCTATACACTGATTTACACGAATGATTCAGTTTCTCTATATGTGTGTGATGTAAAGTGCTCTGACATCCTGGTATGAGAGATGCTATAAAAACAAATGAAATACATGTGACAGAGGGACTATGGAGAGATGAGAGGCACTGTTGGAGGGTGATAATCAGGGAATCATTGAAGAACCCCAACAAAGTTTGTCCTATCCTGGTACATAGTAAGGTCATCATTTACTATTCTTTAAAAGCTAATACAATTCAATATATAATGATAAATGTGTTGTAGAATGCATCATTGTTTCCTAAATTTTTTGGAGTGGAGAGCCTCCCAAAGCCCCCTTTGTAGTGGTCAGGCTCACTCACTGCACTTGGTGTGCACCGTATGGGGACTGGTCTGAAAACATTTGCCAGGGCTGCTTTGGGTTTCCAGGCTGGCCCTGGCAGGAGCCTCGTACTGCAAAGTAAAACCAACCATTTAAAAGTTAGTCACGGAGATGCAGCACCAACCTTCCCATTAAAATGTTTGGTTTTTGCAAATTCTTTCAATTTAAAATACTAAGGGGATATTTAAAACAGAAGTGGCGGAGCGTGTCGTTAGCCTCCTTGGCTTAACGACACGCTCCGTCACTTCAGAAACGCAGGGCTGCACCATATTTACAAGAATTTGGTGCAGCCCTGCATTTCCCCTGCGCCTGCGCTACACTTAGCAGTGTAGCGCCAATGCAGGCACCCTTGCACTATGGTGCAAGGGTGTCTGCGTGCAGAGAGAAGATTGTTTATGTACAGGAAGGTCCCCCATCCTGCACATAAACAATCTTGAAATGTCGTTTTGTCACTGCACACATGGAAGTTACAAAATGTAATTTTTTTAAAATATTGTTTATGTGCAGGAAGGTCACCTTCCTGAACATAAACAATCCAAGCGTTTGCTTTTCCATGTGTGCTGCACAAAGCAGCACACATGGAAAAAGCAAAACGAGGAGAAATATAGCATTTCTCCTCATTTTGCTAAGTTAAGACCAGGTTTTCCCTGGTCTTAATTTTGGCGCTGCCTCCTATTTACGCTGCCCTTGTAAATAGGGGCCAGCGTCAAAATCAATGGGTGTAACAGTGGAACCCCCACCGCAACACCCACTGCCCACCCCTTTCACGCTAAGCCTTGCGTGAAAGGGGCCTTATTTACAAGGCAGCGTTAAGCCATGTTAAGTGGCTTAACGCTGCCTTGTAAATAAGGCGAGCCCCTATCGCCACGGGAACGTCGCAAAAAGTGACATTCCCATGGCGATAGGGGCTTGTAAATATGCCCCTAAAATCCTTAGTAATTCGAGTATTTGTTTTGTGTGCACACATGTGTTTCTTTTTTTCAAATTACTGTTTTAATGCTTGAAATTTAAATCATACAAATTGCTCGGGGTCCCCGGCTTCTAGTGGTGACTCACTGGGGGTCCTCAGGAGTCAAAAGTTTGGGAACCACTGGCGTAGGGGTTAAAATTACTATTCCCACTCCACAGAGTGCAACAGTAGGGAAAGTGTTGGATAGAGTAGTGGTAAAATTTACTATTCCCACTCCAGAGAGTGCAACAGTAGGGAAAGTGTTGGATAGCGTAGGAGTAAAAATTACTATTCCCACTCCAGTGAGTGCAACAGTAGGGAAAGTGTTGGATAGCGTAGGGGTTAAAATTACTATTCCCACTCCAGAGAGTGCAACAGTAGGAAAAGTATTGGATAGCGGGTGGGTAAAAATTACTATTCCCACTCCAGGGAGTGCAACAGTAGGGAAAGTGTTGGATAGCGTAAGGGTTAAAATTACTATTCCCACTCCACAGAGTGCAACAGTAGGGAAAGTGTTGGATAGCGTAGTGGTAAAATTTACTATTCCCACTCCAGAGAGTGCAACAGTAGGGAAAGTGTTGGATAGCGTAGGAGTAAAAATTACTATTCCCACTCCAGTGAGTGCAACAGTAGGGAAAGTGTTGGATAGCGTAGGGGTTAAAATTACTATTCTGACTCCAGAGAGTGCAACAGTAGGAAAAGTGTTGGATAGCGGGTGGGTAAAAATTACTATTCCCACTCCAGGGAGTGCAACAGTAGGGAAAGTGTTGGATAGCGTAGGGGTTAAAATTACTATTCCTACTCCAGAGAGTGCAACAGTAGGAAAAGTGTTGGATAGTGGAGGGGTAAAAATTACTATTCCCACTCCAGGGAGTGCAACAGTAGGGAAAGTGTTGGATAGCGTATGGGTTAAATTAACATACTTATTAATTAAATACTTTTTGTAGAATAAATCACACATTGAAATTAATTAACTAATAAATTAATAATAAATACCAATAAAATAAAATTAATAATTACTTAAATAAAATTAAAATACTTCCCACCCTATTCCCCCATAAACACATAACCCACTACACATAAAAAACACAATTAATTTAATTTGCCATTAATCTATTAATAAGAATTAATTAACAATTAATAATAAATTAATTAACAATTAAAAAAATATATATATATATATATATATATAATTAATATAATTATAAATTATTCAATTAATAAAAATTAACTAACAATTAATAATTAATTAACAATAAATTATTTATCAATAACAATAAATTAAAAAATATTAATTAATTTATAATTATTAAATTACTTCCCACCCTATTCCCCTATAAACCCACAACCCGCTACACATAAAAAATTAACATAATTAATTTAATTATCAATTAATAAAAATTAATTATCAATTATTAATTAATTAACAATTAATTAATTAACAATAACAATAAATTAATTAAATAATAAATTATTTATAATTAATATAATGATACATTAATCAATTAATAAAAACTAATGACCAATAAATAATTAATTAACAATACATTAATAATTAATTACAATTAATTAAACAATATTGATTCATTAATTATAATTAAATTACTTCCCACCCTATTCCCCTATAAACCCACATCCCGCTCTGATACTAAAACGCAAAATGTACTTTAAAAAAATTACTAATTTCTAAACATTTACTACATATATTTAGAAATAATTTAAATACATTTCAAAAAATGTTAAACATACGTATAAAATACATACTAAAATACATAACACTAATATAAATATTGATATTATTAACAACGAAATTTTTGCTTACGATATTACTTACTTCGATATTACTAACTTCGATATAAAAAAACGATGATACTTACCTTAAGGTCGATATTCTGGTCAACGATATTCTTAACATCGATATTCTGTCACTACGATATTGTTAACTCGATAAAATTGTAGGTCGATATTACAGCTTCGATATTTTGACTGCTTACCGCCTACTTCCTAAAATAATTGTAAGAGAGTGAAATTGGTTCACAGCAAATGTCAAAGTTGATTGTGAGCCAGAATAGTCTTTGACTGAAGAAGTACTTGAAACCTCATGGTGACAAAGATTTATTCTTTTTGAGAGGTATTGGGAATATAAAAATGTTTGATCTGCTGAAGGCAACCACATAATTTATTGTTCGGCTACTTAAAACCATTGCAATTAAAACAACATGAACAAGCATTCAGATTTCATATGCAAAAACTTCAAGCCATTCAAATTTATCAGTAATGCTCCATAACAAATCAAGCAATTTTACTTCAACAGGAAGGCTCAGGGTACCAAGCCACCTAGCAACCAACTCCAAGGTCAATGGTTAGATTGAAGAAAAGAAAGAATGCAACAAGAAAAAGGAAAAGGAAAATACTGCCTCATAGAGACAGAGGGGCCGATCACGATGGCGGGCGGACAAAGTCCGCCCGCCATTGCAGCACCAAAAGGGACCGCCCGCCATAGGTGCAGCGGTCCCGCCATACGAATTGTGATGCGCCCGCCACACTGGCGGGCGCAGCCCTTATATTTTACATTGCGGCGGCGGTGCTGCAAGCAGCACCCGCCGCACTGTAAAATATACATGTCATGCTTTTACATGCACAACGTGACAGGCACCGCGCGGTGCCTGCCACATTGTACATGCAAATGCAGGGGGGTACCATAGGTACCCCCCATGTGCACCCCCCACCCCCCCAACACCCTGGGGGCCCGCAACGGGCCCCCAACAGCAGGAACCGCCAGCCTTTCCATGGCGGCAATGCAGCCATGGAAAGGCTACTCTCAGCCTGCATTGTAATATGGATGGCGGTGTCTTCCAGACACCGTCACCATATTCAGCACGTTTTCGCCGGTCGACTCGTCGACCGGCGGAAAAGCGGCGGACGGTCTTTCCGTCAGCCGCGGACCCCCAGCCATCATGATATGGCGGGGGGTCTTTGCTGTCGGGATGGCGGGCGGATCGCCCCCGCCGGGCCGGCGGTGACCACTGCCGGCCCGGCGGGGGCGATCCGCCCGCCATCGTGATCGGCCCCATAGTTGTGCAGAGGTACAAGATAGAGGCAGACTTTTTCAACAGAAAATAGAAACGAAGTACAAAGTGCAAGGTAAAAATAGAAGCAAACTTTTCCAGCAGGAGTTGGTTGCGGGAGCCACTTATTCCCTTTGAAGCTAAAGCCATGTTTGGCTCAGTGTGCTTTTAATAAATATCTAAAAACTCAGCATAGGCTACGCAGAACTATTCGCATGACACTTTAAAATGGGAATTTCATGATCAGGTTCCACTGTGAAAAAAGATTAAAAAGGAGGAACACAGGTGCAAGGGGCAGACTAAGGGGCCGATTCCGATCTCGGCCGGTAGTGCTCCGAATCGGATTCGGCTTTACCGGATCCGATTCGGAGCCCTGTTTCCGACCGAACCGTACGCGGGTCCGGCCGAGCGAGTACGATGCGAAATCGCCGACCGACTCGTCCGGGCGTCCCAACCGCTCCGACCGACTCGCTCCCGGCTCGAACCACTCCGACCGACTTCGCTCGGACTCGACTCGCACCGCGCAATGGAGACGTTTCCCGGCCGGGTAAGTACGATGCGCGCCGCGAGCAGTCCGACCGAGCCGCGCACTCCGGCTCGAAAGAGCTGTCGGAGCCGTACTTTGGGTGTCCGTGTCGGACCCCCTGTACGCGTAGCCGCGCGAGTCGCACACAGGGGGACCCATGGGTCCCCCTACCTGTGCGTGTACGGCGCGACTCGCTTCGCCGCGTACCCGCTGTAGGGGGCGCCTTGTCCGACTCGCACCCATTGAGTCAATGGGAGCCCGCGTACGCGTTGTACGACCGGCTCCCATTGACTTCAATGGGAGTCCGACCGACTCGAGTCCGATAACATACGGCCGCATCGTACTCGTTCGGTCGGACTGCACGGGTCCGATTCGGTCGGAAATCTCTCCGGGTCCGGCTAGGTCAGAGAAATTTCCGGCCCGAATCGGAATCGACCCCTAAGCAGGGTAGGGATGAGCAGGGTGCAAAGTTCTACCCACATTGAAAGGTCCTCAAACAAGCACAGTGGCCAGGCATCTCAAAGACACTGCTGGCTGGCCATTCTTACAAGCCAAACCCTCTGTTCTTAAATTGAATAACTGGACATATTTACCTCTGTGTGCTGTGGAGCTGATGCCCCATTATGTAAGGGGTTTGAATTTGTGGCTAATGCCACACCACGGAATGTGTCCTCCCTGCTTAGTTTATTAACAGCTAGAGCCACAAACTTGGCCAGTAGAATGTTCAAAGTAGTGTTATTTGGATTGAGAGCGTTAATGATGGCCTGCCAGCATGTACGACTGCCTAGTTTGTTCCATTTTGGCCTTAAGATTTCTTTCTGCATCTCTAACAGTGCAGGGCACCTACAACCAAAATATTGGAACGATTCATTGTAAACACTGCAGCCCCTGCACGATATTGTATCCGTAGGCCTATGCCCCCAGCCAGATGTTTCAAAATCGGTCGGTCCCCTAACCTAAGAACCATAAGCCTTTGTTTTTTGTATTTACATTACATGCCGGCCAAGTAGGGTTGTTGATGGTTCAGCTGATAAGAGTTGATAACTGCCCAAGAGTGCCTACGCTTTGCAAGAGTATCCATGTCAAACTAGCATGAAAGTAATCGTACTCGCCTTTTGATGCTTTGCTTGAAGGCATTTTGGGACACGTGAAGCCCAGAGCTCCCTGGCATTCAGCTGGTTACAACATTCCTCAACGTATAGGGAGTGAGGTTGTCTGGCACCACCTGATTAAATTTCATCTCATAGTAGGGCCTCCAGTGTTCCTCTCCTGGCCAGCCAGAGTTTGTGACAGATATCTATAAAGGCACCAGCCCGTGCCACCCATTGATCAAGGAGGCCGAGCTCTAATCGGATCTGTGCAGCAGATGAGAATCTCAACAAGCAGAGAGTGGCCATGTAGATCTTGGTGACCAGATTATTTAGAAGCTTACCATCCCTCTATAGCTGGATCTCCCTACCATAAACCAGGGATGGGATGATTTTAGCCATCATTATCTTCAGAGTGGATCAAGGCTCATCCCCCACAGCAAGTTGGACAATTTCAAGAAGGAGGACAGGAGGGCTACAGCCTAGGTGTCTTCGGCCACCCTATTGTGCACAAAGGAGAACCTTGCGTCATTTGTTACGCCGAGATATTTATATGTCTGTTGTTTGGATATCTATTGCCTTTAAGATGCAAGTTACTCGCCTTATTAATTCTTCTGCCCAAAATCAGGATCTTGGTTTTCCTTTAATTAACTTCTAGGAGATTGATGTCAGAGTAGGAATGCAAATAAGCTAGCAACAACACACATGCCAATACTGATACAAAATCAACAAATTACTTACTAAAATCACACGTGACACTCATTGTGATTGAAAAATAAACTAATTTATTTTTTCTTTCTTTTAGTTTCTGAGGAAGTTCAAAATCCTAAATTTTTACTTATGGATTTATGCAGTCCTATCGATTCGCATTATAGTCTATTCATCTATTTCCATAGACCACAACAAATAACAACACGTACATGACATATATTACATGTAGTGTGTGCACATATAATTTAGACAATACTTAACATTGAATAGACAACCACTTTATACTGTCAAAAAATAATAATAATCAGTTAAGGTTCCACACAAATTGAAAAAATGATAAGTAAAAGAACAAAAATGACAAAAAGGAGGGGAAAAAACAAGACCAAGTAGGTTGGGGAGTGTATTTCAAGAACTACCTATTGTTTTTTGTACACAACCCTGGTCTAGATGGGGACCAAACAGTGTAGTATTCAGTTAACCTAGGTCATTCATTCAATAATTTCTCAAACATTTTATAAAACATCGATGCATAAGAAGGTTAGCCTGATAAACAGTACATATGCACTTGTTTGGTGAAAAATAATGGTCGACGCGTTTCGAACCCCAAACGCTTTGGGGGGTTCTCCTCAGGGCTTGGAACTGAAACAAAGCTTGTAAGAGATTGTCCAATCTCTAATCCAAACATGGATTACTTGAATATGCCATGTGGAAAAATCATTTGGGCTCCAATTGGGCTCTGTTGCTTTTATTTGGAACGAGTTGTAGTTCGGACTATTCTTCTGCCGCGAAGTTAGTTTAACTTGAGGTGTGTCTGTTTTTTTGCTTGCGTTTGGTTATGTTAACATTTGTTCAGCACCAAACCAGCTCATTTTGGCATTTACTTCATTGTTGCTTGTAGATCCACGTCTTTTCGTCTCCAGAGTAGGAATGCAAGACATTTAGCAACTGCAGCAGACCGACTCTCGTGTAGCTGAGCAGAACAAGGTCATCTGCGTAGAGGAGGTTGTTAATATGTTCACCCCCGATCTTGGGAGGAGGTGACTATTCGTGTTGTCAAGAGCGCTAGACAGATTGGAGATATACAAGCTGAAAAGTAATGTGGGCAGAACACACCCTAGCTTGACCCATAGAGAGGTGTTAATCTTCCAGGACACACAAGACCCGTTGCTGAGTTTAACATGAATCCACGTGTCGGTTTCTAGTTGTATGATTGCCTCGAGGAGACACTGCAGGATACCCCAGTTCTTTAACTTCTTCTTTGGAGCCTCCCTGGGGACACAGTCGAACGCTGCCCTGAAATCCACAAAGCAGCAGTACATCATGGTACAAGATGTTACTACCTTTGCTGATAATAAAGACATTGATAACAAATTTGTCAAAGTGTCGGAGTTCTCAGTAAACCCTGCTTGATTCTATGGGACGAGACCCCTGGACGTTGCCCATTGCCGCAGCTCCTCTAGAAGTAGACTGGCAAATAATTTGGCTTTGTTGTCCAATAGTGCTATCAGCCTGAAATTACTGGGGTCAGATTTGGAACCACCTTTGTGAATAGGCTGAATAGTGGCACCACTCCGTGATTCCGTAATTGATGGGGTCCTTTAGGCAATAATCAAATAATGGTGAAGGTTTACTGGCTCAAAATTATATATCCTGCTTAATCAGATCTGGCTTTTGCTAGAACCATGTTCAACTGCTGCTTCAAAAAGTTCAAATCCTTGGTAGGGAAGATTAACCTTCTGCACTGCAAAGCCACAGGGCTTGTGAGTCAGGGCCGGCTTCTTTACTGAATATCGTGACAGTCAGAGCTTTCTGAAAAATCACGGGTGTGAAGTGTCTTGTCAGAATAGATGACCATTGGATTCAGAAATGTTAGCACTGGCATCTCTGCCTGATCCATTCGCCTGTCAGTGAACATGGACTATGTATAATCTGACTGAGTAGTTATAAAATATATATTTTGAAAACACTTGTTTTATCTCAAACTCTAAAACTTTTGCACATTTAGTGGTATTCTCTCTTATACTGATGTAATGTAATTTTACAATAATTATTTACATATTCATAATGCTTTCAGCCACAGGCTGGGTCCCCATAGCACTATAAATACACAAGTCACTATGCGCCAACTATGCCCATTGCCCCAAACAGAATTAAATTCTGTGACTCTCTGGTGACACACACACAGACTTGCATTTTTTTTTCTCTTAAGGTGTGTGCATTATATTTTATATGCAGTTGCCAGAAGGTAAAAGACCAACAAAATAGTTACAGATTATTTTGTTCTTTTCAGCCACATCTTTGACCCTGAGCCCACACTCTCTGCACTCATGGTCAGAGTTCCTGCACTTTTTTATGCACGTCAAGTGCCGGAAATAAGATTTGTGCATGTTTTTGTGGCTGGAAGGCGATCAGTGAAGAGCTGGCCCAGAGAGCAAACAGGTCACTTGGCTGGCAAGGGACAGTGGTAGGGAATGTGATGGAAAAAGATGCTTCTGAGGTTAAATGAAATAAAGGTCCTTCCGCCGACCGCCCTGAAAGGAGCCTTCAGCCTTATTTCACCCAGGGGATTCTGTTGTGTACTAGAAGGGCAGTTTGGCAGACTCATAACAGCACTTATAACAGCTAGCACAATATTTGGGGATACATCAATATTTTTCGGAGCAGATTTGTCAATAAACAAAATTCTAGCTAATTTTGTTGTAATTTATATCCAACTTCAAAAGATGGGCACTTCTATAGAATAAAAGTATGTGTGTGTGAACCTGCTGCTATCTATTGTGGTAAATTATAAAGTGAAGAGAGGGTGTCCAGTCCATTTAGGATGTGACTGTAAGATGTATTTCTTGAAACGCAACTCAGCATATTTATAGCAAATCCCATGGTTTTAAGGTGGGTACAACATCACTACACACCATAGTAAAGAACAAAATGTAGAACACAATGTAAAATTTGTGAGAGATACCTACTATGGAACTTACAAAATAAACTATTCTGCAATATAAATATTCTGCATGGCACACCTGCTAACCCTAAGCAGAGTAGATGATGCATATTTTTCACCATTGATCTTATGTCAGCCCACACAATGCTTTCTATGCCTCCATGTTGGTTCACATAGCAAAGGGTGTTGAATACACAACTCATCCCCTTACATTAGCCTCCTAATTCCCAAATGAATGGAGTTCAATGTCTCCCCATCCCTATTGATGCAGACAATGTGAGACATGTTACTTATAGGTGACCACAGGGCAACACACATCTTGAGCATGTGGAACTCTTAAAAGTTATAGGCTCCCCAGTAGTCTTGCAGGAAAGGGAGCATTAGAGCTTGATCACAGAGTTATTGTGCCACAATGTGCTAGAAAGTACTTCCTACAAAGAGTCACACAGGTGGTACTTGCTTCAATGAGGAATTCTGTCTGAAGAAACTCCTTCACAAAGAGCAGGGTCAGTGACGACGCTAAGCATGTTGTGGAGGTAACTGTCGTTGTCAAAAGTAACTTTGAGTACGTATCTCTCTCACATTCAGCTTATAAACATGACCTGGGCACACAAGACCTCTTAATCAAGCCTGGATGACATCATCTAAGTCTAAGAACTGGTTCATGGACAACTTGAGCATCAATTTTGATGAGCTGAATCCCCCTGAAGATAAGGCCAACCAAAAGAAGAGGAAGTCAAGAGAGGGAGTGGGGTGACTGCGGTATGATTCATTCCTGAACTGTAAGGAAGCTGGTGACTTCAGTTTCTCTTTCTTCAAGTGCATAATCATACATTGTATAGTTCTCTGAATATCTTGTTTACCATACCATTATCTTTTTGCAACCAGAATGGGGCAAACTATTCCTTGACAACACAACTTGAACTGGCATTACATATCAATCCATCACAGAGATTTTCCTCTGTAAATAGACACTCAGGGGCCGATTCTGATGCGGGTTGGAAAAGCTTCCCGACCGAATCGGTTGGGAAATGGTGTCCGACCCACTCGGATCGGGAAAGTCCGACCGGCGGAGTAGGATGCATCCAGATGCTTCCAGATACGATTTGGTTGAACTCCCATTGACTTCAATGGGAACATTTGTTCCTAACCGCATCAGAATTGGGCCCTCGGTGGGGAAGACACGTTCCCGATCCGATTTGGAAGGAGCAAATGCCGTTAGGAGGCCTTCCTAACCGCATCAGAATCAGGCCCTCGGTCGGGAAGCTTTTCCAACCCGCATCAGAATCGGGCCCTCCGTCAGAATCCAGCCACAAAACCGATTACGAACATGAATCCTTTGGACTTAAAAAAGTGGTGGCCCACTCCTGGACCTGGTGTTCACCCACAACATTGACAATGAGGCATTAATGGGGTTGGCTGAACTCTGAGAAAGACTGGGGCACTTTCTTAGATCTCTCCCCTTATTGAGAAAAGGGGGAAATAAAAGTCTGAAACATCAGGGTGAGGTGATCAATTCACCAGGACTTTGGAGTGCTTTGAAGTGAAAGAATACTCTGCCTGCATGCCAGAGGACTACTGAGCAATGAAGAGTGGCCTACTGTTAGCGCCACCAAACCTATGCCTCGGATCAGTAAGAAACAGCGCAACCTACTCAAAATTATAGTGGAGAAATCCAGGATGTGAGGATGCAGAAAGGAGATCCAGAGACATGTCACAGACAAGCGAAGAGATGGCAGGACTCTGACAGGGGCATGTAGAGCAGTGCACCGGTAGCCCGATCACAACATAGTGGAAGGCGTGCATGGACCAGTGAGGTGACTGGGCAGCGACTGTGACTGCAGAGCAGAAATGTGCCCCCATCCTCTGGTATGACACTGCGAAAGTACTAGGTGGAGCACGACCAGTCAGCGAATGGGAGAATATAATACTGCTAACTGTTACTAAAATAGTGGCAATAGGCAAGGTCAGTGAGTCTGACTACAGCAGTTGGATAATACAGATATATAGAAAATAAAAATAGATAAATAAGAAGAAAAGTACTGGGTATAACTGATCTTAGCAGGCATCTACTCATTTTGTCTACAGGGGAGTGAGTTTGGAAATCAAGTATAGAGAATCATAAAAACAGCCTGCAAGACTGACTGTAAAGATTGACACTTGCTACAGAAACCGCAAAATAGGAAATAAAAGTGGTAAATACACCACAATTTAAAGAGAAAAGTACTTGGAATAACTTTTGGGAATTGCAAAACCAACAGAGATTAGAGCTGGCATCAATTTAGTTTTCAAACAATATTGAACAGCAACACCCCATGTCGAGCTCAAAACCAGCATGCCAACTTCTTTTTATGGAGGTAGTGGCAAGCAAAACCACAAAATATTGAAGGGAAATCCTTTTACAACTGTGTCAGAAGTCACACTGGAGGTGATCATGAAGGAATTGAAGACCATTAAGCTACCAATTAGTTCATTGAAAGACAATACAAAGATGATGGAAAACAAGAGAATCTTGATGTGAGAAGACATTTAGGGGCACATTACGATACCCGGCGTAAATAAATCCGCCAGGCATGGAAGCGGCAAAAATCCGCCCGCACACACCGCCTGAACACCGACCACGCCATTATGAGTACACAAACCGAAAACCGCCATCGGCGGAAAAATCACACAAAATACCGCCCGCCATCGTCCGAGTCGGAGTCAAACCGCCCGCCACGGACGGAAACACGCACGACAACACAAAACCGCCCGCCCACACGGCCGACACACCGCACGTGAAATTACGATCGCACCGCCATGAGCGCGGAAAAACAACAAATATACCGCCCGCCAGCGCAAACAACGCCGATGAGAATCGACACGGCAGAAGCCATGGCGCCCACGTACCTGCACAGAAACCATCCGCACACAAAACCAATAGCACACAACATGGCCAACAAGTCCACACAGCAAGGCACACACAAATACACAAGCACAGTACACATCCCGAAAACACCCCCCGGACAAACAAAAAATACAAAGGCCAGAACCCCAGACACAACACACCTGAAAACAACAGACCATGAGGACACACCCACATAGGTGAGTACAAAAGCAGCACTCCCACAGACCACAACCCCTTGCTACATTGCAAACCAGAGAGGAGAGGAGAGGACACAGTGACACAGCAAGGACAGCAGCACACCACAGAAACGCACACATCACAACCACCACCACCACCACCACCACCACCAAACACCACCACCACCACCACCACCACCACCACCAAACACCGGCACCACAAACCCCTGCACATTACACAACACACACCGCACCAGCACCACAAACACCATGGCACCACAAAGGATGCCCAAGTTCACGCCCATGGAGCTGACGGTCATGGTCGACGAGATCATCAAGGTGTACCCACAAATCTATGGGAACATGGTCCAGCACACACCACTAGCCACCAGAAACAGAATGTGGAACCGGATCATAGACCAGGTCAATGCAGTCGGGACCCTGCCCAGGAACAGAGGAGAAATTAACAAACGTTGGAATGACGTAAAGAGCCTGGTCAAGAAGAAGGAGGGCAAAAACAGAGAGCTGGCTGCCGTCACTGGCGGAGGGAATCCCGCGCTCTTTAAGACCTTCAAAGCGTGGGAGGAGAAGGTGCGAGTCGTAATCCATCCGGAGATCCTCGCCGGATTAGCAGGGGGAGTGGAGGCTGGTAAGTACAAACTAATGTATACTAGCACACCGCTATGTACTCACATGCGCAACTACCATGCCACAGCTCCCAGGGACAAACACCCCCATGTCCAGCACACAATACACAACACAACACACGCACATGCAACAGACACTACCACACACAGGCCAAACCGAACAACTGTAAGATGCGTGGGGACATGTGTACACTAAGCCAGCCACGTAACCACCAACAGGTCCCCAAATATGCCAGAAGCGCCACAACGAGCACCCACCACACCCATGTGTCCGCCACAGCTGCACTAACCGACAAGTAACAGGTAAGTGGCAGGAACACAAAGTGCAGTGGGTGGGACGGTGGACAGCCCAAGTACAACACACACCAGGCCCCAGTCCCACAGCACAGCAAGGAGGAGCATCCCCCACACCCCACAGCCACGTGTCAGCCACCGCAGTGCACAACGACAGCCGAAAGGCAGACATCACGGTCCACAGCAATCGGTGTCAGTGGGTGTACAGCCACCCCCACGACCCACTACACCCCCCCACCCCCACAGACCTGCAACATGGAGCACCCCCGCTTAGAGCCATGTGGCATCCAGTACAGTGCACGCACGAACAACTTGCAGGTGGGAAACTGGACAGGGCTGGATTACTGGAGGCATGAGGACCATAACACCACCAACACATGGGACATGTCACGTAGCACACGAACACGCAGCACCGCCCACCGTCACGAACAAGTGAACAATGTGCACACGGACATGAACAGCAGACTCACACCCCACATGACCCATCACAGACATAGCAACACCCAAGGAGCCACGTCTGCATGCACAAGCCACACTGAATATAGTCCCACACGGCAGCCACTGTGCAACTCATCACACACAACCGAAACACCATTGAAGTCCTGTCCATGTAGCCCCCACTGCCTGTCAACCCCACACCCCACAACTACGCCTATGTAAGACAAACAACACTAGACGCAACAGAGCGGAACAACAGAAATGCACACGAACACCACTGAACCCATCAAACTCACAGACACACCATGCACATACAACATACCATCCATCCCATCCGTCAGCCCCAGTCACATGAAAGGCATGTCATCCGCACAGCTGCTACACATACAGCAGTCACGCTAAGACACATGCCCATGACCAACCATGTGCCAGAAGTCAATTAAGCGCACGACACACTGTGAGCAACAACACACAACATGGGCCACACCCCCCGAGCACTGCAGTGATGCACATGGCACAGGGCAGCACGCACACCAAGGAGATGGGACAACTGCAATACGTTGGCTGGCACACAACTATCACTCACTCATAACGATGCGTCCAATGCCATGTCCAGTAACCACAACAGACAGCAAATATGCAGGGCATGTCAGGCATGCACACACCTCAGACCATGCACTGTCATGCTGCCACAACACATGTCACGTTCGGCACCCATGGCTCACAGCATGTACCCCAAAAGCATATCCCCTCCCAAATGCGAATCTGGGGCATGGCCCCCATGTTGCCATATGCGTTCCTAAGCGTTCCATTTGAACCCCAAAAGCATATTCCATCCCAAATGCGAATCTGGGGCATGGCCCCCATGTTGCCATATGCGTTCCTAAGCGTTCCATTTGAACCCCAAAAGCATATTCCATCCCAAATGCGAATCTGGGGCATGGCCCCCATGTTGCCATATGCGTTCCTAAGCGTTCCATTTGAACCCCAAAAGCATATTCCATCCCAAATGCGAATCTGGGGCATGGCCCCCATGTTGCCATATGCGTTCCTAAGCGTTCCATTTGAACCCCAAAAGCATATCCCCTCCCAAATGCGAATCTGGGGCATGGCCCCCATGTTGCCATATGCGTTCCTAAGCGTTCCATATGAACACCAAAAGCAAAGTACAAACCAGACCCAGGATGGGCCAGGAGCCCGCATACACCAGAGTCACAATGAGTAGGGGCAAAGCAACACACCCATCGGCATGGCCAATCCGTCCCATGCCACATGTGCACAGCACACAGTCCCATTGCCTAGCACACACAACTACAGATGCCACAGCCACACACTCGCCTCCGGGAAACCCATGTACGAGATTGCACGAACTGCCAATGTCAGACGACTAATACATACTTCGCCAGGTGCAACACAATAACAAATCTCATTTTCTCCACAGGTGACGAACTGCTGGACGCTGGGGATGGAGACAGCAG
Organism: Calotriton arnoldi; assembly: GCA_963921515.1. NCBI lineage: Eukaryota > Metazoa > Chordata > Amphibia > Caudata > Salamandridae > Calotriton > Calotriton arnoldi. Next base: position 405,109 of record CAWUFW010013556.1, read on the forward strand.
CCAGCACAGCCAGCCTACAAGCCCCCAACGAGGACACACGGATCTGGAGGATCTGTCCACCTCTTCGGACACGGACCACCAAGCTGGCCCATCTGGCGTGGCAGGGCCCAGCCGCTCCCCAGGACCCCTCCTACCCACCAACCCATCATCCAGGGATGCTGAACAGTCCCAGTCCCCTGCTGCCACTGTCGTTGCGGCCACACCCACGGTCATTGCGGCCACTACCACTGCCGCAACCGCCACCATCGCCGCACCGACCACCACCGCCTCCACCACCACCACGTCTTCGCTGGCACCAGCCCCAGCGCAGGTGGTGGCCCGGCCGACTGGATCCACTCCTGGGAGCCACAGCGAGGACCGTGGTGTGCAATGTGGCTAGTGGGCAGGCCGGTGGCAGCAGGACTGGTAGGAGGAGCAGGGTCAGGGAAACGCCAGCCTCCCCTGGGAGCCATGCCCTGCCTCAAATGGCCAGAGTCCTTGGGGCCTATGAAGAGGCCCAAGGACAATGGGCCAGGTCTGCCACTGACACGCGGGAGGTGCTGGGGGTGCTGAGGTCCATGGACGCCCATATGGGCCAATTCGTGTCCCGTATGGACCAACTCGTGGACCTCATGGGCCAGCTGGTGGTGGCGGTGGGGTCACAGGCAAGGCCAGCAACACCACCTCCGCCACCACCTGCTAGGGCGCAGGGTCGGCCAGCAGTGTCCACTTCCCCTGCGTCCACAGCCAGTGAGCACACCTCACCCACCACCAGCAGGTCGCCACCACACACCCCCCTCCCAAACGTGGAAGGGGCCGTCCGAAGAGGAAACAGATCTCCCGGGAGGACTTCGCACGCTCCAGTCGCAAGTGAGGCAGCCAGCCAGCCTTCCGCCAGCCTTCCTTGACCAGCCACTGCATTGACTTGCTCTACGATCCCACTCCACACAGCCAGCTGGATGGCATGTGTGTGTTGGACTATGGACATAGAACCAGTGGGTACTCCCTGATCATCACGCAGCCATGACCGACAGCTCATTGTCACTGCACGCACCACTTTTGTTATCACCTTACACACAATCACATGTCACAGTTCGTAATAAATGCACCTTATTCACTAACTGCTGTTTGTGCCCTGTGTTTTATTTGTACGGAATACAACGGCCACCTTGGGCGGAAGGGCACCTGATGCGTGGCATGGCAATGGAATCCGGAGGGCCTGTAGGGACCTAGGGGTGGGAGACAGAACAGGAGCACATTCAATGAGTGTGTCACACACCCATCACACAGTACATGTCAACAACTACAAGCAATGTACACACATCGCACAGAGCAATAGGGCACAATGCCACAGTCACCAACAGTGGCATACTACCCTGGCCATGGAGCGTTGACACGCTGCACGCAGTGAACATACGGCCACCCTGACACAGCACACACACACCTGCACAGATACAGACACATCATCCGTCGTACATGGACACTCACCGTCAAGTGAAGTAGCGGGCAATGAGCTGCTGGCGCACATTCCCAGCTTCCTCCTCTCCGCTGTCCACCTCACTCGAGCTGTCCTGGTCTGCGGGCTGGGGCCCTGGTTGATCTCCGTCATCCACAATGAGGGGGATCTGCTTCCGAATGGCCAGATTGTGCAGCATGCAGCACGCCACCACTATCTGGCACACCTTCTGTGGGGAGTACGCCAGTGCACCCTCGGTGCGGTCCAGGCACCTGAACCTGGACTTGAGGAGGCCAAAGGTACGCTCGACCACACGTCTGGTCCTCCCATGTGCCTCATTGTAGCGATCGTCTGCTGGGGTGCGAGGATTCCTCAATGGACTGAGCAGCCATGCCCCATTCGGATACGCAGAGTCACCTGGGTGTGAGGGACACAGAGAACCGTAGCTATTCCAACTGGACAGGGGACAGCATCGCACAACCAGCACGCTACACCACTCCACATACTCACCGACAATACAGGCACGATCCTGTTGCAGATTGGCCATCAGTCGTGGCAAGATGCTGTTGCGCATTATGTGTGCGTCATGGGCCGAGCCTGGAAACTTTGCACACACGTGGGTGATCACCATGTCCGCAAGGCACACCACTTGCACATTCAGGGAGTGCGTGTGCTTCCTGTTGCGGTACAGGTGCTCAGTGGCCTGTGGTGGAACAAGGCCAACATGAGTGCAGTCAATGGCTCCCACGACGTGTGGGATTCTGCCAAGGGCATAGAATGCACCCTTCACTGCCGCCAATTCACGAGCCCTGGGGAAGTGGATGTACCTGTTCCGGTACAGCATCATGGCTGCCAGTACATCCCTCAGCACCTTGCTGAACATGGGCTGGGACATCCCTCCTCCACTGCCCACTGTGTGCTGGAATGACCCAGTGGCGAAGAAATGCATGGCGGCCATCACCTTAGCCGTGGGGGTGACAGCAGTCGGATACACCCTGCGGGGACGGAGATGGGGCTCTAACATGGCACACAGTCGATGCAGAGTTGGCCTGTCCAGCCGAAACTTCCTGATTACCTCTGTATCGTCCATGTCCGCCAGCAATTGGTATGGGCGGTCAATGTTCGGTCTCCGCCTGGGTTAAATGGCAGAGGACACATGTCAAAGCAACACGGCACATAGTAATTTCGCATACACATCACTGACATGACTGAGCAAGCACATGAGCCACAGCCCAGCTGTCAAGCTGGGACGGCACGGCCACAATACACTTACACAGGTCTCCCAACAATGGCAATGGCAAGTGAGACATACCAGTGCCATGTGCATGCACATGGGGATCTAGGCCCCAATGACTTGCGGGGCGTGCTGATGGGGACTGACTGCATATTCGTCAAGCGGCAACGCCACGGCAACATGAGTGTCTGCTGAGCATGGAACTGCTTCCGAGGCTGGATGAGTATGGCACACGACGACGACGATGTGGGCACGGGCTGAGCGGCCAATACAAGTGGGACCTGTGGCACGAGGGGATATGAGACAGTAGTAGGTGTCAGCACTGCACCCTATGTACAGCACTGTACGGATCACAGCTCCCGAAACATTGACTGGTGTCCACATTGACAGCCCCATGCCAAGACGGCTGTGTGCTTGCAGTCACAGGTGAGAGGTTACATTGCACGTGCCAGGTGGCAGACGTACATAGTGGGAGCTGGCATGTGTGTGCATGTGTCTCCTGTTCAGGATCCACCAGATGGGCGCTGACTCTGTACTGACCATTGGACACAGCATGTTCCGTGGAAGGCTTGTGTGTGTGGGATGGTGGCACTGGATGTGCCTCCGTTGGGTGGGGGGCCATGCACAGGGCGGGTACGTCGATGATTGCGCATTGTTGGTCACGGTGGGTGCACCAACTAAGATGTGTTGCCCTGTGTTCAATTCCTATGTCCGCATGATGATGGACTGTGGATGTGGGCAGACTACACATTGGTCGATGTGCTGTCTATATGCATGTGCCTTCACACCAGGCACAGCTGCCCCTGCACATGTGACCCCTGCTGGACTCGCTGCTGGGTCTGTGGAGCTGATGCACCTTCTGCGCGTGGGCGGACAGCTCTCCTCACTTCCCTCATTGCGCATGTCATGTCTTTGCCGCAGGTGACATGGATCATGGAGGGCCCACATGTACGCGTGGGTAGGCTACACATGATTGTTCACTGGTCGCCACCCCCAGTCAGTGTTTCGAATGGGAAGGTTGTCGTGCTGGTGGTATGTTCGATGTGGCGGATGGGCGGGCCTAGGTGCGGGCTTACATTCCGGACATGGGGGTAGTTGGATTGGCGACTAGTTGCAGTACACACGGGACACGTCTCTTCCTTTCCACATCTGGGTCATCCCTTGTACTAACTGACAGTGATACAGTCATCTTCGCCCCAGCCCTCATGTCCTCCCCTCGCCCCCCAATATGCATGCTCACCTGCGAGGCTAGCGCTTGCACAGGCAGCCCCAAGCTCGCACCAGAGAGGGCAAGGAGTGAATGTGTGGGTCCAGTTGCACGAGTGGGCTGTCTCAGGGTATGATGTGTGGCGGGACGCCGTCCACCTGCGTGGTGCCCCAAATGGAGACCCGGCCTGCATGGACTATGCATCACAGTCTTCGCCTTCCGGATCCGCCACCTGCGACACCCAGTGGCTGTGGCTGCCCTTGCGGCCAGGCCGCGTCCGTCTGCGGCTGTTGGCCCACACATTCACTCTTTGGCCTCTCTGGGGAGGGCTCGGGGTGGTGGCGCACGCGCTTGCACTTAGTCGCAATGGCATGTGTCGTGGTTGGTATGATGGGCAATGGATGGGATGGTGCGAGCCACCTCCCGTGACGTCAGTGCTGCTCGTGCTGTGGTGCGTCCCCCTACACTTCCATGTGACTTGTGCCATGCTAGACGTTGAGGTTCTATTGCCTGCGTGATATGACCAGGAGGAGCGCGAGGAGACCTCTCACACACCATGCTCCACTGCCATCCCGTGCCCTGTATCGCCTGTGCGGATTGACTATGTTGGGGTTACACCTGGTCGACTGGGGCTGTGTGTGCCTTGTCAAGGGGCATGGCGGGCGCACAACAGGATCCAGCTTGTCCACAGAGGGTGGGCTGAGGTCCGCCTGGTACCGCCTTGTACGTGTGCCCGGCTGCTGTGCACACACGTGTTCACTCCCCCCGACAGGTGTCCTCTCACAATGCCCAGGGAAGCGGTGGTGTACTGTTCATGACCCCTCCCAACACGGCGTGCTCCAACTTGTCATGTGCGCATCTACCCGTCGCACCCACCCACCTGAGCACTGCGTCCATACGACTTCACACGACACATGTGTGTCTTCCACAGTAGTGCTACTCATTTGCGTTGACATCCAATACCAGTGGACTACATGGTCATGTCACGACTGCCGTGTACTTCACATACTCTCATCCTCTCTCATTCGTACTTGTGAAATGAGTCAGCGGAGACAGTTTTGGTTTCAAACATTATATTGAGTCTTCTGTCCTCTGTGATGCAGTATAGTGGACACTACTGGCAGCGGAATACATGTTGAGGATATACTGAGCATGATTACAAATGGGATAGGGTGTGGGGTTACATCTGCTTGGCCAAGGCTGTGCTAATGTACATTTACGTATAGCTGCGGAGCTGCGGACTTTGACACAGACGGTATACATGTAGCCTACCAGACCGCTCGGCATCATGGGCACAGTCCATCTCAGTTCCATGTGACAGGTTTGCTGCGGTTGTTCCTCATGCACGCGTGCATGTGAGATGACATCAGGGCATGTGCTTGCGTGCATGCAGCGGCGTGCCACTTGTTGTTGCACTGTGGTGGTTACTGGACATGTCACAGTCACTGGGGTCGTGTTGTTGTTGTATGCACTTGTCGTCCATGCAAAGGTCCTGGTATGGGATTCCCGGGCGGGGGTGGGAGGGGTGCAGCACCCACAGACTCCAGGCGACCTATTCATGTCCACTGAGCGGTGTGTGTGTCCATGTGCGCTGGATCCATGTCGTGTCCTGGTTGTTCGTGCAGTTCCGTCCATGTGGGTGCGATGCACAGAGCCCATGCCACTGCCTCCCACGATGCATGCGGTGTTCCTGGATGTGATGGGGAACAGTGTGCATGTCCCGGTCATATCCGATGTCATGGCGATGTCGTTGATGGTGTGGTTACAGTTGCCGGTCGTTTGGTATGGCTGTTGTGGTGGTGACTGGCCAGTCCGTGCGGAAGCTGAGCATGGGTGCGGGGTTGGACTTCATAGGTCACTCGGGGAACCTGCGTTGTGGTCCGACGTATTTACAGGTTGTCAGGTATGCGATGCCGTCCAGCAGGGCTTCCATGTCATTGGTGGTGTACATGTTTGCCAGCCAATGAAGCGGATGGTGGCTGTCAAGGTGTTGTTCGTAGGTTGTCCCTTGGAGGACCATGATGGGGCATGCTGGGTGACATTCGATGTAGCTGTTCTCGATGATCCGTCGTGTGGAGGCACAGTGGTTCCATTTCAGTGCGCGTGCGATGTTGGCCACATACGCCATGCCCCCATAGGCAGAGCAGGCCCTGTCGTGTGCGTCCAGAGGGAGGAGTAGTGGTAGCAGGTCCGCCTTCAGACATGCCGGGTTGGAGAGGCATATCTCGACGGGATGCTGGTAGGGACACCTCCGACAGTAGAAGACGGGCATGACGCAGCTGAACAATGTGATGCGGTAAGTCAGTCGGTAACTTACGTTCAGCAGGGACAGGAGATCGCATCCCAATGTATGTATCGTGTTGGTTTGGTACAGCTTGAGCTGTTCGGCGTAGTTGGGTAGGTGTGTTGCGGTTGCCATTTCGCAGCGGTTCGTAGAGGTGGCGTGCTCCGGCTGTGTGTGCAGTCTGCAATGTGCACGCTCCGGGGTTGCTGTGAGCTCTGTGTAGTCGTGGGGAGACAGGACTTGTGTTCTGTTGGCTTGTTTGGAGGACACGGGCCCTCTTCCCACATGCTTCTCAGACAGTTCAAGGTCAGTGCTGTGTGACTCCTTCCAATTAACTTGCATGTGGCCGACATGGGGGAGTGTTTTCTTCTTTCTTCCCCGTCCGTTGTGTGCTTCTGTGATATGCGCTATCTGCCGTGTGGTCGGTCTCCTCGGCATGCCTGTGTTGGTCTATTCTTGGACAATGGCTGTATTCACCGGCTTCTGTCGTAGGGCTGTGGTTTCGGTGTTGGAATGGAAGGTCATTCAGTGCTGTCTGCTCTCCTTTGTGTGGGCGGCAGGCTGCCTTTCCGCTCTGCGTTGGGCCTTGTGTGTGGATGTAATTCTTGGGCCACCTGTTGTCGGTCCCCGGGCTCTTTGGTGTTCCGTTTCATGTGTCTTGTTCATATGTGCAGGGTGGTATGGGTTTTTCAGTGTGGTACTGGCGTTCCTCTTCCCGAAGGGGCCCTGCTTCTCCTAGTTGGTGTTGCCGCCGCTGTGTGCTTCGCCATGTTTGTTACACTAGGGTGTGTCCTGCTGTTGCGTGACTTCACTGACATGTGTGCGTCGGTTGTGTGGCGTTGGGTGTTGTCCGTGAATTGGGCGTTGGGGACATGTCTGTGGCCGGCCTGTCACGTGTCATGTGCGTTCGGGGTGGGGCTGATGTGTGTGCTGCTTGGTTGTGTCCCTGTGTCTGTGTGCGACGCATGCATGGCGCTGCGGTTGGCCTCTGCGTTGTGCGCATGTGTGGCGGCGTCATCGGCGCTTTGGGGCCGTGACGGGGTGGTTGGTTCCTAGTCCCAGGTGGTGTGTACACATGTGTTCTGCGATGTTAGGATTTGGCCTGTGTGTCATATGTGGATGCAATGGTGGATGTGTAGTGTGCACGCGCTGGTGGGGGTTGTCCGCTTTTTCCGCCCTTGCACTGTGTGCGCTGTTTGCGTGCACTTGTTGTGTGTGTGCCTACCTGCGTCTCCGCGGTACGTTGCGTCCTTGGTGGTGCATCAGCAGAAGCATGGGAAGGGCCTGCAGTGCTGGATTCATGCCCGGGGTGCCGCTTCTTCGTTGTCCGTGCTCTGCGTCCGTGTTTCCGCCTCTCTTTCACGTGCGGTGTCTCTTTGCCGTGGGAGCCGTTTGTTTGCGGCATCGTAATTTATGCGCCGGGCGGGACGTGTTTCGTCGGACGGTGTGTGTCAGTTGTGCTGCGCCGCTACGTGTGCGGGCGCACTTTGATGGCGGACGGTGTTGCTGGCTTGCCGGCGGTGTTTGGCCTGCTTTTCGCATCATAATTGGGCGGGCGTGTGGACTGCTGCGTGCCGGCGGTAACTGGTGGTTTTTGCATCCGCCAGCACGGCGGTTGTGCTTCCGCCCGCCATCGTAATGGGCCCCTTAATCATTTAACTCACTGCTCTCGGCAAATGAGGACACAATGGCTGTAGAGCAAAAATTGGCAGGGTATTGGGACTGGGAACAAGGTCATTGGCATCTACACAAATAATAACAGACCCTGAAGGTACAAGTAGATAGGACAACATTGGAATCCCCGGAGTCGAAGAGACAATGAAAGATACCAACTGTTAGACCTGTCATCCTTCCCCCAAACATTTTGCTTTTTGCCTCCACATTCTGCTGAATCTTTTTGTTGACCATAGGACTCTGAGCACTTTACCAGTGCTGATCAGTGCTAAAGTGCATGTGCTTTTTCCCTAAACATGTGTAATTGGTGATCAGCGGTGAGGATAGGACTTGTGTTTGTGCAATCCCATATAGTATTATATAAAGAAATTGGGTTGTTGGTTGACTAGGGTATGAGCCCTGGCCAAGCAGAAACCACAATCCTTGTCAGGGTGAGGCACAAGCCAACCCTAAATTAGCCTGTGCTCAACCCCCTGGCAGCTTGGCCCAGAGCAGTCAGGCTCTAAATTAGAGGCAATATGTAAGGCATTTGTGCAACATTTCAAACGGTAATAAAGTGAATCACCTCATCACTTAGAAAAATAAAGTTATTTTTTAATAAATAAAACAAGACCAAAACGGCAACAATCCATACAGTAGTACTGGAGATATGCAGTTTTAAAGGTTTCAGTGAAAATAGCACCAGAAAATCACAAAGCGTCAACTGTGGATATCTGGTCGTGCCGGACTGGTACAAAGTCACAAGTTTACACTGACCACAATGGAGCTTGGGCTGCTTACAGGGATGCAGTTAGGCCCACTGAACAGAGTACCTTAAATCCTGCTTTGCGGAGCATTGCGAGGTGACATGCCGAGGATGTGTCACGCAGCTGAGGCGATGTGCTTCTGTTCTGAGGTGCTGCGGAGCTGCAATGCAAGATCCTGCATCATCGTAGAGGATCCCGCTGACGAGGGCTTCTAAAGAGAAGTCCGGTGAAGAGGATGCATCACACAATAGAGACGATTTGTCGATTCCGAGGAGCTGTGGGGATGTGGTGCATGAACCTGCGTGCTCATCAAGGCTGCAGTTGACTAGAGATTCAAGGGCCTGTGTCAGGAAAGTTCTGCACAGGTAGCAGTACTGATGGAGCTGCGGGGTTGATGCAGAGCTTTTTATGTCAGAAAAACCCTCACAGCAGAGGTAAAGCATCGGTTTTGAAGGCTATCCATCGAAGAGCAAGAACGATATGCTGATTCTGCTGGAGAAGCCCTGCATTGTGGAGGAGTTGCGCCGGTTCTGCTGGATCAACAGATGGGCTTACAGAGCACCTTCAGGCCCACTTCCAAGGGTCCTGGACTGGAGTGTCACCACTTCGGAGGGTACTACCAGATGGCAGAGTCCAGGCGCTGGGTTCATGGTTCTTGGAGCCTTCTGTCCCTGAGGCTCAAGTCAGGAGCCCAGTCAACTAGCCATTGGAGTTATTCTGGTGGTCCTGGGTTCAACAGATGCTGATCCAGTCCTTCTCACTCAGGCAAGAGGGCAGCTGGCAGTAGGTCAACACAGCATGGCAGCAGTCCTTCAGAGCAGCAGTCCAGCAGAGTGGCAGTCCTTTCAGCAGCACATCAGTATTTCGTGGCAGAGTATCTACAGGCACAGAAGTGTAATGAAGAGTTGGTGTCTGAGGTCCAATATTTATACTGAGTTCTGCCTTTGAAGTGGGAGAAGGTTCTAGAGGCATGATTTTAAGTGCACAGGTGCCCTGCCTTCCTTGCCGTGACTCCAGATTAAATACAGGGTGTATGCAGCCCTTTGTTTGGGGGAAGACACGGCCTATTATGTGTAAGTGGGGCTGTGCCCAGCTCCTCCCTCCCACCCTGCCAGTGATGGCCCATCCAGGCACACCTAAGCTCCCTATTGTATGTGGCTGTCTAGAAGAAATACACAAAGTTCAACTGTCAGCTACACCCAGTCATGTGACCTTGAGACTGGCTGCAGGCACTAAATGGCTAAGGCAGGAAAATGCCAACTTATTAAAAGTGACATTTTCAAAATAATAATTTAAAATCTGACTTTCCCATAATTTAGGATTTTTCATTATAATTCAAAAGACACAAAACATGAACTGTCTACCTGCTCCTATTTTAAAATGACAGCTTATTAAATGTAATAAAGTAACTCCAATGTTATCCTATGGGAGAATGTTAGAAATTGGGTTTCTGAGTGGCAGAGGTATGCACCCTCTGGTAGCCTGGCACAGAGCAGTCAAGCTCATCTAAAAAGGCAATGTGTAAAGTATATGTGCAACACACACACACAGTAACACAATGAAAACACCACAAAAAGACTCCACACTGGTTTAGAAACATAGACAATACTTTTATAAATAAATTAATACCAAAACAACAATAATCCAATAAGTACAAGTCGAGTTATGAATTTTAAAAGAATAAAAAGAGTCATTGTGCTTAGAAGCAACAAGCACCATTGGGGTTATCTGGTTGTGCTGGACCGCGGCAAAGTCAGCAGTTCAGGCCAAACATGATGGAGTGCAGGCTGGGGACAAGAGCCATGAAGGCAGGGTATCTTGATACTGGTCGCTACAGCGTGATGTGCGCTGCAGACGCACTGCAGATGAGTGATGCGTCGATGTTGAGCCCACAGTCAAGGGGATGCGTCGATTTTCTCCACGCAGTGGTAGCGAAGTGTCAGTTTCGTGGACGAAGCACCCAGCAGAGGTGCGTTGATTCCGAAGTGCGATGCACTGGGTTTCTCCATGCAGCCGATGGAATGTGTTGATCTCTCCACACTACTGCGGCGGCGATGAGTGGATCTGATGCATCTTGGGCTCAAAGTGATGCATTTGTTCCGAGAGCAATGCACCGATTCTACTCCTGCAACAGGGTCGATGTGCCTGTTCTGCTACACGCAGACTGGAGATGCGTCAGTTTCTCTTGTGCAAGTATCTGGGTCCACTAGCAGTGAACCAGGCTCAGGAGCAAAAAGAGGCAAGCCAACAAGGCCTTAGAGATCAGTACAGTATCAAGGCAGAGTCCAGCTCTCCCTCAGCAGGTTCAGAGAGCAGCAAGCATCAGGGCAGCACAGCAGAAAAGCGGTCTTCTAGGTCAGCAATCCAGCAGAGTGTCAATCCTTGATGCAACACAGCAGTTCTTCTGACAGAGTTCAGTTACAGGTCTAGAAGTGTCTAATTTGGTAGGGTCAGAGCCCCAGTACTTAGACCCAGTTGTGTCTTTGAAGTGGAGTGACTTGAAAGAAGGGTCTTTGAAGTGTACAGAAGCCCTTTCTTCCCAGCCCTGGCTCCAGACTAGCTGTAGGAGGTAATCAGCCCTTTGTGTGGGGACAAGACACAGCCTATTCAGATGTAAGTCTCAGCTCCTCCCTCCCTTCCTGCCCAGGAAAAGTCATCAGAATGCAGATGAGTACTTAGACACACCTAACCTTCCTGTGTTTGTGGCTGTCTAAAGGGAATGCTCAAAGTGTAGTTTTTACCCACCCAGAAGTGTATTGGAGACAGGCTGCAGGCATACAGAGCTGTAAGAGCTGAGAAATGTCCACTTTCTAAAACTGGCATTTCTAAAATAGGAATGTCAAATCCAATTTTTCTAGTAAAGAGGATTTGTCATCACCATTCCAAATATAAAGAACATGACCCAGCTACTCCTTTCTAATCATCAATTACAGCTTAAAAGTGTACTAATTAATTCCCAATTTTAACCTATTGGAGGAGTAGGCCTCACAGTAGTGAAACACAAATGTAGATGTTTTTCATTACCAAGACATGCAAAACTTAAGAATAAATGTCCTACCTTTTACTTACACAGAACTCTGCCTTATGGGCTACCTGGGGACAACCTTAGAGGTGACTTATGTGTAATAAAAGGGGGGTTTCAGGATTGGCAAAGGATTTTAAATGGAAGTCCAAGTGGCAGTAAAACTTCACACATAGGCTCTGCAGTGGCAATCCTGAGACATGTTTACAGGGCTACTTGTGTGGGAGGCACAATCAGTGCTACAAGCCCACTAGTAGCATTCAATTTGCTGGCCCTGGGTATATGGTATACCACTTTACAAGGGACTTACAAGTAAATTAAATATTCCAAACAGGTGTACCAGCAATTATACCATGTTTAGAGGAGAGAGCACGTGCACTTTAGCACTCGTCAGCAGTGGTCAATTGCTCAGAGTCCTAAAGCCAACAAAAGAATTCAGCAAAACTTTTGGGTGACCCTTCAGAGAGGGACATTTTCCAACCAAGAGATAGGCCTTGCAGTAGTGAAAACAATTGTTAATAGTTTTTCACTACCAGGACATGTAAAACTTAACATTACATGTCCTCCTTTGTACATACACTTTTATTTTGCCAGGCTGCAGTGGCAGGTTTTAGACATGTTTAAAGTGCTACTTAAATGGTTGGTACAATCAGTACTGCAGGCCCACTAGCAGTATTCAATTTACATGCACTGGGCACAGGTAGTGCTGCCTTACTAGAGAATTAAATATACCAATTGAGTATATGCCAATTTCACCTTGTTTTAAGAAGAGAGCAGAAGCACTTTATCATGGGTTAGCAGCGGTAAAAGGCACAGAGTTCTAAATGCCAACAAAAATGGGTTTAGAAAACAGGAGGGTGAAGGCAAAAGTTTGACAGTGACCCTGCAGACAGGGCCAAGTCCAACAATATTAGAACAGAAAATGAAGGAATTTGACAGTCCGGACGCTTAATGCAACTGTTGGATGCCCCAGAAAAATCATCTATGGACACACCGGCACTAGAGTAAGAACAGGAAGTTAACAAGGAACCAACAAACGTTCACTGGGGCGGGACAAGATTAAAGGGAAAAAGTAAAACAAATAACACACCAGTGCGAATGCAGAATTTGAAGAAGGAGGTGCGAATGCAGAATTTGTAGAAGGAGGAAATAACGAGGAGAAATAAAGATATTTCTCCTTGTTGTGCCTCGTTTGGGAAAGAGTACCATTTTGATGCAATCCCAGGTTCACTAATCTTAGTAAATCAGGGATTGAGTCAAAATCCAAAATCCATGGGTAGATGCATGGGCATGCCCATGCTCCACCCACGGAGCACCTTCCGATGCAGAGTACAGCAGGGAAGTGATTTGTGCTGCCTTGAGTTATGCTGGATTTACTAAGCCATGCAGAGCAACGTAAGGTGGCTTTGTGTGGCTTAGTAGATCCACTAAAAGGCTTGTGTTACCCTGCATCACTTTGCATGACGCTATGGCAAAGTAAGCCCTTTGCAAATCTGGGCCAAAACTATTATTGTAATACAGGACTGCCCATGAACACATAAGGGATCATCTGGAAAGTGGCAGAGGGATTGAAGAGCTCGTCTGAGGCCTGAGAGTGTATGTGGTAGAATCCTAAATAGTCCTGTGGCAAAAAACGCAGAATTTGCTACTTTTCATTAAAACATTTACCACTCTGACCACATAAATTTGATGGCTGAAGAATCAGCATTTTTCGATACAACCATTATTCCGAAACGTACAGCAGATCTAAGAGAAGCCCTACAAAGGGAAATGATAAAGAAAGAAATTGGCAAGGTGATAGATGTCATGCAAACAGGAAAAGCCCCAGGAGAAGACGACTTCCTCGAATTCTTTTCAAGAATAGGTCCCATCTTAGCAGTGATTCTTTTTTTAAGTTGTAAATGTGCCTCATCCTTCCCAATTAACATGGCACAATGAGTTGTTCTATGTCGGCTATAAAGAGAATAACAAACAATGGCAAAGCCAATAGGTCTAGCTATAGCTGAAAATGTTAGTCAAACCCATTGAGTTTGACACTGCTTGTTTGTGTTGATGGAAATTTCTATTTTAATAATGTGTAGGGATCTCTAATGCTCCATTTAGCAACAGTGTAAAGTTGTTTAATGGTGCCTCTTAATTTTCCTGGATGGCGGTGTTGGGTGGCAGCTGGAGTAGTAATATTGAAGAAGGAAATGCGGTTTATAATTTGTGTTATTTTAATTAATGAACTTAACACACATAGGACTTTATTTACTAAAATATCTCGAAATGCAGCACAGCAATGAACGTTGCTGAGCTGCGTTGCGTGAGAGAGCAGGACAGCACCATGTCTTCAGAGATATGGTGCTGTCCTGCTCTCTCCCTAGCCCTGGTGCACAATCAGGTTGCCAAGTGCATGCACACATTTTGCACCATAGTCTACCATAGGATTTATACTGGAAGGTTACCTTTCCAATGCTAAATAATATTCTTAGACTAACTTTTAAACTTTTCTTACTTTGTATATATATTGTACAGTCCAGCACACACGCAAAGTCAGAAAAGATTGGAGAAATAAAAGCATTTCCCCGCAATAATGCCAAAGTCAAAACAGTGTTTTTTTATGCAAAACCCAGTCTACTTTTTTTAGCAGATAGGATTTTGCATCAAAAACCATTGGTTGTTGCATGGAAACCCCCATGTTCCACCCATGCAATGCCACCTGGATGTAAAGTAAAGCAAATAAGCACCTCAATGCTGCTTTGAGTTACTTTGTGATGGCTTTTCCAGAGCCAAGCGATTTTTGCTCTGGAAAGTCAATTTCAAATAAACATTTTGCCCCGATTTGCATCACTGACCTCCTGGTCAGGGAACTGCTCTCTCCCCCTGCAGCTCCGCTGGTACGTGCCGCTGCCCTTACTGTGCTGTACTCTATACTATCAGGGATTCGAGTCCCTGTATTGTGCCCATTTTTTTTGTTCGGTTTTTCGGTTTCTGTCTTTTACAGTAACTGTATTGTATTGGTTTTCTGTCTCTGTATTGTATTGGTTCTCCATCTCTGTCTTTTACTGTAACTGTATTGTATCGGTTTTCTGTCTCTGTATTGTATTGGTTCTCTGTCTCTGTCTTTTACTGTAACTGTATTGTATTGGTTTTCTGTCTCTTACTGTAACTGTATTGGACTATGCCCGATATTTTTGTCTTGCTTTTCTCCGGTTCCCTGCCCTTTCCTCTTCTCGCCCATTTCCCTTCCTGCTGCTGCTGCCCCCACAGCCCCTTCCCCCCTGCCGATTCCCCCCTCCCAGCTGCGATTCCCTCCCCCCTTCTCTACTCAATGGCAGCCCTGCAGCAGGCGCGCCAAAGGCAAGCCCGTCTGCACCCGTCTGCGACCAGAGCCAGGGACCCAGGATCTCCGACCCTTCACCGCTACAACCCAGCTGCCCTCTTCGCACTCAACCCCAGTAGAAACAGCAACTGTCAGCTGTCGATGCCGAACACCACCCAAGGCCAATTCTACTGTCGACACTGCCGACATTCATTCACCATCCACAGCACTCCTTCCACCTCAGCACCCACACCGGATGCCCGCACCAACAAAGCCCTGAAATGCATCCTCCTCAACGTGCGCTCCCTGCACAGACACGCCGTAGAGATCTGGGACCTCCTCGACACCCTCTCACCAGACGTCGCCTTCCTCACGGAAACCTGGAAAAATCCCACCTCTGCCCCTGACATCGCCACCGCCATCCCCGATGGCTACAAGATCCAGAGGAAAGACCGCCCCCACTCACCATCGCACACAAGAGCTACCCCCAACTCTCCACCTCCAGCACGAGCGACCCCCTCTCCAACACCGAACACCTCCATTTCCAGATCCAGACCAGACCCAGAACCACGCTCCGCGGCACCCTCACCTACAGACCCCCCGCCGGCCCGTGCTCCTTTCACCACCGCCTTTGCCGACCTCATCACACCCCACGCCATCCCCTCCACGGACTTACTCCTCAGAGACCTGAACTTCCACCTCGAAAGCCGCAGCGACCCAGACTCCACCGCCCTCCTGGACAACCTCGCCAAACTCAGACTGAAGCAGCTCGTCACCACCCCCACCCACAAGGCCGGACACATCCTCAACCCCTTCTTCGCAGGAGGGACTAACATCCACTTCAGCCACACCTCGCAGCCCCTCTGAACAGACCACCGATGCATACACTTCTTCAGCACAACCACCACACACAAGCCCGCCCCGCGCCTGCCATGAAGGAACTGGAGCAAGGTCACAGAAAAGGACCTTAACTCTACCGTCGCCCACGACCCCCCCTCCGCTACGACCGACGCCAACCATGCAGCCACGGAACTTCACCGCTGGATCTCCAGCTGCACAGACAAGCTCGCTCCCCTCTGCCGCCCAGACAGACAACGCCCTCTGAAAGCCGCTTAGTTCACCACCGACCTCCAAGAAGCTAGAGGCTCCTGCAGACGGCTCGAGAAACGATGGAGAAGCAGCAAAACAACTGAAGACCAGTCTGCCTACAAGCACGCCCTGACAGAATAACACCAGCTCATAAGAACCACCAAGAGGACCTTCATCATGAACAAAATCCTTATCAACGCCAGCAACTCAAAGGAACTTTTCAACATCATCCAGCAGTTCACCAAACCCCCCCAGCGAAGCCACGGACATCACACCGTCCCAGGATCTCTGCAACAAACTCGGCTCCTACTTCCACCTAAAGATCAAGGCCCTCTACAACAACTTCAGCGAACAGACTCCAGAAACCACCCTCCCCTCCAGCAACGACAGACAACCCACCATCACCACCTGGACACCGGTCACCACCGAAGACACCACCAAGACCATGAAAAGCACCCACTCAGGAGCCCCCACGGGCCCCTGACCGCCTCACATCTTCCACAGAGCCTCCACCTCCATCGCGCCCAAACTACGCCACACCATCAACATCACCTTCGAATCCGGCATCTTCCCCGATGACTGGAAGCGAGCTGAGGTCAAGCCCTTCCTCAAGAAACCCTAGCTGACCCAACAGACCTGAAAAACTACTGGGCCATCTCTCTCCTTCCCTTCGCAGCTAAAGTCACTAAGAAATTAGTCAACGCACAACTGACTTCCTTCATCGAGGAGAACGCTATACTCGACTCCTCCCAGTCCGGATTCCGTAGCAACCACAGCACCGAGACCGCCCTCCTCGCCGCCATCGACGACATCCGCATGCTACTCGACCAGGGACATACTGCGGCCCTCATCCTGCTAGACCTCTCCACTGCCTTCGACAATGTCTCTCACCGCACTCTTGCAACTAGACTCCATGACGCAGGCATACGAGGACTCGACCTTGACTGGATCCGCTCCTTTCTCACCGGCAGTACCCAACGGATAAGACTCCCACCCTTCCTCTCCGAACCCACAGAGATCAACTGCGGAGTACCCCAAGGGTCATCGCTCAGCCCAACGTCCACATGGCACCCCTCTCCGCCATCGTCAGAAAGCATGGGCTCAGCATAGTATCCTATGCCGATGACACCGAGCTCATCCTCTCCCTCACGAAGAACCATGAAGAGACCAGACGCAGCTTCCAAGAAGGAATGAAAGACGTCGCAGCCTGGATGAGCAACAGCTGCCTAAAACTGAACTCGGAGAAGACAGAGGTCCTCGGACCCTCCCCCACCGCGAGGGACAGCTCCTGGTGGCCCTCCACCCTCGGAAACCCACCCACCCCTTCGGACCACGCCCGGAACCTCAGCATCATACTGGACTCCTCCCTCACCATGACCCACCAGATCAACGCCGTCGCCTCCACCTGTTTCAACTCCCGAGGCATCCTCCGCAAGGCCTTCAAGTAGATCCCACTCGAAGCCAGAAAAACCATCACCCACGTACTCATTCCCGGCAGACTGGACTACAAAAACGCCCTCTACGCGGGAATCAACAAATCCCTGCTACGGAGACTCCGGACCATCCAGAACGTCGCTGCCAGACTTGTCCTCGGCACCCCACGACATGAGCACATGACCCAACACCTGCGAGTCCTCCACTGGCTCCCCGTCGAGAAGAGAGTAATCTTCAAGCTACTCACCCACGCCTACAAATCCCTCCACAACACCAGACCCAAATACCTCAACAAAAGAATCTCTTTCCATGCACCAAAAAGAAACCTCCGCTCCGCCGACCTCGTCCTAGCACCGACCCCGCGCATCTGCAGAACCAGTGCAGGGGGAAGAGCCTTCTCCTACGTCGCAGCCAAAGCGCGGACCAAACTCCAAGTCAACATCAGACACTCCCCCACACTGCACACCTTCAGAAGAGCCTCCAGACCTGGCTTTTCGGCTGACCCAGAGTTGCACCTTCCCCCCCCCCTCCCCCTTAGCGCCTTGAGGCCATCACGGGTGAGTAGCACGCTATATAAACCCCTGATTGATTGATTGATTGATTGATTGACTTTGTGTTCCTTGATTCCCCTGTGTGAACAGCAGGGGTATCAGGTGGTCTAATCTGCTCTGCTGCCTCTGTGGAAAATCCCTAGCAGCTCCTAGGGTTATAAACTGGCAGACAAGTGCTCATTTTCAGCTGGCTTATCCAGAACCTCTGTAGAGCATGTCACCATTAAAAACAAAATCTATCATTGAATGGAAGAGATACACCTGATTGCCCATATCTTCTGAGGGGCATGCCTCCATTTGAAAGACGCAGTGTTGGTTTATGGTTTTAAGAGAGGAAGCGCCTGATTTAGGCATGGCCGGTAATGGTTCTGGTGGCAAAAATGAATGGCTGTCCTGTCCACCCGCTTCTTGAGTCTCCATCTCATTTAGAATGTGGGTATAGTAGCTTTCCCAAATGCAAAGCCGCCACTTGCTCTCCCATCAGGAAAACCTATGGATGGTCCAAGGGCTGTGAGAATGGAATTGGAGGTGGGCCCTCCAACATCGTTCCCGGCACCTTTGGGGCAATTAGGCACAATCTTTGTGTTGTATCTTACCAGACGTAGCCGAGTTGTATCTTTGTAGTTTCTTTATTAGTCTTTGTTGCAAGTTGCTATTCATATACATCAGGATGGTGTATCAGTACAACAGGATGGTAATCATGTACATCAGCCCGGTAATCCATGTACTACAGCCCCACCAGGAGCAGCCTGCCTGCTGCTCTGCCCATCTTCAACTGTCACACCTCACCCACACAGGCACCCAAACATTCCATGCATCACTGTCACACCAACATTCCACTCAGAACACTCACACTGGCTGAGCAGCTAGGAGCTAGGTAAACTGGGATAAACATAAGTAAATAAGCAGGATATAACATACCCCCCTCCTTTTAAATGAAAACAGAAAATAACAATACTACATGGGAGGAACTATACACAAGAAAGTACATATGCAAAAAAATAGTTAAAAACTCAGGGATGCAAAGTAAAATACAACATCTCGAGAGAGACTGAGCAATTAAGAAGCCAGAAAGGATGAATAAATAAATTGACAAGCAACATCGAATAAATAGACAATCCATATCACCCATCCTCCCCCATAAAAACAATTTAAAAACAGTTTGTAACATGAAGCAATAGGTGATAACCCAGAGACAAAAAGTGTGAACTGGATTCCTCAAGTAAGGAAAATAACGTATGCTGTGAAGATGGGACTAAAAACCCATCTTGACGCTACACATGTAAGCGTCAAAAACATGGGACTATAACCCTTAAAGTCATCCCTCCTGTAAGGGTTTTTGACTTAAACCGTGTACATGGTTCTGACACCCATAGAGTCAGCCCTCATGCGAGGATCAAAACTAGCAGAAATGGGACTGTAACCCATGAAGACACACCCTGTGTAAGGATTTTAATGTACTCCGTGTAAATGGGACTGACACTCATAACCTACCCCTGACGTAAGGGTGAGAAACTAATGTAAATGGGACCATGACCCATAAAGACATACCCTGTGTAAGGGTTAACAACGTAAACATGTGTAAATGTGAACGACACCCATTTAGACAACCCCCATGTAGAGGTCACGTAATGTACTATGTAGAAATGGGACTAGTACCCATACCCGTCCCTCATGTAAGGGAGTGTAACGTGTAAAAATGGAACTAAATCCATACCCATCCCTCATGTAACATGTAAAAATTGAACTAAAATCCATACCCGTCCCTCATGTAAGGGAGTGTAAGAACAAACCAAGAGATGGGTAACCACCACCCACTAAAACACTAGGACCTCCCTTATGTAAGGGTACCTATGCTTCCACAGTAAATGGGCAACTTAAACCCATAACGCAATCCTACGTGTAAGGGATACAACATTCAATGTAGAAGTACTACCTAAATCTATTGCCAATTGTAAGTATGACAATCTAGTGTAAATGGGAAAACTGGGCACAAAACAACCCCTAAAGCAATCCCACGTGTAAGGGATTCGTAACGCTCAATGACACCTTAACCGAGTACTGCTACCCAGGTTACACACTAGTCTTGTGGACCCCAGATACAGAGTCAGTCTGCCAAGTGTAATGGCCCCAACAAGCATGTAACAAATGCCATCTTACATTATTAATCAGCTGCAGGCAAGCATGCCCTCAAAACATGAGTGTTACTTATGAAGACGTCTGACCATTCACACAGGATTTGTAGTCAAACTTAAGCCAATATCCATTGAGGGTTAAAATTGGCAGATAACTAAATTGCCCTTGAAAAGAAAAATGTATGTGGCAGACTGAATTAAGCATTACCAAAGCGTGTACTCTGCCGTGACCTTCAGGCATCCTACTACATATCTATGCGAATAATGTGCATCCTGCGAGCAGACGCGAACAAACAGCAGTAACTCACATGGGCTAATGAATCAGTACTTGAGAACGCTCTGTATGAAAATGTGAGCGCAAGCCTAGGATGAAGTTCTTGTTGGTGCACGTGAAACAATCCTAAGAAGATCAACTGGACTGCCAGCACCATATCCGTGTCCTCAGGTTTAAACCTTCAATTAATTGGGATGCTGTTCCACTGGGTAGTCCGCCATCCGAAGGAAGATGAAGATTCGGGCTAATCAAACGGGCTAGACATCAACCCGGAATGTGTGGCAGAAGCACAGCCTGAACTTGCCTGCTATCTAGATTAGCAAATATGGTGGCACGTACCAGTACAGAGTGTCGGTTGGCTCCAGGTGCGCGCGTGCACCTAACGTTGATGAGCAGCGCTTGCCGAAGGAGCAAAGAGGGAGACACCGCTGCTCGTGACAGAATGCCATGGCTCGTGCAGTGAAGAGTCGCATGCAAGGTACCGGTTTCTTTTTTGAACGTTTCATCTTTTATTTTAAATCCGCTTCGTGCCAGGCCAAAAACACATTCCCCAAAGGTAATAAACAAAACATATGGCCACATGTGCTTACCGGCTCCATAACAAAACCAAAGCACAATCAATTACCATGACCGTGCAGCTCGTCATGTGTCTTAAAACGGACCTGACACCAATATATCCGAAAACTGCCTCTGCATGTTGACTGGCTAAGAATTTCCTTGCGTTCTGTGCCTCCACAAAAAATTCCCATCATGAGCGCAATGTAACATTCAGCCATACCTTTCACTGAAACAACTTACTACCACTGTTTGACAAGCATGCTGAGTTAAACAGCTCCCAGTAAGTTGTAGTGAGCGTACTCCAGACTGCTGTAGAAAATCCAAAGTCCATGAAAATGTCAATGAGCGCAGCTTGCTTAGACTGGGGCAGTCCGATGGAAGGGCACTGGTGGGGCTGAGAGGCGTTGTGCTCCATTTTCAATGCTTTCTTGTGGACAACTTTGCTTTTTTGTGAAACCTTCCTCCTGGAAATGTACTTTACGCTGCCAGGATCTGTAGTTTCAGTAGATTCCTTCAGTTTTGTATCTTATTTTGTGAGCCAGGTACAGGAAGTCCAAATGTAAGACATGGGTCTGTCTCCAGGTCGTCGCCAAAAATATGTTATATCTTACCAGACGTAGCCAAGTTGTATCTTTGTAGTTTCTTTATTAGTCTTGGTTGCAAGTTGGTATTCATATACATCAGGATGGTGTATCAGTACAACAGGATGGTAATCATGTACATCAGCCTGGTAATCCATGTACTACAGCCCCACCAGGAGCAGCCTGCCTGCTGCTCAGCCCATCTTTAACTGTCACACCTCACCTACACAGGCACCCAAACATTCCATGCATCACTGTCACACCAACATTCCACTCAGAACACCCACACTGGCTGAGCAGCTAGGAGCTAGGTAAACTCAGTGCTTAATTTGAGCCGGTGCTTTCAGGTGCTCAGCACCGGCACTTAATTGGTTTCCGGTGCTCGCACCGGCACCTAATTGTCAATACCATACTTAGAACAGTCCACCACATGGTGGCGCTGCTCATCTAATTTAGAGATGAGCAGAACAACGGTAGTTTAGGACTACAATATACATTAAAATTGCTAATACCTGCCTCCCCAGCCATTCCTTTAGCTTTGGAGACCTGAAATAATCTGAACTGTCGCATTTACATGCAAGAGAGATGGTTAGTAATTGGTTTGGCAGCGATGACAAGTGGTGCAAGCTGCAGTGGCCTCCTGGTCAGAGCCCTGGCACTTAATATTTTACAAATTAAGCACTGGGTAAACTGGGATAAACATAAGTAAATAAGCAGGATATAACACTTTGCTTACTCCCTCTTAACAAAGAGAAGACATTGTATGTCCCTGTTAGCCTTCTATATTATCTCGAGCTCTCATGCACAGAGCTTGAAGCCAACCTGTTTGACAAAGGGCTAGTAAACGTTCTTACGTTTGGACACTATAGTGTTAATACAGTGTCTGGATCTGATGAATAATGAGCAATCCACAGAACAAATAAATTACGTTAAAGCTATAAGAATTCATTAAATGCCCATTTCCTTCTGCTGTAGTGCAGAAACAGTTCATTATGAGAAGAAAGAACAATTATAAATTGTCCAAAATCCTGTCCTTATACTGACAATAGATTTGGCAGGGAAAGCTGTATGAAATTCCAATAACAATCTAGAGAACATGGCGTGACTTCCTTTGCCAGCAAAATGTCGAGAATGAGAAGAATCAAGGGGCATATTATCAAGAACGGCGTTAAAATTATCGCCGGTTTAGCGGCAGAAAACTGCCGCTAAAGCGGCGATAATGGGCTTGATAATATGCCCTGGAGAATTCCAATAGAAGCCCATGTTCACACCAGAACATGGACTTCTATTGGAATTCTCAAGGGCATATTATCAAGCCCATTATCGCCGCTTTAGCGGCAGTTTTCTGCCGCTAAACCGGCGATAATTTTTAACGCCGTTCTTGATACTATGCCCCCAAGTGCGGTCACTAGCTGTCAACTTGGGTTCAACACAGAGACCGAAGGGTTTTCAAACAAATGTCGGGGCATATTAGCAAGACCGGCGATAAAATTATCGCCGTTTTAGCGGCAGGAAACTGCCGCTAAAACGGCGATAATGGGCTTGCTAATATGCGTTATGGAATTCCAATGAAGCCCAGGTTAGATGTGCAGGACATCTAACCTGGGCTTCTATTGGAATTCTATAACGCATATTAGCAAGCCCATTATCGCCGTTTTAGCGGCAGTTTCCTGCCGCTAAAACGGCGATAATTTTATCGCCGGTCTTGCTAATATGCCCCGTCATTTCTCACTGATGGATTATGCACAGCAGTGCTTTCACACCCTTCAAAGTACATTAAAAACAAAGATACAAAACATTGACAATGAAATATTACACACACAGAAAATAGGGCTGCCTCTCGCTAATATGATTCTGCTGTATTTTTCCAGGATAATGTTTATTTTGTGACACTGCAATTATTTTCTTAAGTGCTGATATTTGTGCATATATTACTGATAGCATTGGTAAAGGTAATACGTCTCAGTGATTTTAGGACTTACTGATTATACGGTGTTATACGATATGTGGCTATGCAAATGAAAAATGCACACAGGCAACCAAATTTATAAATACAAGACACATAAAGCACATCAATAGAGACAGACACACATGCAGTGAGAAAACTCAAACAGATACATGCAGACACAAGTAATGTTGGATGAACGCAAGGTTGTGCATAGGTAACTGCATGGTTAGAGGCTTGTAGGTGTAAACAGCTTTGAAAGGGTGTGTAAATGAATAGCTAGATAATTTCTTGGGTGTTGGATGAATGTGAGGGAATAGTTTGAAGGATGAAGGCTTCGATGAGGGTGAATGGATGAATGCATAGCAAGGTTGGATGAGATAGGTGAATGCATGAGTGTGAATGGAAGGGCTGAGGGAGCAGGAGTTTAGCTGCTCCTCATGGTTCTACCAGTGCACTCAAGCTGTGCACCCTAAAGAGTAAGCAACCAGTGTGGGTACTGAGGGTCTACAGCAAAGGAAGGCCTGAGAGCAGCTCATCCCATCATGCCAAGGTAAGAATTAGGCAAGCATTACTAGCAGAACAGGGATGGCTGATGCAAGGGTTTTGTGCTCTAGGAATAGGTGGCTCATTAATCACCACTGTTGAGGTGTGCAATGGGCTAGGGGACTTCTGAATACCAGATCAAGAGAATGAGATCTAGAGTGGAAGTAAAGGGTTTTGCAGTCTGTCACATGGAAAAAGGCTCAGAGGATCACAGAGCACTGCACTGGGCTTGACGGGAATGGTGCAGAAAGCCCTGACCTTGACATTTGGTAATAACTGTGTCACTGAGATCTATCTGCAGCTTATGCTCTGATAGCACAGCCAGAGCCCAAGCACTGCAAATGCCATGCCCTCACAGAGAAATTCCCTCTTCCAACTCAAAGTGCCACCACATTTAGAAGGCGGACACCTTAGATGAAGGGATTGTCTTGTGTTTACTGGCACTGTTGTAGTTTATGTATTGTGTTGCACTGGCTGTGGTAAAGTGGTGTGAACCAGGGGGCTACCACAAAAACAAAGCATTGCAAATGCACTCAAGGGCTTGAGACGTTGGAACTGCATACTTTGACAGACAGATTTACACATCCCTCCTGGACAGCCAGAAGAAAGGCTGGAACAATGATCCACCTTTGCTACCACTAATCCATTCAAGCAAAAACGGTATAAATCTGTGTAATTCCCTGAGCTGATCCAAAAAGTAACAGAGTCAACCAAGCCAATGGCTGAAGGCTGCTCTCTGAAACAATCCAAGGGCTGAAGAGGGCTGACCCATATCCCCTTTCTGTATGTTATGTGTTTGGTTTTTATTGTGTCTCTTGTGTGGTGACGATATGAGATCTTGCAAAACATCTAAAGCTGTTTCTTGCAAGACCAAAAATCAGCTTTACAATCTTAGGTTCTACTTGGATACATACAATAATTGAAAATCCTCCTTATGAGACAGGCATTGCCAAGATAATGTTCTAGCATTATGGTTCTTGTGGTGAGGACCAGAATAAGGTATGAGCAAAGCAGAAACTCTTGCTTTGTTAGGGTATTAAGGATGTGATTTACATCCATGTAGAGTAGCCTGTTCCAGGGCTGCTTTTTAGGTCTGGTGTGAAAGATAGCTTTAGCTATCTTGGCAGGGCTCTTGACATTTCTACATCAAATAATACATAGACCAGGGCTTTGGATCACCCTTCAGCCATTGCTCAGTTGAAGTGTCATTTATTTGTTGGATCAGCCCACAGAACAACATACGTATATGGGCAATGGATCAGCCTCCTTCAGCAGTGTTTTTGTTGTCAGTCTGATTCATGTTTGACTGAGCCTGCTAGACAGTCATTGAATGTTTGGGTGATAAGTGAGGGACAGCATTGTGATTCTTAACATCTACTTCCACTTAGGGAAAGGGACAGCACCAAAAGAAAAAGGGTTCAAACTTTGTAGCTGCACTTGCTAGGTCTGGCCTGATAATTCTTTTTATATATGTTTGTGTGAAATGCGGAGCAACAAGATATCAGTACTCCCATGATGGCTGGCAGTAGTCGGTGACAAGAGATGCTTGCCAGCAAAGTTATGTGGAGATTGGACTGTCAAAATTGATGCAAAGCTGTAATTTGGTGGCTGCGAAGAAGATTGTACTAGGATGGCTTACTGCTTGTTTTAGATTTGAGACATACATTAAATAGCTGAACAATTTAATGAGTACTGTTTCACATTACCTCAATAAAACTGAAAAAAGCAGGTCTTAAAGTGTTTTCTTCCATTACACGGACAAGAGGAACCCTTCTCTAATATGCCAACCGTATTGCTAGGTAGAGACTATGAAGGTTTCACAATTTGCATCTTTCTCTTACTGTCCTAAAGCACACCAAAGGAGTTCTTAGACTTTGTCTTACCTTTTACCATATTATGTGCAATTAATCAATTTGTACTTTGCTGCGCGCTTTGTGATCTGCAACAGCTGCCATATGAGAGACAAGACTAAATCCACGGACAAAACCACAAGCAGGTTGTGATTTTTGATTACTAGACCATAACAAGATCCGCACTAAGCCCACCATTGACAGACTACCAATGATGAGTTAAAGTGATAACAATTTGAATGGATGTCACCTGACCTTTCAAGCGTGTGTTTTGAGGTGGAACCAGTGTGATTATTTGCCGATTGCACTGTCTGAGCATGAGGTTCGCTATGGTACTTTGTCCACACGATTAGTTGAGACATTGAAGATAGTTCACTTGGAGAGGCAGTGATTTGCTTCACTCGAGCTTGGAGAATGTCACTCTTCCGGATTGTCGATTGGAAAATTGTATCTTAAACCTCAAGGCATGTTCATACACAGGAATCTTTTTTGCTTATTGGCTGTTATTGGCCCACAGAACTTAAAATGCTACAAGCGGAACAAGTCATGTGGATACCTTCATCGGAACAAAGACAACAGGTCTGGTTTTCATTTTCTAAAGCATTAAAGCAGCATTTGTGCATGCCTGTGTTTGCACGAGTTAGCACATAAAGCCAAATCTATTGGCTTTCTAATCCTAGTTACCTCTTGGCATCGTGGCACTCACCACTAGATCAATTTATTTAAAATTATGTAGTGAAGGGCCCTGAGGCATGAAGTAGCGGGATCGATCACAAATGTTTGTTTCAGTGATAGAGAGTCATCACATGACCTACAGGCATTAACAGAGCACATTAATACTGCAGTATACAAAACCTGTCTTTACTGGAAGTGGCATAATGGTCATCCAGAATGCTTATTTGGATGGCATTGAAAAATAATTCAGCCCCACTAAGCAAATCTGTAGAAGGTGCAGGGATGCGTGAGACGAGTAAACAGAACCGATTCCCTTTCATTACAAATTTACATTTGTGGAAAAAAATAAACACAGCAATCTATGTATAATTGCTTTTATTAATTAAATAAGAAAAACAGCTTCCTCGTTATTATATAAGGCTAGTGAGATTTCAAATACCGAAAAAGAGAACCTAAGTTTAGTGGATAACTTAACTTGGAAGTGGGGTGGAAAGGACTCTCTTCAAAAATGGCCACTAGGCTAGGGTTGTAATATCATCCATCAGTGTAAAGACTTAACCTGAATTAACAAATTATCCTCAAAATAAACTTTGCCACACCTTCTTTTTGCAGTCTCACTAAACTGCTTCAGCGATCTGTCATAGATAGCATTTCAAATATTCATAACTATTTAGAGTGGGCTTTGAGTAAGGTCATATAAGGAATATAGGGAAGAGACAGGAGACAAGAACATGACGCGTAGAGTCTACTGATCACTATAAAGCCTTTATGTCCTTATATAAGCTCAGAGGAAATCACACATGGAGACTGGAAATTAGCATAGGAATCAGTGTTTTTAGACTTCCGGATTATGGGTATTTTGTCATGGAAGCCTAACATTCCAAAAGGAAGTTTTAAGGGGGAGTTACTTTTGCATCTTGTCCCCAAAGCCCCGGAAAGGTGAGAAGAGCTCACACAGCCAGAGGTGTTTATATATATGCAGCTATTTGAAAGACATTCTCTCTCAACCCCATAATTCCATACTAGGCAACTGCCAGTGTTTATTGTCAGAGGAATACATATGACCAAACTCAAAACGTGTGTACATTTTCGTCTTGCATTCTTTTTTGGGAGATTGAATCTGTTATCCACAGGTTATTAATTTTGAAACCCCTTCAGACTTCAGTTGTCATGCAAGCAGATTTCGTTGACAGTGACTTCATATTCTAAATACTTTGAACACACATGTTGCATGCTTCTAAATTTGTATTGTTATTTCTTTAAACTTGCTTTCTCATTCATATTTTATATTGCCCATGACACATTTATACACAACGCCACTAAATAACGAGAAAAATAATATTTTGTTTTCCCTTTTTTCCCTTTTACATGTGGCTGCCCTGCAACACTGAACATTTACAGTTCCTGCAAACAGCAAACTGCAAGCGCTATACGAAAAATTCAGTTATTTTCATTTAAAACCACGGTACTTCGTCCAAAATCAACTGATGGGCACAAGAAAATTATTATGTGAAAATTAGGCTTATCCATTTTGAGACTCATTCATACAGTTATTATAACTTATGCAAATAATTGCTTCCACATCTCAAAGCACTACTTTTATCATTGTGGGTTGTATTATGCTGCTTATTCTGCCAATATGTACTCCAAATAGCTTTTACATTTTGAAACACAAAAGCACAAATAGGGTAAACTATCGGTGTATATTCTCTCGCGAAATAGACCCATCATGAGGAAGTTCCTGGATCCATCACATATCATAGTGTTGCTATTAGCGACACTGCGCTGGCCACAACCATAAGCAGGGCGATTTGATCCTAATATTCAAATCTGCCCTTCACTGACGGAAGCTCGCAAGTCATTTTGTTCCTGCTGGGTGTCATCGCTGGCTCCTACTCCATGTACATTAACAGTAGCACCAACTGCCCCTCACCTGGCTTTTGGCTTTTTTTACTTTCCATACCGGCTTCCTTGAAGCCCAGTCTTTTTCTCCACCATGATCTATTTGCCTCTTATTCATTTCAAGTGAGGGCATCCGAAGCCTTTCTCTCTCTCACTGTGGCCTTCTGCAACCTCTGTTTCCTCATGCACAGACTCTTTGTCCCAGTTCAAAGGTCATCGGTGACACTATTCCTTCCTTGAGATCCCCACTCTCTGAGTATTTCTTGCCCGCTCTTAAGAGCCCCTTTTTAGCCCTTTCCCCCTCCAATGAGTCCCCCACAGACCTTATCTCCCTACACCCAGGACATGTTGCAGTCCATTTTCCCACTCCTCTAAGACATCCTGCACCCCCTATTTCCTTACTGTTGGTGGCTCCCTGTATTATTCCTTGAATGAAGGAAGCACCCTTTCCACCGAGGAGCTCTCAACAACCCTGCAGCTCCCCACACCATCATATACTCACATTGCAAGTTAACACATCACACAAACAGATCAAACCAAGCGCACGCACCCACAAGTGAAACTTTCCTGCAGCTGCACATTCCGCACCAGTCTATTTGTGAGGAATCATGCACTGTTGCTGCCTCTGCTGTAGCTGTTCTGAGAATGTGGCGAAAACTTATCATGCGGGTCCAGGCTCTCTCTCTTGCTCTTGCTCTAGCTTTCTCTGCCTCTCCTCTCTCTCCCGCTCCCCCCCTTGTTCTCTCTCTTCCTCCTCCTCCAGCTACTACCTTTTATGGCCTGGTACTGCCTAAGTCCCCCTTTACATTAAACCCAAGACCGCCCTTGGATGTGGACTCCCACCCTCCTCCAAGGCAAGCACTTCAAACCACACTGTTTTGGATTAGGGGGAGTAACCCCCCCGGCCGTATTTTATTACAAAATTAATAAACCCTAAACTTGTTATTTACATTATGTACAATTACGCAGAAAGTCCAGATACATTGATAGGTACAATATGTTACTTGGCGAACCTTAACATGTTTCTAATACAGAGCCATTCCTACCGCAATCTAAAAGATGAATATACTTTACTTTCTGCGTATCCCTGCTAGAGCCTACGGCAAGGTCAGTGACTGGCAGCCCCAGATCCTGGTAAAACTACAAAGACTCCACTGGAGTAAGATTGCGAAGGGGTTCCAGCTTATCGGACGAATATCTCCCCCGGGCCCCCCCTACGCCCTGAGCCTTAACTCCATAACTGGGCGCTGCAATTCTGCATCCTTGCGCCCTGGTGCGCATGCGCGTGCGGGGGTGGCCGACCGACTGTAACTGCCCCTGGAGTTCCATGGTGCTGGCCGCTAAGGACCGAAAACTATGCTTACCAATCATGACCTTACCGCCTGACCAGGGAAACACATACTAAAATACGACAATATTACCTGTAAGCAAAACATCACATACTGACACCTTTATTACATATTACCAAAGCATCAACAACACAACTTTACATTACATATTACCTGTAAATGAGAAACAACCTATACCGACATTTTTACTACACAATACCAAAGCATCAACAACACGATTTTACATTAACCATTTTCCTGAGATACCTGCAACGAAAATTTAAGAAAACAAAGCAAAACACCTATGACTGCAACACTCATTTGAACTGCCTGCCTTAGGGGATGGTGGGTGGGGAAAAGCTCGTTACGGGCCTCTGGTGGCCCGGACCCGTTGTAAATGCTGGCGGGTGGGGGGCGAGAAACAAGAGACTGTTCTCGCTCCCCCCAGCCTATTTAAAGGGGTGTACAGGGCAGACTGGTCTAAACCGGCCTGCCCCTACGTTACAGCTTCGCGCTGAACCGGAAGCCCTAAAGTGCTTCCGGTTCACACCCCGACCGGCCCACGCTATTGGCCGCCCAGGGGAGGTGGGGCGCCACGTCACTAGTGCGCACGGCGACCCCCCCACCTCCTCTAAGCCGGGGGACCGGCGTGACCGCCATAATGGCGGCGCGCTCGAGTCCGAGCTTAGCCTGCCCATATGGCCTGGTACTGCCTAAGTCCCCCTTTACATCAAACCCAAGACCGCCCTTGGATGTGGACTCCCACCCTCCTCCAAGGCAAGCACTTCAAACCACACTGTTTTGGATTAGGGGGAGTAACCTCCCCGGCCGTAATTTATTGCAAAATTAATAAACCTTAAACTTGTTATTTACATTATGTACAATTACGCAGAAAGTCCAGATACATTGATAGGTACAAGATGTTACTTGGCTAACCTTAACATGTTTCTAATACAGAGCCATTCCTACCGTAATCTAAAAGATGAATAGACTTTACTTTCTGCGTATCCCTGCTAGAGCCTACGGCAAGGTCAGTGACTGGCAGCCCCAGATCCCGGTAAAACTACAAAGACTCCACTGGAGTAAGATTGCGAAGGGGGTCCAGCTTATCGGACGGATATCTCCCCCGGCTCCCCCTACGCCCTGAGCCTTAACTCCATAACAGGGCGCTGCAATTCTGCATCCTTGCGCCCTGGTGCGCATGCGCGTGCGGGGGTGGCCGACCAGCCTACTGGAAAGAGTGATTCCCTGGCCCCCGCACCCTTTCAGCCTACTGACGGGCTGTAACTGCCCCTGGAGTTCCATGGTGCTGGCCGCTAAGGACCGAAAACTATGCTTACCAATTATGACCTTACCGCCACCGGCCAGAATAGTTGCCCGACTATCTGGCCTCCCCCTCTGCTCACCCAGAAGGTCATGTTCTGCGCCTTGCGCCCTCTAACCATGCTATGATGTCTTCCATGAAAGCCTGATTCCCTTTAGTTGAGAGGTGAACCGCATCCCGCAAAAAGAACTGCTCGCCCCGGATGTGCCCATGTCCTATTGACTTCAGTTTGGGGGTCCGGAAACAACTTCTCCAACTTAGTGTTGATCCGCTTTACCGCGTGATTCAACGCTCTTACTGACTCACCCTCTCTCCACTGAAACCTTGGAATCATGTGAGACCAGACTATCATGGCATCGGGGCACCTCTTCGCCAACCATCCCACCTCTGTGAGCAGGTCCTCGATGACCACCTTCCGCCCCAGGTGTACCAAGTCATTACCACCTAAATGCAAGATCCAGATTGCAGGTGGCCCCTTACTTTCTTTTAAAGCGTGGTTCAACAGCTCCCTGAATTGCCCAATGTGCAGTCCACCCTGGCCATGAAACACTATTTTTGTTCCCAACTGACGTGCCCTGGCCTCATGGGCCCCTGCAAAGAAAGTTTTAGGCGATGAACATACGAATGGCCTAAGATCCAGACCTCTTGATCTTCTTGGGCCCAAGCGTGAACTTGGGCCATAAACTGTGCTGTACGTTCGTGAACCGTTGACCGTCGTCCCCCTGAGTGACAAGGTGACGTCTTTCCTCCGGGATGGTGGACCGATGCAAGCTTCTCTCCTGAGTTACAGGATGAAGAAACTGCAAATAAATCAGGAAAAAGGAACCAACCGTCAGTGCATCGCCCTACCAGTGGCTAAAGCATATGCAGTCGCAAATAGCGCTTGTAACAGTTAGAGGACCACCTACAGCTCCTTTTAACCTGTTCCTCTTTCAAACCCCTGGCCACTGCTTCTGTGGCAGCCCCGATCCTAAAGGAGTGAGTCCCAAAGTTAGCTGACTCCAAACCAGCGTTCCGCATGGCCAAACCCATGACCCTCCTGAACTGGAACACAGTGAGAGGTGAACCATCCCCATGGACTAGAAGTGGCCGCGCCGTGGCCCACGTTCGCTGTGCCATGAAGGCCTCCAGCCTGGCAACGGGGCAGCATGTACTACCTACAGCCCTGTGGAGCACTATGCCCTCGCCCCTTCCTTCCTGATCAGTCTTGGACCTAGGCAGGGAAATCAGTACAGAGTCCCTGTCTATCTTGACGTGTCCCACTTGCAGACCCCCCTGCCAGTCCCTTTTGTTTCTCGTCACCAGCTCCCCTACCCTGAAAGCGCCATAAAATGCCAGGCAGAACGATGCTTGAAAAAGAGTGGCCTCCCTTGCAGAATTACAAACTCGCTGCAGAGCTTCCATCAGTTTAGCTAGTGTTTGTAACCCTATGGGTCTTCTCTCATCGGGCTGCACCCCTTGCAAGCGTTGCCACCCCTTCAAAGCCTTTCGTACTACAAAATTGCCCGTTGGATCCCCCTCGCCCTTAGCCTTAGCAAAAAAGGAGATGGCTGTAATGTGACGCCTAGCCACCGCCACTGAGCTCCCCTCGTCCCTCATGAACCTCAGATAGGCGACCACCGACCCTGGGTCGTGCCATTTGTGTTCCCAATTGTCCCCCAAAAACTGACAATATGACCAGAACGCCCCTTCGTAAGCTCTCCTGGTCTTGGGTGCTAGGCTAGCTGCCACGAGGTCCGATAATTGGGGGCACCAAGCTGCCAAAGTTGTTCTGGGAAAGGTGTTGGGTTCTCCGCTGCTTCTGGGAGGTGGGACCTGAGTACCTGCATCTTAAAATGAGAGAGTGCATCAGCGGCATGGTTTATTATACCCGGCACGTGTTTAGCTCTAAAGAGTAAATTCAGTTTCATACACCCCAACACAATCTCCTTTAATAATCGCAGGATCATTTTGCACTTTGCCGCTTGGTTATTAATACACTCCACCACTGCCATGTTATCTGACCAGAATATCACAGACTGATCTCTCAAGTGCTCTGGCCAAACGGACAGTGCCACCAGGATGGGGAAGAGCTCAAGGAAGCTTATGTTGCTTGTGATCCCAGAGTCTATCCACCAGCCCGGCCAGCGCCGCGCAATCCATTTTGACCCCAGGATAGCACCGAACCCTTCGCTACCCGCCGCATCTGTCATCAAACCCATCTAGGGCTGAACCTGGGCGGGCTAAGCCACACCACCCTACCATTGAAATTGCGCAGAAATGCCTTCCAAATGAGCATGTCCTGCTTGACCTCGCTGGATAGCCTGGTGTGATGGTGCTTCTCCTGGAGCCCTGACATAGCCTGTGTGATGGTGCGTGAAAATGGGCGTGCCATTGGAATTATGCGCAGTGCAAAGTTCAATTGCCCTACCACTTGTTGCAATTGATGCAGAGTGACCTTCTCTCTAGCAAGGCAGTGCTGCAAGGCTGTCCCAAAACCCGCGACCTTCCCGGCAGGTAACCTAGACATCCCCTGTACTGAATCCAACTCAATACCCAGGAATTCAATCTTTGTGCTAGGACCCACCTTCTTACCTGGTGCCAGTGGCACGCCGAAATCCTGCATGAGTGCACAGAACCTCCCCAATGCTGCGCTGCAATCCCCTGATCCTGGCGCCCCCAAGAAGAGGAAATCATCGAGGTAGTGTAACACCCATTGATGGCCCGTGTCCCGCCTAAAAACCCACTCCAAGAAAGAGCTAAACTTCTCAAAGTAGGCACATGAGACTGAACAACCCATTGGCATACACTTGTCCACGTAATACTTCCCCTGGAATTGGAAACCCAACAGGTGAAAATCCAGTGGGTGCACCGGCAATAAGCGAAAAGCTGACTCAATGTCGGACTTCGCCAGCAACGCCCCTTGACCCAGATCTCTAAGCATGTCTACTGCCTGATCAAAAGATGCATATTTTTCACTACACAACGTGTCTGCAATCGCCTCATTCAAGGAACTCCCTCTGGGTGCCGAAAGATTATGAATCATTCGGAATTCGCTCTTATCCTTTTTGGGAACCACCCCCAGTGGTGAGCAAACAAAGTCTTTCATTGGGACATCGTCAAACGGACCTGCCACTCTGCCCAGCCTAACTTCCTTTTCAATTTTTGCTGCTGCTACCCCCTCATTGCTCCTGACTGAAAGTTGGTTCCTGCAATGTGTGACCCCCATGTAACCCGGCGCCGGGATCCTAAAACCACCCAAAAACCCTTCCCTGATCGTCCTTGCAGCATCTGGGCAATTGTACATGTTCAATCAAGGTATCATGGCACTAAGATTTATGGGGGATCTGGCTTTTGCAAGGAGCGCTCTCTCATTCCTGTTTTTTAACTCCCTTTTCTCTGGACTTTTTAAAGCATTTAGATTCGGGGTGTGATGTGTTGCCATAGAATGCACAGTTATGCTTGAATTTACATGTGCCCGCGGCTCTAGTACAAGTTCGTCTATTGAAGTCAAAGCACACCCCTTTTTTCCTGTGCCCCCTGCGTTTCCTGAGGTGCCCCCCACGTTCCCTGAGGGGCCTGCACGAAAGGGCTGGAATTTGACATTGTCCTGCGCCTGTCCCCGGTGGTTGTCTGATGACCCTTGGACTAAGTGGTTCAAATGAATGAACATGTCCGTTTGACTCCATCCTAACGATGGATCCATTGCCTTCGCCCTCCTAAATTCTTTGTCGTATTCCTTCCACCCATTACCCCCATACCTGGCATGAGCAGTAGTAATTCTATTTTGGTAACACGCCATCTCTGACCCCAAAGCAGGAAAACGTTCAAGCATGATTGCCATGTAGATCGTAAAACCTTGCACCCAATTAGCTAAAGTCTCTTCCACCCTGTATTTTAGAATTATGTTAGCCCACTCCCAAGGGTGCGTCCACTCTTTGTTTTTCTTAGCTTCCTCCCTCTCTGCCTCATCTATTAACAGAGAAAACATACTCACATATGCCCCCCTCCAAATTTTTTCCTTCGTTTCCTGTGACAAGTGTCGCCCCAACTGGTCTCTATCTGAGCGCAGTTCCCCCAAGCCTAAAGGTGGCAATGGTTTGGATATACCTGTTGGTGCTGCTGTGTCAGCCGCCTTTGGAGCTCCTGGATCCACTGGTGCGCCTGCAGGTGTTGGACCTCCACCACCACCTACGGGTGCCGCGCCCACAGGCGTTGCACCCCCCGCCGGTACTGCCGGCCCAACATTCGGCTTAGCTTTCCCCAGCTGTGCCATGATTTGCCTGGCCCTCTCCATTGCATCCCCCCCGCTGCTAGATGCCCCCGCTGCGGGGGACCAATTCCCAACTGTCTCGAGCCACGGGAGCACTGCTGTCAGATTGGATCCGATATCTGGCGTGACCCCCCCCTGCACCTCCCATTAGAGGGACCGATGGGGCCTGTGGCTGTTCCCCTACCAGCAACGTGGGTGTTGGTGTAACAGGCTCAGCATTACACTGCGGGTTCGACCTTGGAACAGTTGGCTGAGGTATCCCCTCCCTCGGAGCCGGCCCTGGGGCTCCCCCTGCCCCTTTCCCGCCAGATCTGGGCCTACTTCTTTTGGGTAAAGGCGGGGCGAAAGTCTTAGGAGGTACTATTGCTCGCCTGGGCCTCCCTTCCTCCCCCTCAGGACCATCCACCTTCTCCTGTAATCGCGTCAAAGCTTGACCCATAACCTGAACCTGCTGCATCAGGGCTTCAAGCATAACATCCGTGCGTGAACGCTTTTCATTCCGCTTCACCTTAGGGGCCATTGCGGATAACTGGTGTTCCTGTAGGTACTATACAGCCACCCACACCACCGCAACCCCTTGCGCACCGGTCTGGGACACTGCCCACACCCTTACCTGGTAGTAGTAGCAGCCACCAGCCAGCCCTTGCACCCTTGGAACCAGAGCCATCCCCACCAGGGAGCCCAGTGGGTCAGGTGAGTATGCCTCCAACCCGCGTGGCTCCCGGAAACGATGGAGATGCTGGCTTGCCGGCGCTGCCCTCACCGATAATTCAATGGGCCTCCTCCGTCAATTGTTAGCAATGCCCTTGAAGTGTGCCAGGAAAACAGTCACCCCCACGCTGTGCTGCCTATTCTTCCTGGAACGTCTGCAATTTGAGGAAAGAAAAGACTTTTGATTTGGCAAAAGACAGAAAAACTGCTGAAAAAACGCTTTCGAATCACCACAATCCCCAACAAGAAACACAGCAGCTTGTAAAATTGCCGATCTAGAGCAGCCGCTCCTATGCTAAGGAGTTCAATAGCGGCGCCCTTTATGCGCAGTGCACACAAAAAAAAAACCACAACTGGCTGCAGATGCGTGCACTCTACAAGACCAATGCGTGTCTTTGAATCCTTTTAAAACCTATTGCGCGCCTCTCTGCACCGCAAAACCGCTGACCGCTGTCAAATATGCCATTATGCCTGTACCCTGAAACGAAAACCCAGCTGCGTACCCCGGCGCTCGTCCCGAAACCAGTGCGTGGCCTTTAACGCTCAGACGCGCGCTCACACCTCGCTCAAAAACAGCTGACCGCCTCAAATTTGGACGCGCTTATTAAACCCAGCGCGCAGTTACTTTCCACGGCCAGCGCGTGTGTACTTAACCGCTGGAAACCCCGGCCGTACAACGCCGATCTCCTCCCTTTGTGCCGCCGCTCACAGTCGCTGCAAAAAACTCCTCCGCTGCCTCCCAGCTGATAGCGAACCACTCGAAAACAGTTCAGCAAACACCGCCGCTTCTCCCGCCGAGTCGAACACTGCCACCAGCTCCGCGATCTCGCGACCTGCAAAAGGAGAGAAAGAAGAATAGCTCATTATGGGCCTCTGGTGGCCCGGACCCATTGTAAATGCTGGCGGCTGGGGGGGCGAGAAACAAGAGACTGTTCTCGCTCCCCCCAGCCTATTTAAAGGGGTGTACAGGGCAGACCGGTCTAAACCGGCCTGCCCTACGTTACAGCTTCGCGCTGAACCGGAAGCCCTAAAGAGCTTCCGGTTCGCGCCCCGACCGGCCCACGCTATTTGCCGCCCAGGGGAGGTGGGGTGCCGCGTCACTAGTGTGCGCGGCGACCCCCCCACCTCCTCTAAGCCGGGGGACCGGCGCGACCGCCATAATGGTGGCGCGCTCGAGTCCGAGCTTAGCCTGCCCAGTTTTACTCTATGTGCATGGTCTCTTGCACTACTCAGTGGCGTAGCTAGAGCTTTTGCCACCCGGGGTGATCCCAGGGTTTGCCGCCCAGGGACGTCCGGTGGAAGTAAGAGCGGGGGTGGGGGTGGCGACAGACGATGATGAGCGGGGGTGACAGCGAGGACGAGGAAGAGAAAACTTACCCTGCGCACGTCGCTGCCCCAAAAAGTGCTGCCCCTCCCCCAGCTACACCAATTGCACTACTGCTAATGCTGCCTGGCCTGTACCTGTTGTTTAGTGTAAGTTCACATTCCTCCTGCACTTGCTCCATCTTTGTAGTGTGCTAATGGAGCTTGGTAATCTCTTTGCAAAACAAAAGCCAAAACAATTGCCATTGCCAATGCTTTTATTCGCACCAACTGAGTGCTTCATGAGATATGCGTACTTGACTTTATGCTCATTGACTGTCCTCTGGATGCAGGTCTGACGACTTGGAGCTCTGCTGGAGAGTACTTTGTAGCAACCTGGATGAACACGAACAGCAAATCAATCAGGTTTCCTCTGTAGAAAGATATGATGCTAACTGTGTAAACATAACTGTCTAGTACCCACTTCAGTTATTCATAGCATGAGACATCTGGAACCCAAGCTTTTACATCCATATCATTTGCTAAAGATGTCCAGGTTGTTTGTGTCATTCCCTTCCTGCCGGGTCATTGTTCTGATTTCCAGGGGAAACCTTTGCAAAATCATACTTTGACAACCTTAACTCCCACTTCGCTATGAAATGCGAAAGCTCTAGTACATTCTTGAAAAAGAGAAATAGTAAACATTTGGTAGAGAGAGAGAGAGAGAGAGAGAGAGAGAGAGAGAGAGTGTGTGTGTGTGTGTGTGTGTGTGTGTGTTCCGGAACCGTAAACGATGAGAGATCCACATCAGATGGGAGGTGCGAGCTGCGTCCAAGACCGGAGGTATCGAACCGCTGCAGGCTCCTGGCAGGGGGGGTTCTCCACACCCGCATCTCCAGGTCAGCTTGTCATCGTCGCCGTAGTTGGCTGCTGCGGAGAGGGTGCCCCAGGTGGTCTGCGGAGGCAGTCCGGCTAGGACCGGTTGCAGCTTACGGTGCCCCTGGTGAGCCCCACTGGCCTTAATGTGACGAGTGCTTCTAGATGCAGGACGCGGGAAGTGTGGCAGGATTGAGCCATGGCAGGATCGGCACGAGCCCCTGGGCTGGCTGACTCAACAATTTGGCCATTTTGGACCCAGGTCCATATCAGAAAGATTGGCAGATGGTTGACGGTACAGAACTGTGAACGGTGCCACTCGCCTTAGTTCTCACCTTGCAGCCTGTGGAGACTGTGGAGAACAGCGCGGAGCAGAGCGAATTGGAAAGCGCCTGGGCTGGTGCCGGAACCATAGTGCCAATATCAGCAACACTCCCCATCCCACATACAGCAATATTATTAGGAAACAAACCGCACAACACCTTGTTTGTGGAGAAAATTGCTGCAGGTTTATTTGCATACCAAATATGCCAACGTGGTGGGTTATTTTACGGGCGATCCAAGGTCAGGCAACCCCTCCACCGCCTGCCTGTCTGATGCCAAATTCCACCGTAGCCATCGCCAATCAGTGCTTACCAATTTTGGGGGAGGGGCTAACCCCTCCCACCAGTGGACTGCCAGTCCACTCCCTTACTCACACCCTCGAAGGGGCGGAGCGTCCCAGGCAACCCCCGGTTGCTCAGGTCTACAACCGCCCGTAGGACTAATGGGGCGCCGTCGCTCCTCCAGGGTCCCATGCGAGGACCTTCCTGGGGATATTTGGCTTTTGCACCCTTGTTGTGCTCCTGCAGAGGGTACCCCTCTGTACCTTACAGCCTCTGGATCGCCCTGTAACTCCGCCTGCAACACAAAATAACAAGTTAGAAAACCTCTCCCACCCCACCCTTGCACTTACGCCGGGTAAGCGGAGGGAGGGAAACGGCGTCAAGGGCAGCAGCAAAGAGGCTGCCAGGTGGGCGGGGAGAGGCACTTATACCTCATCCCCCGCCCACCCCCTACAGGAAGTGACGCTGCGCGCGGACCCCTAGGGGGTCCCACAACGCTGGACTGTCTCGTGTGCCCTCATGTGGCACTAAGGCGGTCGCCCTCTTATGAGGGTCCCCTTCGTGGACCACGGGCAGCCAACATAGTGCCAATATCAGCAACACTCCCCATCCCACATACAGCAATATTATTAGGAAATAAACCACACAGCACCTTGTTTGTGGAGAAAATTGCTGCAGGTTTATTCACATACCAAATATGCCAACATGGTGGGTTATCTTATGGGGGATCCAAGAGCAGGCAACCCCTCTGCCACCTGCCGGCCTGATGCCAAATTACACTGTGGCCGTCGCCAATCGGTGCTTACCAATTTTGGGGGAGGGGCTAACCCCTCCCACCGGTGCACCGCCAGTACACCCCCTTACTCACGCCCTCGAAGGGGCGGAGCGTTCCAGGCAACCCCCGGTTGCTCAGGTCCACAACCGCCCATAGGACTAACGGGGCGCCGTCGCTCCTCCAGGGTCCCACGCGAGGACCTCCCTGGGGATATTTGGCCTTTGCACCCTTGTTGTGCTCCTGCAGAGGGTACCCCTCTGTACCTTACAGCCTCTGGATCGCCCTGTAACTCCGCCACAGCTCTGGGTTTGGCCACCGTCACAACCAGGGCCCCCCACCAAGGTAGGCATCTTTACCTACACCCTGCTGATTCCAGGCCTCTCCCAGGTCCAGCCAAAACAAGTCCATGCCCTTTCTGGACAGGTGCACCCCATCCTCTTCAAAACTCCCTGTGGACTTTAGCATGCAGCAGGCCATGCCTGATAAACCAAACCCCCTCTGTTCAGTGAATCTGCGCATGGCACTGTTAACTCTCCTGCGTGAGGTTTCCCCGGCAATCCCTGACCGGGCCCCTCGCCACACTAACAGTGGGGTTATCTCTGCCCATCATAACATCCACGCCCACAATTGGTTGCTTAACTTACACCAGGAGGATTTCAATTCTGGCCGCAGTGCCCTCCTACCCAGGAAAGTCAAATCATTGCCTCCCGGGTGTATGACCAAATTGTTGGGAGGGGAGACCCCCCCCTAGTCTGTGCCGCCGCTTCTACAGCAAACTGTTCCAGCGCATGCCTGGGACCCCCAACCAACTTATCTCAGTAGTGTGCCGCAGCTTCTTCAGCAAGCTGTTCTAGCGCATTCCTGGGCCCCCAAACCAAATTAAGTCAGTGGTGGTAAACCCATGCCTCCATTTCTTGAATTCCACCGTCGCGCCACTCACCGGACGCACGGACGGCCCTTCACCCAGAGCTTTGATCCTGGCAAAATAAAGAAATGCTAGGTTGCTAACCCCTTTGTTGAGCACTGCACATCATTTATACAACTACTCCAGCTTGCACATAGTGGCACAATAACACTGCACCCCATCAAACCTCTGGTGCCTCACAGTGTGCCTTTGGAATACTCAAAGTTCACCTGTACATGATACACTTAACCCGTCTTCCGGCCACTCCACTGGGTGGCTACGGACGGCTGTACCTTTTAAAACCTTGGTATTCCCATCGTCCCACCTGCCTGATGCGCTCCGCTGCCAAGCCCGCCCAGAAAGCTGTGTTTGCTGCCCCTGCAAAAGCGCCTGCCAGGACCCGCATTGCCTGAAAGCTGCAGACGCTGCCCCTATCCTGAAGGAGTGCCTGCAGAAGCGCTTGCCAGGACCCGCCTTGCCTGACATTATAAAGCATGCCTACAATACCTGCTCAACCAGAAATTTGGTAAGGGGCGAGCTGAATCAGTAACTAACCCTCTCCTGAAGGGCGAAGGACCACGCTTCCCTGGAGTCGCAGCACACCCCTATATGGAAAGACAACCCATGATTGCCCATAGCTAGCTTCAGAAATCACGCGGTTCCTGGCACTGTACCCTTCTGTCTGTGCATGGCCAATGTAATGCCATGGCATCGCACCTGATCCCCCGTATTCTGCTTCATAATAAGGCCATGTCAGCTCTGAATCACAGAAGTCTTATGATACTTGCCTTTGTGGTAGTCAAATTATCGACCATAATGCGTGCTAGCCCCTCACCTTCTGCCTGTGATGAATAACTGCCTTACAGCTGTGCCCTCCTACCCAGGAAATTCAAATCAATGCTTCCTAGGTGTATGACCAAAATGTTGGGAGGGGAGACACCCCCCCCCTCCTAGCCTGTGCCGCAGCTTTCACAGCAAGCTGTTCCAGCGCATGCCTGGGACCACCAACCAGATAAACTCAGTGGTGGAAATACCCATGCCTCCATTCCAGCACCCCTCTCAAGGCGCACGAAAGCCATTCACCCAGCTTTTGAAGTACAGCTACCTGCCTACGCTTGAATGGGCATGCCAACTTTTCCTAATCCCTAGTAGCCTTTTAGTGCTCTAATACCTTGTTTCCCCAACTATGAGGCAGCAGCACACTGGTAGATGTCAGCTTTCTCAACCTGCCTAGCTCGACTGGCTATCCGGGCAGGGAGTGCTTTAACTGAAGCGACCTGTAACCTGGCCCCGGGTCCAGTGTGCAACTACTTTGCTGAGTTGGCCCCGACATTTGCACAGCCATCTTGATTGCTAAACTATTGGATGGTGTCCAATCTGGTTTGAGGGAACGTTTGTATTGTCCCCACATTGCCGACACTGCACCCTTATAGGAGTGACAACTTACACCGCCCACCAGGCTTACTTACTGTGGTCCGATCCCAGGTACACCCTACCTGCTGCCCAGCAGTGACCCTTGGTGCTTAAACCAGCAATAGCCCTAGTTCGCTTTGTTATCCCCAGGATTGCTAGCCCTCCACAGGGGGAAAGCTGGGTGCGGCTTCCCTTCAAGATACCTCATAATTCCTGCTGGGACAGTTTTACTCCGCTTAGCCAAAGAGTCTTGCGATAATGTCGGAATCTAATGTTTCCATATTCATGTTTTGCCGCACCCCACCTTATGTGGGTCTGCTGAGACCCCCCTGCAAGTAACCTCGTAACTTAAATCCTGCTCCCTTACTGCATTTGCCTGTCCCCCCAGGACCTCTGGCAGAAACCTGCCGCAGCAGCTCGAAGAGGGTTATTGGCCAAATGTACCCCCCAGCCCGTGGTTTCAGTATTTGTCCTTTAACGAGGTTCCAGTTTGTGTGACGTGTGTGGATGTCCTAGCAAGGCATACCCAATAGCCTGTTCCAAGCTGGTGACTATCCTACTATGGTGTGTAAAGGCTCAACCATCCGAAGAGCTTAGGAATATGTGGCCTCAGTACTTGCCATGTATCACTCCTATCTTACATCGGGTTTGCCTGCTCAGGTTGCTCTGTGGTGTTTGTGCCCCAGACTCCCCAAGCTGCTAACTACTAGCAATGTGAGCAGTAGCTCACACTGATGGGTGCATCTCCCGCCCAATGTGAGCAGGTGCGACATAAATGAAGGAATCCCCAGCTGCCCTTGAAAAATTGCCCCCCATGATGTGCTACGTAGCGAGCTATTAAGTACCTACCATATCTCTTCCCCTTGGAAAGATACAACAACCGCATTGGTCTTGGGAACCTCACTAAGCACAACCTTTTCCTGGACCTACCTCTAGAGAGGTAACTACCCATCAGCCTCTGAAAACCAACTGTGATCAGCTGGCCGAAGCCGCGGCTAAAAGTAATTACAATTGTTTGCGCTCGGGCCTGTCGAAAGTAAATGCTATTCCATATTAATATTGTGCAAGATCCAAACCCATTGGCTCACCATGTGTTTGTTTTTTGTCCTTGCCGCATGGTGAGGAAAGCTTGCCAACCGGGTTAGCATAGGCAGGAAACATAACATGAGTGTGTTTGCACACCCTCTCCCTGAAGGATATCCTGGCACTGACTAACAGGTGTTTATTGCTACCCCACGCGATGGTACTCATTTTATCGACCTCAGGAGGGAGAAAGGCATTGAACACGCCTAGCATCCCGTGCTGAGTACAGCAGGGAGCTCTACCATATCCCTGTCCACCTGTTACACGCCCAAATTTCATGACCTAACAGTGGCCCAGCTGCGCCCAAAGACCTCACAGATTTCACCCGTAAGTGCTTAATATGTAGAAAACTATCTGCCAGGACTGACGTCAGGCGGCCAATTCAGTTTGCACCACACCTTGCTCCTGCCGTACTGCCAATCATAAATATCACAGCTACTGACCCTGACACTTGAGCAACTATCTGCCAGGACACATGTCAGGCAGCCACCTCAGTTTGCCCCACACCTTGCTCCTGCCGCCAATCATCGTAACATCACCACTACTAACCCTGACACATGTGCAAGTGTGACCAATCCGTCTATTCCAGGCCCCCACAGCTGAGAATGGCTTGAGCAGCAGGAATAGTAACTTCAAGTATATTGGATAAACAATGCCTGTTGTTGTGGCCTCTCAACCTTAGGCAGGCATCGCCAACCTTGGCAGACTGTCACAAGCTTCTTTCCTATTCCGTCGGGCTGGGATAATGGAATTCCCCCACCCTCTGGCCTGTGAAGTAAAAAGTCTGGAACCAGACCTTCCACATATCCTAAAAAAAAGAGGGCTCGTCCAGGAATACAACCCGGGTCCTCTCGCACCCAAAGCGAAAATCCTACCCCCAGACCAACTAGCTAGATGCTCTCAACTCATACCCAAACTGTGACCAAAGAAATCCTCAACGCGTTGTGGCCCTAGGCAACCGCAAAGGTGCTCTATTATCATTAGGGAGCCCCCTGATCTCTAAAATGTGGATGGCCTCCCTTTTACCTCTGAACTGATTTGGATCTTTATTAGGGACATAAGGCGGGTGATCATTTTAATTTTAATGGCCTTTCCAAGGTGGGCACCCCTTATGTGACCCTGTGTATAGCGTGGTAAAATGGTTGTCACCAGTATTAACTCGAGCGTAGCGGGAAGTTGTATATTGCCCTTATAGATGCAAGCTGCAAAATGAAACGAGATAGAAGAACATGCTGCCCTAATAACCCTGGCTGGTATCTAAGAGAAAGATTGGTCTAATCTGAATACTGGCGACTTCCCTTAAGGTGCTACTTACAAAGCATGCCAGGGACAGAGACTTAAAGCGTGGACAGCTTGGCTGCAGGGGACTCGGGCCTGAAATCCCCTTCCAACACGACATTTCAGCTCATGAGCCACCTCTACCTCCTCTGAGAT
The DNA here is from genome assembly GCA_963921515.1 of Calotriton arnoldi. Taxonomy (NCBI): domain Eukaryota; kingdom Metazoa; phylum Chordata; class Amphibia; order Caudata; family Salamandridae; genus Calotriton; species Calotriton arnoldi. The sequence continues at coordinate 449,562 of CAWUFW010013556.1, forward strand.
CAGGACTCATGGTGCTATTCTCATCATTACGTTCACAAGGACAAGGTAATCATTTTTTTTGTTTTGGGAGACTCTGTGATATACCCAGCATCACAGGATGATAGGCCGTTGCCAAGGCTGGTTCCCAGTTAGCAGCTGTGCTCTAGAATAAGCTTTGCCCATTAGGACTGCACCTCCAGCAAATATATATAAATATCTATATATCTATATCACACGCTAAATCCCGTATGGGCGCCCAGTAAGGAGGATTGGACAATAAGGAAAACAGTTAGTAACAGCCAATGAAAATCAACATAAAATGCAATCCCATTTGAAAGGCAGGTTTTCGCTGCGAGCAGATGTCACTCAAATGTGCCTCACAACAGATTCGACATGCCACTTTCCTACTAAGAAAGATGGCCGACAGTTGCCAGCCTTTCTTAATACCAAAGAAGTACTTGCGCTTGGTCACTGCGCTTCAGCCATGGACTAATTTCACTGTAGAGACAGCATTCTTACACCCTAATTCATCCTAGACAAGGCAGTTCCCTAGAGTGCCATAGTGTACTAGGACCAAGTGTGCCACAATTCATTAAACTTAATCGTGCCAATAAACAGCAGAGGGTTCAATTCACAGGAAAGTATATGACTGGTGGCCCTGCTTCCTGAAAGTTCCTGGAAAGTGCAATGCTCGCAAACCATTCATGGGGAAACTTAGTTGCTCGTAGCCAGCTACTATGGAGCGGGATATGGGTTTGAGAGCATCCCCACCCCGCAGCCCACACTGTGACTTCTGTGTGCTGCTATAACCTTTGTGCTGGGGATGAATCTCTATTGTCAGAATTAGCTGTAGCTCGCTCTACAAGGTTCAAAATTTTAACAAACGTGCAGTTACATGAGAGGGTCCCCTCTCATGTAGAAGATAAGTACTTGAGGCAAATTCTGATTTCCTAGGGATAAAACGTTTCCAAGGGCGAGCTTGCAGACGTTTAACACGAAAGTGCCGGTGAGGTGAATAATGTTGTGCTTAATAGGTGAATAATGTTTAACTTATCTAAATGCATCTGCCAAGACGGCCTGTGGCAACAGTACTTCCTGGAAGTTAATTGGATGCCCTGGGTCTCTTCTCCTTGTGAATTTGTCCATATCTCCATCAAGCGAAAGGCATTGTACCTGTTTATTCCTGTTTCTCACACATTATATGATGGGGCGTGTTCCCATAAGGATTCAGCTTTGAGGTGTTTCGAGCCCTGATTAGTTTTATTGCCCGGCATACGATGTGGTAAATTCCCCAAGCTGTATTTCTATCCAGATATAGGGTCTTAGGGAGTCACAAAATGCTTGCTCCGGTGAGAACAGGTAATTAAGGAGAGAAAATTCCTGGGCCACCTCATGTTTCACCAGGCCAAATGCTAGTCCATTTAGGGCCTGGGATGCCATGTGGGGGAGGTGGCATACCCGCCAGGCCCTGTTCTAACTTGGGACCCTTCTCGCACTGGTCCCCTTTCACTTGCAGCACAGGGGAGGTCATACCTGGCGGGGCGGCCTCACCTGCTGCTAAATGTGGCCCGGTTTTCCCCTGTAATCAATGGCACTGTCGCCTCTGCCCCCGAAGTCCGGCAGGTGCCCCTGGGCACACAATGGGTGTGCCCTGCAGTCCCTTAAGCCATGCCGCCCCAGCACGAACACACACACCTGCGCTGGTACATATTCCTTGGCCTGTCCATGGTGCTGCTCTGGAGTCAGCTCTCCGGGCTGGGGGTGTGGATGGTGGTTTACCAGCTCGGGGTCTACCATGGTCCGCCTCCCCGCAGGATCACCGGATGCTGCTGCCGCTGCGCACACCTATGGCATGGGTGGCGGCTGGGCACCGGCAGTGCCTCCGGATGCGCTGCCCGGGGCTCTCTCGAGGTAGAGGTATGAGGAAACGCAAGCTCTGCAAATGTGCAAGCACACACGGGGATAGGAGGGATAAGGCAAGAAAGGTGCGAGGAAATGCTGGAATGTCTTCCTGGTCTGAGGATCAGCCACGCGCCCTCTCTACCGGCACAGAAAGGCATGTAAGCCGTACTGTCCAGGACATCCACGTCATGGCCAATCAAAGTCAGGAGATGTTATCCCCGCAGCGTCTCCTAGGGGCTGAAATCAACCAAAGGACGGTTACCACTTTCCCTATACGCATGGGCGGAGTCAAATGAGGAAAGGATGACTGCACCATCCCCCCCATGGCGAGAAGGCCGACGCAGGGCCCAAAATCAGTTGCGGTGTCCCATCGCCACTGATGTCCCTATGGGTGGCAGCAACCGACACCAGCCAGAAGGGAGCCGCCGGTGAGGACGAAGGCAGTACTAGCAGCTAGGGGTGGGGTTGAGGGAGGGACCGCGTGCTCTGCACCGATCCTGACAGTGACCTAACTAAGCACAATCACCGGGCAAAGGGGCGGCGAGGTGCCAAGAGCAAGCCGTGCATCGGCAGCGGAGGGTGCGACGCGCCTCACTGCCTCCCCCCGCATCAGCAGACCCCGACAGGTCAGCATCGAAGGGGGGACCTTGGCTGCCCCCCCATGCTGTTGCATGGGCCTGTTGTTGGCCCACGCGGGCCGAGGCTCCGAGTTAGCCCGCAGCAGCCAACCTCCAAGCACACATCAACAGGAGGAGGGGGGAGCGTGGCAGAGCTCGCTGCCCTCTCCCCCACCACTCAGATCCTGCTCACGCCGGCCGGACCCCCGGACCCGGCTCCACTGCCCCGACGGAGGGCAGGAGGGGAGCCTCGCAACGCTCACTGGCTCCCCCCCTCACCAACAGGGCCGCCATGTCCTGGGGTGATGAGCTGTCATGTGCCCCCCGGGAGCTGTCCTACCCCCCCCTGGCGGATCGCATCATTGGCACTGGCCGGACTAAGGAGCCTTGACTCCGCCGCCAAGGGACCTAAACTGGAGGGGGGTCGATGCACTCACCGCATTGCAGCTCCAGGGGATTCTAGGGCACGTCTAAACAGCGTCCAGGGCAGCGGCAAAGAGGCCGCCAGGTGGGCGGGGAGAGGCACTTATACCTCATCCCCCACCCACCCCCTACCAGAAGTGACGCTGCGCGCGGACACCTAGGGGGTCCCACAATGCTGGACTGTCTCGTGTGCCCTCATGTGGCACTAAGGCGGCCGCCCTCTTATGAGGGTCCCCTTCATGGACCACGGGCAGCCAACAGTCACATCTCACCCTGCAGCCTGTGGAGCCTGTGGAGAATAGCACGGAGCAGACCAGACAGGAGCGGACTGGAGAGCACTTGGGCTGGTGCTGGACTCAGTCACATCCAACTACACCAGCACCAGGAGGTAACGCTTGGAGTAGTGGAGGAGTGGAGGCCTAATGGTTATAGTTTATTTTTTGGGCCTCGACTATCCTACCATGTTGAACTTAAACCCGGGTCAAGCGTGAGGTGCCCCTTCCCTTAATAATTAACAATATCTTAGTGGGCACTAAGCACCAAGCACTAAGCAGATAGCTTCAAAACCAGCTAAGCTCCAGCTAGCACTTATCTCTGAAAAAGAATGAACACTGTCAGTTTAGGAAGTTGGGAATTCGAATAAATCGCATAAATTGCTCTCCTTGCGAAATCTCTGCGAAACTTCAGCGAAATTCTTAATGAATTTTTTGGTGCTTCTACTGCTACCACTACTGACACTACTGACACTGTTGCCTCTGCTTTCTTTGCTCTCGTTGCACTAGGAAATTTCAGGATAACCCTGCGTTTGAGGCAGCCCCCACAGGGGTCTGCAGGCCGCCAATCTCCAAACTCCCGGTCTTCATTCGCAGTCAGCTGTCGAAAGTGTGCTCCCTGTTCCTCCGCAGAAGCGACTCGGCTAGAGCTGGGTGCGGCTTGTGGGCATGGACGGGTGTGCCAGGTTCGAGCTTTGAAGCTCAGTAAAATCTGTGGCTAGGAGCAGGGCGGCTTGACTTGGTTTTGCAGGGGCACTAACTGTTTAGGAAATTGTTGAAACGTGCCTCCCCGGTTCCCCTCTGGAATCAAGACCCAAGGAGGGAGGAGAAGACGTGGAGTTTTTTTCTCTGACTAAGAGGTCCTGTCTATTAGAACGCAGTCCTCAGGAGATACACTAGGGATAAAGGGAGTCTTGAGCGTGGTGCTAGTAGACACCATGGCTAAGTGAGAGTCCAGGCCTGTCGTAGCAGCCCAGCTAGGCCTGGGTGCGGCTTGCGGTTGGCCTGGTGAGTTTCTACCTCAGGCTTTCTCACCCTCCCTTAAGAACAAGACTGAGACCCAGGCTGAGTTATGACTGCAAGAAAATTGTGTTCAAGGAAATTGGTCTATACAAGAGCTTGCAAAAAAAACCAAAGCTAATCCCCTAAGGAACAAATCGATGCAGATAAATGCGCTAAAAGGATTTAACGTCATTTCCACCTTCTTCTCAAAAAAGAGACAAGACTAAATAAAGTGGCGACTATGGAGAATAAGCCTGAATCTCTTCCTGGAAAGGTTGAGGAGGAAACAGAAAAGTCGCTTCTTACAAATCCTAACATTTATTCTCCCGGAATCAGAGTGACTCGGCCTGTGGTTGAATTAAGCCCTGAACTCAGATTGGAAGGCCCTTCGCCGGCAAATCTTACAGTTCACTCTCCCAGAAACAGAGTGACCCGGTCTGTGGTTGAATTAAGCTCAGAACTCGGAGAGGAAGGCCCTCTGATGGAAGACTTTACTCTACCAGATTTAATATTAACATCAATCTTAATCCTATTCCAAAGGTCCTTCAGTCTCCTAAGTCACACACTAATATTTCACCTCTTTCAAACTCACAGGACATCCCCCCTGGTTCCACCTTTAAGATGCAGCTCTTTAGTAGTTCACCCAGTGAAACATCTATATTAAATTCAAGGGTGTCTGTCCTTGAGTCCTCACTTACTAAATAGTGGTCCAGAGGAAAAAAATACTGAAGTCTGAATCCTCGCTCTGCCTGGAAAGAGTCCTGTCGTCCATTTTGGCCCTAATGGAGACATCTGTAAGCAACTCTGATTGTATCTTGGATTCACTCCTGTCCCTGACCAAATCTATAATCTCTGAACAAAGATGGCCAAATGGTAAAGCTACCCCACTTCCCTCTCATAAGACTAATCCCTGCAATGGGGTTTCTTCTCATCCTCCTCTGGACCACAACTCTAATCAATCCAAATTCACCCAAATGTGTTCTGTTTTATACCCTTATTGCCGGTACTTTGGCATTCAAGCTGGCACGCCTTTTGGTAGTAGAAAAAATAAGGGCAAAGAAATTGCAGACTTATTTGAAGAAATCAGTCCCTCTCGCTTCAGCAGTTCTTCGAACCTGAGGACCTTGTTCTTACACTAACATCTCCGTCCTCTCAGTGCTCAGAAAAGGAAAAGACAAATATGGAATGAAAAGTTTTTCCCATTTTCTTAAAAGGAGAGGGTATAAAAGTTGAACATTCTACAACAGAGGAAAAGAAAATCAAAAGTAAAAGTAAATCTGCCCACAGGAAGAAGAAGATAAAAAGGGAAAAACTTCATAGCATAAACAAAAAAGGGCAAAACGACTGCGTTTTGTCCCCAATTTAAATTTAACTTTGAATCCTGACTCGACTGATATAAAGAGGGAAGAAGGATAAGTTGAAGATATCCCAAGGGGTTCTCGATCGCCATTAAGGAACTCCTGTGCTTCAATCTCGATTACACAAGAAGATAACCCCCCAGATTTAAGCTCTGCATTGATGACACAGCGAAACTTGAATCCTAATGCTGCATTATTTTCCTCCTCTTTAGGCAGTAATGTTATCTACAACCCTATTGGAAATGCACCTGAGGGAGATTGCCAAGCTAGCCATCTGCCATCTATACCTCTTTTTTTAGACTTCTCTTTCATTTTTGATCATGAGCTGTATATGAATAGTTCTTTCCTATTGGGCTGTTTTGCTGAAATTCCTGACCAGCAAATGATCGAGGGTAGTGATCTTGCCCTGGTTCAAGTTCAAAAACACGGTAATTACGGGGGAGCCAGAATGACGTTTCGTTCTAAGGTGATTTCCTATTTAATTATTTCAAATAGTGGTAAATGCCGATGCTGCAGCATCGATGTTCTTGTTCCCAAAGAGGAGAAAGTTCTTAAAAAGTGACTTATAATAGACATCCCACCGCCCACTCAGATCTCTTTCCATTAGATATCCCGCACTTAGAGAGAGAAATTACATTGCAGGTCTCCCTCGGCAAAGATGGAAGGAGAGTTTCCCTCCTTGCAGAGAAAAAGGATAATCAAGCACTGATCGTAGATGAGGAAAATAGGAAATCGAGTTGGGTAGCAGGGGCTCTTAACACAAACAGCTCTTTAGGACTAAGATATGAGAACTCTTCCTAGCAAGGGTCTCAAATTGATCTCTTTGAACGCAGCCGGCTGGTGCACTAATAAAAACAAATTGCTATTCTTGAAAGAACAGAAAGCTGACATAATATGCACACAAGAGACTTGGATTGTAAAGAACTGGTCCATTGAATAATATATTGTGCTAAGCCTTCCTGCACTCCCAGTGAACAGAAGACACACAAAAGGAGGTATTGCCATACTACTCAGAACAAGTTTCAGATGGATATATAAAGATATCCCTCATGCCTGTAACCTAATTCAGGCGATTAAGCTAGATTTTAATGAAGAACATGATAGCTTGGATTCTCTGCTTATTGTAAATGCTTATATCCCTCCTGACTCATCTAACACTTATCTAATAAAAGACCTGTTTATTTTTATCTCTATTGTCATGGAAAGAGAAGATTGTAGGCATTTAATGCTAGTCGGCGATTTGAATGCCAAAGTCTCTACCCACAGTATAAGGTTGTTTGCTAACGCCTTAAAAGACGAAGCCCTAAATATCCCTCCCGCTTTTTTCCTGAATAATAGTCGGGTTGATAAAAGAGGCACGATTTTACTTGAAGGCTTGATAAATTTAGACCTATTAATTGCCAATGGGACATCAGGAATCGATATCCCAGCAAAAATTACACATAAGACGTCTACTGGAGGAACTATTATCGATTACTTAATTATTTCAGCAGATTTTTTCAGCAACCTCTCCAGTATGGAGGTCTGGAAAACGAGTATAGTACCACAAGGTGATCTCCTCTAAAATTGAGATGACCTGTGCCAAGGCGGACTCATGGAATTTTAGGGATAAATCTGTAGGTTTTAACAAAGCAAACAGCAGAATCTATTGGAATACTATAGCTGCTTCAAAACTTACAGAGACCTTAACTGTTTTAATAGGAGATCAGCAGCATATAGTAATGGGAGATCTACATTTATGGTCGCAATATAAGTACCATGGTTACGTCATGTAAAACTACTGATTTACCAATTAAACAGAGACCGCCTTCTAATCTATACTTCATATAAATAGGGAAATAAATAAATTAATGAGGGCCCGATTCCTGAACTTTTCTCTTGAACAAAGTAAATTAATAAATCTATTAAAGAGGAAAAAATTGAGGAAAAAACGCTCTGTAAGACAAAAAAAGGAAGAGCATGAATAGATCCAGTTAAAAGAGGCGGCCTAAAAAAATAATGCTACAAGGTATTGCAAAATAATCGCAGATTGTTGCGGCACTAGAGTAAAATCCCTCCCAATTCCCATAAAAGAAGAAGAATGGAAATACCATCTTGCAGAACTTTAGTCTGGGCACCCTAATTCTTCTAGCTCTGCATCTATTTTAACTAATCCCCCTAATGTCTCTGATTCCAGCTATGCACCCTTAAAGAGTGAAGTTGTAGGACTTCAGTCAGTCATAATTCTTTCTTGCATAATTAATTAAAATCTTAGGGGCCCATTACGATACCCGGCGTAAAAAAATCCGCCAGGCATGGAAGCGGCAAAAATCCGCCCGCACACACCGTCTGAACACCGACCACGCCATTACGATTACACAAACCGAAAACCGCCATCGGCGGAAAAATCACACAAAATACCGCCCGCCAACGTCCGAGTCGGAGTCAAACCGCCCGCCACGGACGGAAACACGCACGACAACACAAAACCGCCCGCCCTCACGGCCGACACACCGCACGTGAAATTACGATCGCACCGCCATGAGCGCGGGAAAACCACAAATATACCGCCCGCCAGCGCAAACAACGCCGATGAGAATCGACACGGCAGAAGCCATGGCGCCCACGTACCTGCACAGAAACCATCCGCTCACAAAACCAATAGCACACAACATGGCCAACAAGTCCACACAGCAAGGCACGCACAAATACACAAGCACAGTACATATCCCGAAAACACCCCCCGGACAAACAAAAAATACAAAGGCCAGAACCCCAGACACAACACACCTGAAAACAACAGACCATGAGGACACACCCACATAGGTGAGTACAAAAGCAGCACTCCCACAGACCACAACCCCTTGCTACATTGCAAACCAGAGAGGAGAGGAGAGGACACAGTGACACAGCAAGGACAGCAGCACACCACAGAAACGCACACATCACAACCACCACCACCACCACCACCACCACCAAACACCTGCACCACAAACCCCCTGCACATTACACAACACACACCGCACCAGCACCACAAACACCATGGCACCACAAAGAATGCCCAAGTACACGCCCATTGAGCTGACGGTCATGGTCGACGAGATCATCAAGGTGTACCCACAAATCTATGGGAACATGGTCCAGCACACACCACTAGCCACCAGAAACAGAATGTGGAACCGGATCGTAGACCAGGTCAATGCAGTCGGGACCCTGCCCAGGAACAGAGGAGAAATAAACAAACGTTGGAATGACGTAAAGAGCCTGGTCAAGAAGAAGGAGGGCAAAAACAGAGAGCTGGCTGCCGTCACTGGCGGAGGGAATCCGCGCTCTTCAAGACCTTCAAAGCGTGGGAGGAGAAGGTGCGAGTCATAATACATCCGGAGATCCTCGCCGGATTAGCAGGGGAGTGGAGGCTGGTAAGTACAAACTAATGTATACCAGCACACCGCTATGTACTCACATGCACTACCACCATGCCACAGCTCCCAGGGACAAACACCCCCATGTCCAGCACACAATACACAACACATCACACACACATGCAACAGACACCACCACACACAGCCCAAACCGAACAACTGTAACATACGTGGGGACATGTGTACACTCAGCCAGCCACGTAACCACCAACAGGTCCCCAAATATGCCAGAAGCGCCACAACGAGCACCCACCACACCCATGTGTCCGCCACAGCTGCACTAACCGACAAGTAACAGGTAAGTGGCAGGAACACAAAGTGCAGTGGGTGGGACGGTGGACAGCCCAAGTACAACACACACCAGGCCCCTAGTCCCACAGCACAGCAAGGAGGAGCATCCCCCACACCCCACAGCCACATGTCAGCCACCGTAGTGCACAACGACAGCCGAAAGGCAGACATCACGGTCCACAGCAATCGGTGTCAGTGGGTGTCCAGCCACCCCCACGACCCACAACACCCCCCCACCCCCACAGACCTGCAACATGGAGCACCCCCGCTAAGAGCCATGTGGCATCCAGTACAGTGCACGCACGAACAACTTGCAGGTGGGAAACTGGACAGGGCTGGATTACTGGAGGCATGAGGACCATAACACGACCAACACATGGGACATGTCACGTAGCAGACGAACACGCAGCACCGCCCACCGTCACGAACAAGTGAACAATGTGCACACGGACATGAACAACAGACTCACACCCCACATGACCCATCACAGACATAGCAACACCCAAGGAGCCACGTCTGCATGCACAAGCCACACTGAATATAGTACCACACGGCAGCCACTGTGCAACTCATCACACACAACCGAAACACCATTGAAGTCCTGTCCATGTAGCCCCTACTGCCTGTCAACCACACACCCCACAACTACGCCTTTGTAAGACAAACAACACTAGACGCAACAGAGCGGAACAACATAAATGCACACGAACACCACTGAACCCATCAAACACACAGACACACCATGCACATACAACATACCATCCATCCCATCCGTCAGCCCCAGTCTCATGAAAGGCATGTCATCCGCACAGCTGCCACACATACAGCAGTCACGCTAAGATACATGCCCATGACCAACCATGTGCCAGAAGTCAATGAAGCGCACGACACACTGTGAGCAACAACACACAACATGGGCCACACACCCCCGAGCACTGCAGTGATGCACATGGCACAGGGCAGCACGCACACCAAGGAGATGGGACAACTGCAATACGTTGGCTGGCACACAACCATCACTCACTCATAACGATGCGTCCAATGCCATGTCCAGTAATCACAACAGACAGCAAATATGCAGGCCATGTCAAGCATGCACACACCTCAAACCATGCACTGTCATGCTGCCACAACACATGTCACGTTCGTCACCCATGGCTCACAGCATGTACCCCAAAAGCATATTCCCTCCCAAATGCGAATCTGGGGCATGGCCCCCATGTTGCCATATGCGTTCCTAAGCGTTCCATTTGAACCCCAAAAGCATATTCCCTCCCAAATGCGAATCTGGGGCATGGCCCCCATGTTGCCATATGCGTTCCTAAGCGTTCCATTTGAACCCCAAAAGCATATTCCCTCCCAAATGCGAATCTGGGGCATGGCCCCCATGTTGCCATATGCGTTCCTAAGCGTTCCATTTGAACCCCAAAAGCATATTCCCTCCCAAATGCGAATCTGGGGCATGGCCCCCATGTTGCCATATGCGTTCCTAAGCGTTCCATTTGAACCCCAAAAGCATATTCCCTCCCAAATGCGAATCTGGGGCATGGCCCCCATGTTGCCATATGCGTTCCTAAGCGTTCCATTTGAACCCCAAAAGCATATTCCCTCCCAAATGCGAATCTGGGGCATGGCCCCCATGTTGCCATATGCGTTCCTAAAGCGTTCCATTTGAACCCCAAAAGCATATTCCCTCCCAAATGCGAATCTGGGGCATGGCCCCCATGTTGCCATATGCGTTCCTAAGCGTTCCATTTGAACCCCAAAAGCATATCCCCTCCCAAATGCGAATCTGGGGCATGGCCCCCATGTTGCCATATGCGTTCCTAAGCGTTCCATTTGAACCCCAAAGCATATTCCCTCCCAAATGCGAATCTGGGGCATGGCCCCCATGTTGCCATATGCGTTCCTAAGCGTCCCATCTGAACACCAAAAGCAAAGTACAAACCAGACCCAGGATGGGCCAGGAGCCCGCATACACCAGAGTCACAATAAGTAGGGGCACAGCAACACACCCATCGGCATGGCCAATCCGTCCCATGCCACATGTGCACAGCACACAGTCCCATTGCCAAGCACACACAACTACAGATGCTACAGCCACACACACGCCTCCGGGAAACCCATGTACGAGATTGCACGAACTGTTAATGTCAGACGACAAATACATACTTCGCCAGGTGCAACACAATAACAAATCTCATTCTCTCCACAGGTGACGAACTGCTGGATGCTGGGGATGGAGCCAGCAGCCAGCACAGCCAGCCTACAAGCCCCCAACGAGGACACACGGATCTGGAGGATCTGTCCTCCTCTTCGGACACGGACCACCAAGCAGGCCCATCTGGTGTGGCAGGGCCCAGCCGCTCCCCAGGACCCCTCCTACCCACCAACCCATCATCCAGGGCTGCTGAACATTCCCAGCCCCCTGCTGCCACTGTCGTTGCGGCCACACCCACGGTCATTGTGGCCACTACCACTGCCGCAACCGCCACCATCGCCGCACCGACCACCACCGCCGCCACCACCACCACGTCTTCGCTGGCACCAGCCCCAGCGCAGGTGGTGGCCCGGCCGACTGGATCCACCCTGGGAGCCACAGCGAGGACCGTGGTGAGCAATGTGGCTAGTGGGAAGGCCGGTGGCAGCAGGACTGGTAGGAGGAGCAGGGTCAGGGAAACGCCAGCCTCCCCTGGGAGCCATGCCCTGCCTCAAATGGCCAGAGTCCTTGGGGCCTATGAAGAGGCCCAAGGACAATGGGTCCGGTCTGCTTCAGACACGCGTGAGGTGCTGGGGGTGCTGAGGTCCATGGACGCCCGTATGGGCCAACTCGTGGACCTCATGGGCCAGCTGGTGGTGGCGGTGAGGTCACAGCCAGGGACAGCAGCTCCCCTCCGCCACCACCTGCCGGGGCGCAGGGTGGAGCAGCAGTGTCCAGTTCCCCTGCGTCCACAGCCAGTGAGCACACCTCAACCACCAGCATGTCGCAAGCAGGCACCCCCTCGCAAACGTGGAAGGGGCCGTCCGGAGTGGAAACAGATCTCCCGGGAGGACTTCGCACGCTCCAAACGCAAGTGAGGCAGCCAGCCAGCCTTCCGCCAGCCTTCCTTGACCAGCCACTGCATTGACTTGGACTACGATCCCACTCCACACAGCCATCTGGATGGCATGTGTGTGTTGGACTATGGACATAGAACCAGTGGGTACACCCTGAGCATCACGCAGCCATGACCGACAGCTCATTGTCACTGCACGCACCACTTTTGTCATCACCTTACACACAATCACATGTCACAGTTTGTAATAAATGCACCTTTTACACTAACTGCTGTTTGTGCCCTGTGTTTTATTTGTACGGAATACAACGGCCACCTTGGGCGGAAAGGCACCTGATGCGTGGCATGGCAATTGAATCCGGAGGGCCTGTAGGGACCTAGGGGTGGGAGACAGAACAGGAGCACATTCAATGAGTGTGTCACACACCCATCACACAGTACATGTCAACAACTACAAGCAATGTACACACATCGCACAGAGCAATAGGGCACAATGCCACAGCCACCAACAGTGGCATACTACCCTGGCCATGGAGCGTTGACACACAGCACGCAGTGAACAAACGGCCACCCTGACACAGCACACACACACCTGCACAGATACAGCCACATCAGCTGTCGTACATGGACACTCACCGTCAAGTGAAGTAGCGGGCGATGAGCTGCTGCCGCACATTACCAGCTTCCTCCTCTCCGCTGTCCTCCTCACTCGAGCTGTCCTGGTCTGCGGGCTGGGGCCCTGGTTGATCTCCGTCATCCACGATGAGGGGATCTGCTTCCGAATGGCCATATTGTGCAGCATGCAGCACGCCACCACTATCCGGCACACCTTCTGTGGGGAGTACGCCAGCGCACCCCGGTGCGGTCCAGGCACCTGAACCTGGACTTGAGGAGGCCAAAGGTACGCTCGACCACACGTCTGGTCCTCCCATGTGCCTCATTGTAGCGATCGTCTGCTGGGGTGCGAGGATTCCTCAATGGACTGAGCAGCCATGCCCCATTCGGGGACGCAGAGTCACCTGGGTGTGAGGGACACAAAGAACCGTTGCTATTCCAACTGGACAGGGGACAGCATCGCACAACCAGCACGCTACACCACTCCACATACTCACCGACAATACAGCCACGATCCTGTTGCATATTGGACATCAGTCGTGGCAAGATGCTGTTGCGCATTATGTGTGCGTCATGGGCCGAGCCTGGGAACTTTGCACACACGTGGGTGATCACCATGTCCGCAAGGCACACCACTTGCACATTCAGGGAGTGCGTGTGCTTCCTGTTGCGGTACAGGTGCTCAGTGGCCTGTGGTGGAACAAGGCCGACATGTGTGCAGTCAATGGCTCCAACGACGTGTGGGATTCTGCCAAGGGCATAGAATGCACCCTTCACTGCCGCCAATTCACGAGCCCTGGGGAAGCGGATGTACCTGTTTCGGTACAGCATCATGGCTGCCAGTACATCCCTCAGCACCTTGCTGAACATGGGCTGGGACATCCCTCCTCCACTGCCCACTGTGTGCTGGAATGACGCAGTGGCGAAGAAATGCATGGCGGCCATCACCTTAGCCGTGGGGGTGACAGCAGTCGGATACACCCTGCGGGGACGGAGATGGGGTTCTAACATGGCACACAGTCGATGCAGGGTTGGCCTGTCCAGCCGAAACTTCCTAATAACCTCTGTATCGTCCATGTCCGCCAGCAATTGGTATGGGCGGTCAATGTTCGGTCTCCGCCTAGGGACAATGGCAGAGGACACATGTGAAAGCAACACGACACATAGCAATTTCGCATACACATCACTGACATGACTGAGCAAGCACATGAGCCACAGCCCAGCTGTCAAGCTGGGACGGCACCGGCCACAATACACTTACACAGGTCTCCCAACAATGGCAATGGCTAGTGATACAAACCACTGCCATGTGCATGCACATGGGGATCTAGGCCCCAATGACTTGCGGGGCGTGCTGATGGGGACTGACTGCATATCCGTCAAGCGGCAACGCCACGGCAACATGAATGTCTGCTGAGCATGGAACTGCTTCCGCGGCTGGATGAGTATGGCACACGACGACGACGATGTGGGCACAGGCTGAGCGGCCAAAACAAGTGGGACCTGTGGCACGAGGGGATATGAGACAGTAGTAGGTGTCAGCACTGCACCCTATGTACAGCACTGTACGGATCACACCTCCCGAAACATTGACAGGTGTCCACATTGACAGCCCCATGCCAAGACGGCTGTGTGCTTGCAGTCACACGTCACAGGTGAGAGGTTACATTGCACGTGCCAGGTGGCAGACGTACATAGTGGGAGCTGGCATGTGTGTGCATGTGTCTCCTGTTCAGGATCCACCAGATGGGCGCTGACTCTGTACTGACCATTGGACACAGCATGTTCCGTGGAAGGCTTGTGTGTGTGGGATGGTGGCACTGGATGTGCCTCCGTTGGATGGGGGCCATGCACAGGGCGGGTACGTCGATGATTGCGCATTGTTGGTCACGGTGGGTGCACCAACTGAAGATGTGTTGCCCTGTGTTCAATTCCTATGTCCGCATGATGATGGACTGTAGATGTGGGCAGACTACACATTGGTCGATGTGCTGTCTATATGCATGTGCCTTCACACCAGGCACAGCTGCCCCTGCACATGTGACCCCTGCTGGACTCGCTGCTGGGTCTGTGGAGCTGATGCACCTTCTGCGCGTGGGGCGGACAGCTCTCCTCACTTCCCTCATTGCGCATGTCATGACTTTGCCGCAGGTGACATGGATCATGGAGGGCCCACATGTACGCGTGGGTAGGCTACACATGATTGTACACTGGTCGCCACCCCCAGTCAGTGTTTCGAATGGGAAGGTTGTCGGGCTGGTGGTATGTTCGATGTGGCGGATGGGCGGGCCTAGGTGCGGGCTTACATTCCGGACATGGGGGGTAGTTGGATTGGCGACTAGTTGCAGTACACACGGGACACGTCTCTTCCTTTCCACATCTGGGTCATCCCTTGTACTAACTGACAGTGATACAGTCATCTTCGCCCCAGCCCTCATGTCCTCCCCTCGCTCCCCCAATATGCATGCTCACCTGCGAGGCTAGCGCTTGCACAGGCAGCCCCAAGCTCGCACCAGAGAGGGCAAGGAGTGTATGTGTGGGTCCAGTTGCACGAGTGGGCTGTCTCAGGGTATGATGTGTTGCGGGACGCCGTCCACCTGCGTGGTGCCCCAAATGGAGACCCGGCCTGCATGGACTATGCATCACAGTCTTCGCCTTCCGGATCCGCCACCTGCGACACCCAGTGGCTGTGGCTGCCCTTGCGGCCATGCCGCGTCCGTCTGTGACTGATGGCCCACACATTCACTCTTTGGCCTCTCTGGGGAGGGCTCGGGTGTGGTGGCGCACGCGCTTGCACTTAGTCACAATGGCATGTGGCGTGGTTGGTATAATGGGCAATGGATGGGATGGTGCGAGCCACCTCCCATGACGTCAGTGCTGCTCGTGCTGTGGTGCATCCCCCCTACACTTCCATGTGACTTGTGCCATGCTAGACGTTGAGGTTCTATTGCCTGCGTGATATGACCAGGAGGAGCGCGAGGAGACCTCTCACACACCATGCTCTACTGCCATCCCGTGCCCTGTATCGCCTGTGCGGATTGACTATGTTGGGGTTACACCTGGTCGACTGGGGCTGTGTGTGCCTTGTCAAGGGGCATGGCGGGCGCACAACAGGATCCAGCTTGTCCACAGAGGGTGGGCTGAGGTGCGCCTGGTACCGCTTTGTACGTGTGCCCGGCTGCTGTGCACACACGTGTTCACTCCCCCGACAGGTGTCCTCCCACAATGCCCAGGGAAGCGGTGGTGTACTGTTCATGACCCCTCCCAACACGGCGTGCTCCAACTTGGCATGTGCGCATCTACCCGTCGCACCCACCCACCTGAGCACTGCGTCCATACGACTTCACACGACACATGTGTGTCTTCCACAGTAGTGCTACTCATTTGCGTTGACATCCAATACCAGTGGACTACATGGTCATGTCACGACTGCCGTGTACTTCACATACTCTCATCCTCTCTCATTCGTACTTGTGAAATGAGTCAGCGGAGACAGTTTTGGTTTCAAACATTATATTGAGTCTTCTGTCCTCTGTGATGCAGTATAGTGGACACTACTGGCAGCGGAATACATGTTGAGGATATACTGAGCATGATTGCAAATGGGATAGGGTGTGGGGTTACATGTGATTGGCTGTTGCATGTGGGATGTGGGCTTCAGAGTGACATCTGCTTGGCCAAGGCTGTGCTAATGTACATTTACGTATAGCTGCAGAGCTGCGGACTTTGACACAGACGGTATACATGTAGCCTACCAGACCGCTTGGCATCATGGGCACAGTCCATCTCAGTTCCATGTGACAGGTTTGCTGCGGTTGTTCCTCATGCACGCGTGCATGTGAGATGACATCAGGGCATGTGCTTGCGTGCATGCAGCGGCGTGCCACTTGTTGTTGCACTGTGGTGGTTACTGGACATGTCACAGTCACTGGGGTCGTGTTGTTGTTGTATGCACTTGTCGTCCATGCAAAGGTCCTGGTATGGGATTCCCGGGGCGGGGGTGGGAGGGTGCAGCACCCACAGACTCCAGGCGACCTATTCATGTCCACTGAGCGGTGTGTGTGTCCATGGGCGCTGGATCCATGTCGTGTCCTGGTTGTTCGTGCAGTTCCGTCCATGTGGGTGCGATACACAGAGCCCATGCCACTGCCTCCCACGATGCATGCGGTGTTCCTGGATGTGATGGGGAACAGTGTGCATGTCCCGGTCATATCCGATGTCATGGCGATGTCGTTGATGGTGTGGTTACAGTTGCCGGTCGTTTGGTATGGCTGTTGTGGTGGTGACTGGCCAGTCCGTGCGGAAGCTAAGCATGGGTGCGGGGTTGGACATCATAGGTCAATCGGGGAACCTGCGTTGTGGTCCGACGAATTGACAGGTTGTCAGGTATGCGATGCCGTCCAGCAGGGCTTCCATGTCATTGGTGGTGTACATGTTTGCCAGCCAATGTAGCGGATGGTGGCTGTCAAGGTGTTGTTCGTAAGTTGTCCCTTGGAGGACCATGATGGGGCATGCTGGGTGACATTCGATGTAGCTGTTCTCGATGATCCGTCGTGTGGAGGCACAGTGGTCCCATTTCAGTGCGGGTGCGATGTTGGCCACATACGCCATGCCCCCATAGGCAGAGCAGGCCCTGTCGTGTGCGTCCAGAGGGAGGAGTAGTGGTAGCAGGTCCGCCTTCAGACATGCCGGGTTGGAGAGGCATATCTCCACGGGATGCTGGTAGGGACACCTCCGACAGTAGAAGACGGGCATGACGCAGCTGAACAATGTGATGCGGTAAGTCAGTCGGTAACTTACGTTCAGCAGGGACAGGAGATCGCATCCCAATGTATGAAACAGGTTGGTTTTGTACAGCTTGAGCTGTTCGGCGTAGTTGGGTAGGTGTGTTGCGGTTGCCATTTCGCAGCGGTGCGTTGTGGTGGCGTGCTCCGGCTGTGTGTGCAGTCTGCAATGTGCACGCTCCGAGGTTGCTGTGAGCTCTGTGTAGTCGTAGGGAGACAGGACTTGTGTTCTGTTGGCTTGTTTGGAGGACACGGGCCCTCTTCCCACATGCTTCTCAGACAGTTCAAGGTCAGTGATGTGTGACTCCTTCCAATTAACTTGCATGTGGCCGACATGGGGGAGTGTTTTCTTCTTTCTTCCCCGTCCGTTGTGTGCTTCTGTGATATGCGCTATCTGCCCTGTGGTCGGTCTCCTCGGCATGCCTGTGTTGGTCTATTCTTGGACAATGGCTGTATTCACCGGCTTCTGTCGTAGGGCTGTGGTTTCGGAGTTGGAATGGAAGGTCATTCAGTGCTGTCTGCTCTCCCTTGTGTGGGCGGCAGGCTGCCTTTCCGCTCTGCGTTGGGCCTTGTGTGTGAATGTTATTCTTGGGCCACCTGTTGTCGGTCCCCGGGCTCTTTGGTGTTCCGTTTTATATGTCTTGTTCATATGTGCAGGGTGGTATGGGTGTTTCAGTGTGGTACTGGCGTTCCTCTTCCCGAAGGGGCCCTGCTTCTCCTAGTTGGTGTTGCCGCCGCTGTGTGCTATGCCATGTTTGTTACACTGGGGTGTGTCCTGCTGTTGCGTGTCTTCACTGACATGTGTGCATCGGTTGTGTGGCGTTGGGTGTTGTCCGTGAATTGGGCGTTGGGGACATGTCTGTGGCAGGCCTGTCACGTGTCATGTGCGTTCGGGGTGGGGCTGATGTGTGTGCTGCTTGGTTGTGTCCCTGTGTCTGTGTGCGACGCATGCATGGCGCTGCGGTTGGCCTCTGCGTTGTGCGCATGTGTGGCGGCGTCATCGCCGCTTTGGGGCCGTGACGGGGTCGTTGGTTCCTAGTCCCAGGTGGTGTGTACACATGTGTTACGCGATGTTACGATTTGGCCTGTGTGTCATATGTGGATGCAATGGTGGATGTGTAGTGTACACGCGCTGGTGGGGGTTGTCCGCTTTTCCGCCCTTGCACTGTGTGCGCTGTTTGCGTGCACTTGTTGTGTGTGTGCCTACCTGCGTCTCCGCGGTACGTTGCGTCCTTGGTGGTGCATCAGCAGGAGCATGGGGAGGGCCTGCAGTGCTGGATTCATGCTCGGGGGAGCCGCTTCTTCGTTGTCCGTGCTCGGCGTCCGTGTTACCGCTTCGGTTTGTCGTACGGTATCTCTTGGCCGTGGGAGCCGTTTGTTTGCGGCATCGTAATTTATGCGCCGGGCGGGACGTGTTTCGTCGGACGGTGTGTGTCAGTTGTGCTGCGCCGCTACGTGTACGGGCGCACTTTGATGGCGGACGGTGTTGCTGGCTTGCCGGCGGTGTTTGGCCTACTTTTCGCATCGTAATTGTGCGGGCGTGTGGACTGCTGCGTGCCGGCGGTAACTGGTGGTTTTTGCATCCGCCAGCACGGCGGTTGTGCTTCCGCCCGCCATCGTAATGAGCCCC